>KZ061714.1:349269-401545 GCA_002091835.1 Anopheles maculatus | reverse complement strand
CACGGACAGCTGTCATTTTAATGGAAGAACCCGTTAAAGCGATACATTTTTTCCGTTCCTACCGTAAAAGGGAAACTGCATCGGACGGGTAATGATTTGTACGTGCGGTGCTAAGATCTGACTGTGCTTAAAACAATGATTAATGGTATCGAATTGTTGTGAGAAATGCACAGCGAGTGAGGCGTACAAATATCAAGTGGGAAAATATAATTAACCTTTTGCTTGTTGCTTTACAGCGCATTGAGGGATTCATTTACTCACAGCAGGGTTATTGCTTCGTCCAAGGACACGTTAAGTTGTGGCGTGATTTGTTGTTGAATTTCTTCTTGATATTAGGAAGTTCCGCTAGCGGTAAGAGTTTCTTAAGGAGTTTCAAGAAACGATCGCTTTCTTCTTAAAATTAAACGCGCCCCAGTCAGAACTCCACAACGATCGATCTTGCGATCCCGACTAACAACTCGCTCTTGTCAGCCTCTCTTTCTATCCTGTTTTGTCTATCCAGTGAGTTGTGTCTTGGAAGTTCTTGATTGATTAGATCAGACATTTGAAAAAATACGACTCGCGAGCCTGATGCGACCCTTGTGTCTATTCAATTCAGTACGCAAAGGAATGTTGACACAAGCTACGATTGAAAATTTTCTAGTAGGTTAACCAGTAGTCAATTTCTAACTTTTGCATTTGATTGTACTCCTTAGTTGAATCTGAAAGTGGCATATGGGGTTATATTTATACAGTGCGTTTTTCCAAATTATCTTCAAGGGTCATATCATCCTACAACACGTACAACACGTATACACGTGGATATGTATAAAAATGGCAAATAAATAGGCAATTTACCCATTTAATATTGCTCACAAGAATAGTTCTGCCGAAAGGATTCAATATGGTGACAAAATTCAGGGAAACTGGTCTGCACACACAACAATATCACCTCCGTACATTAAAGATAGGAGCGCAGCACTCGATAGTCGATTCCCCGTAGCACACAAGAACTCTCATAAGCATAAACTTTATAAATTATTAGAGCAGTAAATCATGGCTATGGTTTGCACCGACCGAGACGTTTAAGCTTGCCTGTCCAATACTTCGTAGTTTTAAACAAACCCAAAATAGTCTCGACTTCAGTGACGAGGTCCATTCCTGGTGTTACATGTACTTGCGAGGTTAGTTACCAAGAAAAATGTTCAAATTTGGGACAATATCAATTCACATGAATGCTTCAGAAATACCGCTAAGACTTCCTATATCAATTAGCCGCAAACGAGTGATGCTTTGAAAGGCAAAATTGCACAAACCATCAACGAGATTTGACTTGATTTATGTACCAGAGTCGTGATAAGTTTAACCTCTGAGAAGCTGGAGAAAATGTTCGAATTTTCGCCACCAGCAACTAACAGAGGAGGGTTTGGTCTAACATTGAGAATGCACCGATTTAAGAGTTTAGATATCCCTCAAATTTCTGGGAGAAAATACATATCATTTATAAAAGCAGTTGGGCAAATTGGACGCAAACAGAAGATGAATTCTTCGCAAGTATGCAGGCGAAATAAACACCTTGTTCGCTCAAATCAAATACGACACAGCTTGTTTGATCCAATTCTTAACGGTATTCCAACCAACAGTTACTTGTCTAAAAGAAAACATGTACAAAGGCTTAATTACAGATGAAATTTACAAAGGAAGACAAAGATGCTTCTAGTGTAGAATAACTGGTATAAATCTTGGCAATTTAAAAAAAAATGGTACAGAACTGGAATACAATGTGGCCACCCTGACTCATAGAAGCATTAAATTTTCCTGTTGTGTAGAATCTGTTTTGTCCTTGATTTCTGTCTATCGATTTATGGTGTTAAGGCAGCACAATTGACGAATAAATCTTTGCTATCATGACACATATGTATTACAAACAAAGAATTGATGAACACTTCTTTTCTTACTTCACTCTTGGGGCAAACAGAAAAGGACACAACTCTTGGGCAATCGCAACGGGAGCGAACGCTCAAATTACTAATTAAAAATTTATCCATCGATAACAACGATCACGCGCTCGCGATAGTCCAAGGTGTAGTGCGATCGTGTCAGCACAAACGATGGATATCGCCATTTCCTTTTTAATAGCATTTTGAAGCTTATCCCTCCCATTAGGTTTCACGTGTAATCGCATCCCACATCTCCAACATGGGTGTGTAATACACGACACAAGGAGTGTTTTTCTTTTCCAATCACCTGCACCTGCACACGAAGAACTCAACAAAATTGAACTCTCCGGAACTGGGGTAGTTCTTCCCCAGTCGAATGGGGGTACGGTGTTAATGAGAAAGCGATGTTAATTGCGAAGGTTTGGAAGGTTCAGTCCGATGGTTTGTTTTTGTTTTTTACTTCTTTTGCAGCTGCTATAAAAAGACAAAGCTCAAACGGAACCAAAATAGCACAGTGTGTCCAACACGGAGAGCGCATGGACGCGAGTGAATCAAAACCAATCAATCGAATCGCTATCGCTCGATTGCCTCAAGAGATCGGGAAGGACATGGAAAGCTCTTTTGTCTTTTCGCCCGGCACGATATGCTCGCGAAGGCGTAACTCGTAAACCCCAGGAGCACACAGTAGCATTACCCCATTTGGCAAGGTTACTTCCAGGTGCACGGGGACCGGGGAAAATCCGGGGAAAACAATCGCCAACTAGTATATTTTCATTATCTCTCTTTAATGGGTCAGCGGGTGCGATGTTGAGTATCGAATTTCAATTCTTCTACTGCCGGCGCAGGTAGAGTCAGAGAGTGTGAGCAGACACCGGGAAAAAATGGAGGAAAAATTCAATTAAAAAATGGCGACATGGACGACACCATTTGGGGCGGATCGTTGGCCGGGTGGTTCAATTTGTTCGGGCAGGATTCGATTACGATCGGTACCTGCCTGAGCTGAACCCAGTTTGAAGATAGTAGGCAAGACATAATTGAAATAGTTTCTATAGTGAGAAATGTACAACTGCGTCACTTACTTGTAGATGTGCTTCGGATCCATCATACTCAGCAGTGATGTCATACCGGAAGTGCCCGGTTTCGCGCTGAGATCAAGCGGCTGCTCCCCCGTCCCTCCGACCGTTCCCAGCTCCGCCGCTATCTTGGCCGCAGTCGTGGGACTAATGGCAGCAGTTGCAGCGCCACCGGTCCCAGTTGCCGAGTCGACGGTGGCCGGCGATATTTGCTGCTGCAGTTGCGAATACCAGAGAGCTGTTAGAGTACACGATAGTAAGAAAACCGACAGTTACTTGAATGCTTCCCGGACGACGGAGTCCATAATGTCACTTACGGTTGTAAAGCTGGGCAAGATTCGGCTGAAGACCCTGCAGAGAAGCGGCCGCAGTGTACTGCGCTACGAATGACTGCAGCGAGGGCAGATTTTGTGAGGATCCAGCTTCACGCAGTAACGCGGCCAACGATTTGGCAGATACACCACCAGCGGCACCTACACTCAGCAGATTAGCCAGAAGCTCTGGCTCACTGCTTTCGCTCGTATCGCTATCGGATTCGGCCATCGCGGCAGCAGCAGCAGCAGCAGCCTAAATCCATAGCAAAAACATCGGGTTACGTCTGTACTGAACGGGAATAAATTGGCTTCTTGTACTTACCCGTCGGTTAAGGAACCGTTCTCCATCGATCGGGGCCGGACCTGACTCTGGAACTACCTCGCCTGCCTCGTTCACCGTTAGCAGCTTACCGTCGACGCAGAAATAGCACTTGTCCTGTGGCTTCCAGTCGACCGGGGTGGTCGCCTCCGGTTCCGTGGGTGTTTCGGTTGCTAGTGGCGTATTGCCGGCGGAACCATCATCTGTCGCCATCCCGTTGCTGCGATGCTGAATTGTGTTGTTGTTGTTACTGCTGATAGTATTGTTATTGTTC
Organism: Anopheles maculatus; assembly: GCA_002091835.1. Lineage (NCBI taxonomy): Eukaryota > Metazoa > Arthropoda > Insecta > Diptera > Culicidae > Anopheles > Anopheles maculatus. The sequence continues at coordinate 397,646 of KZ061714.1, read as the reverse complement.
GTCCCAACGATCGGTATCTTGGAGGCGAGGGCCAACTTGACAGCCGCGGCCTCTGCCGTAGACTCTGCGTTTGGTTGTTCAGATTTTATTCGCGACGTTTCGGCATGTTCTGTGGAATTTTCTATACCAAACAGGACAGTGAGGGTCAGTTTTGCAAAGAATTAAGAATCGGATGTATTGGCAGCGACTACTACTTACCCACAGGTTCTTGCTTCACAATGGACACACTTTCATGGTCGGTGTCGGCAGTTGGCTCCTCTGTTCGGAGATCGGGACTTGTCACGGAAGACGCGCGACGATCGGGTGTGTTCGATTTTCTTGGCTCGGCAGTTACTTGCTGGGGACCGGAGGCTGACTTGGGCCGCGTAGGATCTCCTTCCACCGTACCGGCGGGTGACGTGGGACAGGGAGACGTTCCGTCGATGGTGGTGCCCGTCGTTGGTGTCGCAGTCCCATTATCATTCGCGTGACAGTCGCGCGGTGAGACCGACCGTTCGCCCTTGCCGTGCCGTGGTGATCTGGCACTAGCGTGAGGACTAAGCTTTTCCGACGCCAAGCAGTTGGTGGCACGGGGACTGTCGGGACTGGCGGCGGACGCAGCAATTTTTGGGTCGACTTCTACGTCGCCCTGCTGACAGTGTCCATTTCGTACTGCATTGGAGAGAGCGAGATGGCCGTGTTTGAGTTGCGGCTCTTGAGAGCTGTCACGTTGAGCCTTACCTATAGCCGTCGCGGCAGTTGTGTTGGCAGCTTGGGCAGCGGCAGGTGTTGTGAGGGAAGCCACGGCGGCAGCGTTCGCTGCGGCCACTATGGCGGCGGGACTGGTCTTTTGATCGATCATGCCGCCGCCAGCAAGCGAGAGGGCTGCGGCAGCGGTGGTGGTGCTGGCGGTATTCATCAGCTGCCCTTGCTGCAATTGGGCGGCCGCGGCTGCGGCAGCTGCAGCGGCGGCAGCAGCAGCAACACCGGTCGTGCCGCTCAGCAGATCGTCCTCGGTGGAGTTTGTTGTACTCGGGTCCAGCAGATTTAACTGTTGTCGCGTTAGGACGTCCTGATAGTGTTTCCATTTCCTGCGTCCCATCAATTCTTCAGCGACACGTTCTAGTCCTAGTTTTTGTGAGCAGAGATCGAGAGACAGAGAGAAAGAGAGAGAAGCAAACAGAAAACAAGATTTAATGAATTGTACACCGTTTGAGGTTGTAACAGCATGTTCTTCCATTATGATACAATTGTTAGTAGATAAGAGAGGAAACATCCTTCAACTGGTTTGTTATAATACAAGTCTATAGTTTTTCGCATGAAATTGTCAGCTTGTTATGAAGTCGTTGTCACTACAAAAAGGTGCATTACAACATTTCCCTAGATCAATAAAAAATCCAAACCTCTAAAGCACGCGAAAGGTAAAACAGAGTCAATCCACATTATCGTAACTTTGTGGGATAATGTGACCGGGGTGAATTCGTTTGATCGTGATTTCTAGTAACAAGTATCACAAGTATCTTTGCCAGAATGATTGAAAATTGTAGCAACTACAAACATATCCTATCCGCTTATCTTTTTCCAACGTTACAGAGCGTGTGTTGTGTTTAAAATCGATGTTTTTCGAACTAATTACAAATCAGTTCCAGGCCGTATTGGTCCTTGGTTGGGGGTGTTTAATTTCTTCGACAGACATGCTAAAAAGGCGGCAACCGTTTGGCAACCGAGCGAATGAGAACTCCGTAAGAACTTTGCTAATCAATAATCATTTACTACGACTCCCATCAGTTCCCCTTATGCCGCCTAGCCTAATGTGGCCTGTGTGTGCGTGTGTGTGTTTTTTTTTCACTGTTCCACTGCTTACATTATTCTAACCGAACCGGCTTTAAGCTACACAACTATGAGGCCATGAGATGAGGAGAAACGCGCCACCCGAATGAACATGGCATATTTTTTTACAATTCTTTTGTTAATGTTGTTACTTTAGTACAGTTCGTCATGCAGGGGTTTCATCGATAATTTTAGAAGGATCCAATTCTTTCATTTAAGAACTATCCACTAAAGATTTCACAATTGTAGCACGTAACTTCATTTAGTCGAAGTCAAAATGTACTTTGCGTACTTGAAGTGAGCATTTCACTGTTAGTGAATATAGTCGAGCAAATGTAAAATTAAATTGAAGCATAAATTAAAATTGGAGTCTACGATGATCTAAGGCAGTTTTATGTATTTGTTTGGAGCAAATATTAGCAAAAAAAAAAAATAAGCAAAAACCAATAGTTAGATTCGAGCAGAGTCTTTGTTTTGGTTTTGGTTCGTTATAAAGCCTTATAACACTGTATTCCATAAGGATTTCGCACATTTATTCGTGATTCACTTAGTAAACCATCTGTCAAAATGGTATACCAGTTGTCAAACGCTTCGGAATGATTTAATCTGTTCCGGTTTAAGTGCAATGACTGCTCGACTGTTTCACAGAACTTAACTTAAAATGTTCAGATTTACAAGCTTAATGGGCTTATTAGAACTGGGATTTTCTGCTAACCGATTTAGTTGACAACTGTTAGAAAATTGGAATTGGACATGCTCGATGCTGATTTGCTTTGCACCGTCGTTTATCTGTCAGAAGTGTGATTTGTTTGCTTTATGCGCTGAGTATATATAAAACCGGTAGTATATTCTTAATAAATCCTTTTTGTTCATTTTTTCAAGAAATCCCTACCAGAGCGAAGTTTGACAGATTGACGACAAATTATAGTTTATTGTGTGGCTACTGTTGTCGTTGCATTATATCGGTTAGGTGCGTCGTCGTAAAATGTTATTGTTATTATTGTGAAATTATCCGAAAACCCTTGTAAGTCATTACAGGATTTTTAATGCAGCGAGTTTGTGTTCGAGTAACCCCGAGTGCCCCGAGTTGTGATGTTTTCAGTCAGTTGCTTTGGTTATTCTCCAACTAGCTCTAGGCTCTTGGCCATCCCATTTGCTATCCCCCTTGATCTGGCCACGACACACACACGCTAGAAGTTTTGTCTATTCTCGGTGCTGTATGAAAAAGAAATACAATAAGTAAGAAAATAGCAGAACCCCATTCTGCTGCAGTGTAGTAGGTAGGGCTTCGCTTCGATAGCTCGATTCGATCCTATTTTCAAATTTTAATTACTTTCCGTTTCCGTAACTCCCGTTTCAGGCAGCGAACCCACCGTCTCGACAGAGTGGCGAACGAGAACCATCATGATGCCCCCACACCCTCCGCCACCTCCCGTTGTTCACCCCAGTCAGCGCCGGTGAGCGCGAAGGGACGAATTCGAACCGCACGCAATTTTGACCCATTTAACCTATTCGGTTAAAACGGCCAAGTCCTTGCAGTTTGCCTACGTGTATGGCAACCCTGGCAAAGCGAACCCGGTAAGGATAATAATTAAGGAAACCCCGCATCTCCCAGGTTCAACTGTTGTCCGTCGCCCGGCCACCGTTTCACTCGTCATCGATCGACTTAGGTGAATGCATATTAAAAATGCGTACTTTTTCTGCGTCGTGGCCCCGTTCTGCCGTTTGTTGCAGCTTTTTAGGTTGTTTAGGTTATTATTCAAAAGCAAACGGCGAACGCCCGCCTCTTCGTGCAGTTTTGTTGTTGTTGTTGTTGTTGTTTTGCCCCACCACGATGGTACCGGCAACAACTGAAGCAGATAAAGGGTGAAAAAGGTAACAAAATGTAGCATTTTCATCGAGTGCACTTGCATCACGGAGTAGTAGCAGCACCAAAAAAGGAACCGAACCGTAGAAAGAAAAAAAAACGTGCCGGTACGTGTGGATAATGCCTGGTACGTACGGTGGTCGGAGCTATCGCTAGATCGCACGGGTAGAGTGCCACCGATTGTACACGCATCGAAGTAGAGAGGCAAAAAATTGGTTCTCCCTCTCGCAGGAGAAAGGCCATTTTCATCATCCCGTTGTGCGTGTGTGCATGTCATTTACGCGTGCTTTGCATCGTTGGATCGCTACCCTTCTTAATGCAGGGTTGCAGTAGGCCGTCGCCCACTTTCGGCCAGAGTCCTCACACCCTCGCCAAATGCAAGAAATCATTTAGCCTGGAACATGGGCACAGGCGAAGGTGATGATGGGAACAGAAATTCGAGGAGCGGGAAACTCCGCCGCACCCGGGGTATTCGGTTCTTAAGTAGCGAAAATCCCAGTCCTCGCCAGGAATTTGGGGTGGCAGGGTGATCCGTGGAGTGAGGCTTCATTTATGCGTAACAAGCGCAAAGTGCGTTCACGGGAACACGCTTCCCCGCGAGTTGCTGCTTTCGCGTCCACACTAGCGCCACGAATTTGCCAAACTTTCTTGCTTCCCATCGGTTCATCGGTCACGAATTGCAGTTGTTGCAGCAAAACGCATGGCGGTGCATCATCTCGGTGCCTCCCACTTGCAACTTCTGCCACCGTACTGGGCACCGAATGGCGTGTGCCGAGGTAAAGGGCCTTACATCCTGCCTGCGGTGCTTCGTATCACGCATGTTTCGGCGTGTAGCACGTGGGGTGCTTAGAGGTGTAGAAGAGGATAGAGGCGGGGGGTTCGAACATGCCACAGCAACCGAAACTGGACCCTACGCACATACATAAGTAATAAATAGAAAATCGATAATGCATTTCATTATTTCAATATTAGTTTGCATTAAGTATTATTATTTCTGTCCTGCACCACACACAAGACGTTCGGCACACGAAACTGGACGAATGTGGCGTTTCGGTCTTGACTTGAACCACCCTACCCATCTCATTCGCACTCCCGGTCGCTTTGTCTTTTTTGTCTCCTGCATCAGCGCTCTGGCTGTGTGCGTATTTCGGCTCTCAATCTTGATATATCCTTATCACACTAACTCTGGCCCGTTGTTTCTTGTAGCCTCGAGCGGTCTTCCTGCCGACTGGTGGAGCTGCATGTATGTCCTTACGCGGCTGGTGTACGGCTGGTGTTTTGTAAAGACATTGCCGGCGCTAGTACGTGCTTCGGATTCGCGTGTGCGCACGTGTTGTTGTGCCTGTGCAGTTGGGTGGACGATTCCCATGTATAAGAAGTATCGAAAGTATCAACACCAATAGCAGCAATTCCATCATCACCAAAAACACCGTACCACCCTTTTACCAGGTTGTCTTGGGTTGCTGGCAAAGTTTCTGTCGTCGTCTCTCGGTTAGCCAAGACTAGCAACACAAACTTCGAAGGAATGGCCACCTGCTACGACCGGACCGGACCGGAGTTCCTACCGAAAATTGGAGAAAATGACCACGTACTTCTTCATCTGCTGCCATGCATCCGGTACCCATTTACCACCCACTGACCGATACGCACACATGCACACTCACAAACGCATCCGCAAGAAACAGTCTCGCCGGAAGGAATGAGAATGAATGCATGAGGCCTCTGCCGCCACCTACCTTACCAGCAGCCCTTTCTTGGCCAAACGAGGACGGTTCGATTCTCGAAAATTGCATTTTCTGGCCACATCCTAAGGTGCTGTGCAGTGCCCGTCTCGACCAATCCTTTCCCGCCGGGTCTCCTTTTGTGTTTGCAATCGAAATCTTATGCCAGATCCATGCATATAGTGCATGCACGCATAAATACGCACATAGCCAGTCGGTAAGAAGGCAGGCACAATAAGGAAATTTCAAATCTTCGATCCGATCCCAAAATATACCATCCCACTTTCGGGAAGTCCGTACCGACCCAGGCAAGAATAAGAAGACTCTGCTGTTGCTGCTGTTGCTTCTTCTAATCTAGCACACCCGGAAGTCTTCGAACTTCGGACCCGTTGTTCTCCATTCTTCTGCACGCCTGCCAGGAAAAACCACAAACCGGCGGCATTTTGCTTCCCTTGTGCTGCAAATCCTTGTCGAAGAAGCAGGCACCAAGATTAGGCAGGATTGTCGATGGTAATGAGGTGAGTGAGGGGAAAGAAGGAGGGGGATTGAGGTGTTTGGAAATATTCCGACCGATGCACATGCCCAACCCATTCCCGGCCTGCCGTATGCACAAAGCGTTGTGCATTGTGTGCAGCATCAACATCTCCGTTTGGGGTTTTCTTTCCAGATGAAAGAAAACTGCAAGGAGCAAGGACACGCCGGGGGGAGGTTTGAGAGTCGGGTGGGGGGCTGAGACTGTTTCGATCACCCGTTCCTTGGTGTTCGTTGCTGCTGCCGCAACACACAATAAAGAGGGCCGAGGGCAATTGCTTTCGGACGCCCACTGTGCGCCTTTACAATCTAATTTCGACTACCCTCCTACATTATTGATGCATCCGAAATGCATCCGAAAATTCGTCCCCTTTCGCACCCCGTTGCGGAGTGAGAGGTGAAGGAGGGTTACTCCTCGTGAGGAGGAGGCACTCATTTGCACGCACATATACGCACCGTTCAGACCAAAGTCTTGATGATGTCTTGTGTCGCAAGGACTTGTGCAGGACTACCTTGGACTTTGGGGTTTGAGATGGTAAGATGAAAATTTGTTCTCCACAAACTTGAGTTGGGTGGGGTACCGCTGGAGTTGGCATAGAAGAAGAAAGTGCATTTCCGAAAGGACCTGTGTGCCGGCCTGTGTGCACTGCACTAATGTACCTTGAAGAAAATTTCAACCCCAATGATCCTTGTTCTCGTTCCACTGCTATAAAGGCATCCGATGGCTTATATATGCCGATATCAGGCCTGATGTGGTGCTACAAGAGCTTGCCTTCCTCTGTTTCCACTGCACCAACGTCAATTCCCCGATCGGTGCACTTATTCCTCAATGTTCCGGAGATGGGAAGATTCGGGAATCGAAGAAACTATGCTCCTAGGCTTTAGAAAGATGGCGGTCACACATGTAAGAGGGCATGGATGCACGAAACGGATGGATTTCATCGTCTTAGGTTAGGTGGGTAAAACAGCCAACGGCAGAGGCATCGTCTTCCTTCGGGTTGTAAATAGAATTCAGTTTCCGAAATCCTTTCACACCAACACACACACATACTCATAGGCTGGAACGAGCGAGTCGTTGCCAGCTTCCTTATCTTGACTGACCATTTTGCTGAGAAATTTTCGGATGACCGACCCGAATCACTACCAACTCCCCCCCGAAAATTCTCCCGTGACTTTCCGGGCACCGAAAATCCTTATCATAAACATAATAACATGTTTACGCAGGTTTTACACACGCACACACGGCCTTGTACCATAAATTATTCGGTTGAGAATCGAATCTGCACACTGCACAACCGTCGGTAGCTGCAACACCGTCGCGGTTCCTTTTGTCCCTGTTGCCAGTTTAGAAGATTTCTATTTTAGAGACGGCCAATGCCAGATCACCCTTGCGAAAAAGGTGCATGTGTGTGTGTGGGTAGGTGGGTAAGCGGGGTAAGTCAACGTGTAAAAGCGAAGGTGTGGGAACAGTCGGTCAGTTGTGGTTTTGCTGCTCGTTTGAATCAAGCTGCTGGAGTAAGGGATTTGCTGCCAAAAGCCCTCATCCCACCGGCTTGGCATACATGTGGCTATCGAACGCTATTTCGTGTGGCCATGTCTTCGATCGACGTGTTGGTAGCTCCGAAAATGTGATTAGCAAAAGGAAGGAACCGCATGGTCACAAGACCTGGGACGGGATGTAATGCTGCTGTAAAGGATGGGGCAAGTTTCTGAGGTATTCTCGGTTGGGTGTCGGGTTTTGGGATGAGTCAATGCTCCCTCACACGCTCTACACAGATCTCCTGAATAATCCTTCCTACTGGAACGTACTATCTCTCTTTCTTCCCCCCGGGCCGGTGTCAATGTCTTGCCAGACTGTTCCATCCTTTAAAACCGAACTGGTTTCTTGTGCTTGATAAAATGTTTCAATTTTTGGCATCATTCCGTAGCTTGAGCTTGGATGAACGGCTGCAAGGGTCAATCGTTAAGAAAGTGAAGAGGACCAGCATAGTGGTGATACAACAACGGGGTGTTGTAATTGGAATTGGATTGCACTTGGGCGAGGACACTCGATTTGGCAGCCGACGAAAAGTCGGTTTGATGTTGTTGGTGTTGGTATAATGATCACAAAAAAGCAGCAGGATTTGTAGTGAACTTTTGCAACAAGATTGCAAAAAAATCTTGCTTGGGCAGGTTTGGCAGCTACATATGTTGATGGGAAAATTATTAGATTTTTACTGATGGATTGAAATGTTCATGGTAATAGCATTCAAACGGACACCAACTGGAATATTTACCAAAACATTTGCTAAAAGTTGTAAATTAAAGCTGAATCACAACATCGATTGGCATGCAAGACAAGGTGCGTAACTTAACTAAGGCACCAAGGAATTGCAGCAACCGTACAAAACAACCAATTTTTGCGACAACATAGATGTGTACAACATGTTTCATATTTGAATATACATGTCGATCAAATATCAAATAAACTGACCATCGATTGCCAGAAAACGTGTCATCTTGAAACTCATTTCGACATCTTCAAACGGATCCTTTCTCCACCTGGTCGGTGGTGTATCCATCGACTGCTACCGAACTGATTGTGTGGACACTACCACTCACGTGTCGGTGTATTTGTGTGTGTGTGTGTGCGTGTGTGCGTGTTGGTGTGCAACATATTGTGCTGAATTCCAAAACCTCATCCTGTCCTAGCACGTACGACCACGTTCGCTCCATCTTATTTCGTACTTGAGCGACATTTCCTATGTCTCCGAGAAAATCTTCTTGATATCGAATTGCCGTCCCGTATCCTGTACAGACCAAACCGAAAGACCATCGAAAGACACACGACGGTTGACACGTGTAGGAAGGGAGAAGGAAAGCCGGTACAAATTTAGGTTTTAAACCACATTTGCATCTTGGTTTGGCATTTCGAACGCATTTTAATAGAGTTTCTTCGTATTCGGTACCCAATGTCTTGGTGAAGTGTTGTGTGTTGTGTGTTGTGCGACGAATGAACTCACACATACATTGCGCTGTGTGGTGGGCTGTGTATCCAAAATTCCGGATGCTACGCACTACGCACGGTCCTGATGAAGATTATTGGAAACCCGGGCACAGACGGACGGTACCGGTAGGTTATCCGAGCTATTTCAAGGATCAGAGACAGTGCGAAGGTAGCAATGCTTTTTCTCCAATACGAGAATTGAATGCAAGCAAAGATGGTTCCCGGGCGGTTCGATAGCTACGACGTATGTTCCTTCGGTGCTTCCTCTGTCAGTGGCAACCGCCCACGAACTTTGGGAACGTTTCTTTCGTACGAACTCAAGAAGCTGGCCCCATAAGAAAAGGTGTCCGAAAGGAAGACTTTCGTCTAGATGCACTTTGAACATGAGCCGGGAGCAAATCTTAGTGTACTGTGTCGCTTCTCTTAGGAAGCACCCCGAGCGCACGGATGTATCCTGCAATAAGATACAGTTCCAGATTTGCCCAAAGGGAAAGGGCGGACAAGATGTGGCGGTGAATAGGTGTGTGTGTGTTGTGTGTCCGAAAGCTTGGCTTGGCCCGGACCAAGATATAATTTCAGGCAGGTTCCTACCGAACTCATCGAAACCATATCGGGCAAGCATGCATAGTTTACAAGGAGCAATTAGATTTGCCTTTTATACGACACGCACACACACACAAACTGTATCTTGCCCTCTCACAAGCTCCAAAAGAAGACTGTCGGAAGAAATAACTATCTCGGCAACGTTCGGTTCGGTTGGATGTCTTTTTAAAATCAAAATTAATGAAATTTCCAGTGCCAGGCTACCGGTCAATGTCTTGCTAATCGAAGACGAAGAATAAGGAATGTTCCGGGCGTCTTTGGAAGGCGCAAGAAGATGCGCATGCATCCGAGCGTGAGAGCAACCATTAGGTGAGTGAGCACATTCAGCAACTTAGACCGAAGAAGTACGGTGAGTGAGGTAAGACATTTTGGAGTTGGTTCCTGGTTGGGATTAGTCGGAAGCTTGTCCAGATCCCTAGACCACCCTTTTCTGAAGATGCCTTTGAAAGTGTGGACAATATAAGTGTGGTAGGGCTGCTGCAACCCGGACGTCCAAGAAAGACAGGCACCATTGTATTAGGCCTGTGTAATAAATACCGATCATAACTCGATCATCAATCAATTCTGCCGTGCATTCGGGTTTCTTATTGATTGTGAGTTTTCTCGACGCTTCTTTAGCATCTTCCCTTTACGAACCCGTCCCCCATGCACCGGGTTGGACAGGTTCGTATTCTTCAGATTTCGTCCATCCCGCATGCTCATGCATCTCAATAAATTCACATTGTTTCGTCGACAGCGGAGGTTGAGAGGAGCAACTTAGACCGAAGAAGTACGGTGAGTGAGGTAAGACATTTTGGAGTTGGTTCCTGGTTGGGATTAGTCGGAAGCTTGTCCAGATCCCTAGACCACCCTTTTCTGAAGATGCCTTTGAAAGTGTGGACAATATAAGTGTGGTAGGGCTGCTGCAACCCGGACGTCCAAGAAAGACAGGCACCATTGTATTAGGCCTGTGTAATAAATACCGATCATAACTCGATCATCAATCAATTCTGCCGTGCATTCGGGTTTCTTATTGATTGTGAATTTTCTCGACGCTTCTTTAGCATCTTTCCTTTACGAACCCGTCCCCCATGCACCGGGTTGGGCAGGATCGTATTCTTCAGATTTCGTCCATCCCACATGCTCATGCATCTCAATAAATTCACATTGTTTCGTCGACAGCGGAGGTTGAGGAGCGTTCTTCCCCCCCCCCCCCCCTCCCCTTGTGATACCTCATTCCAATTAGACTGGATCGGTTGGACGTGTGCAGTTGCCGACTCCCGACGAAAGGAGATGGGACTTACCTTTTGTGTGTCTTGCGTTGTTGTGAAAATCATCGCCGATAAGAAAATCGTTTCCCCAGCTCCCCATAACCGGTCCTTCTTGTCTCCCACCCTTACCCCCTCGGCTTTGGTCGGTTTCGGTAAGTTTTCACACCGGTCAAGTGCATCGGCCCAACTCAACTTTGCCGAAGGTGTAACGTTTATGGACGCAAAAGGAGATAGGTGTGCCCTTCTCGCTCGCTCTCTGTCTCTCTCGTGCTCCTTTGTCTCATGAACATCATCAAAAAACCACTCACCCACACACACAGAACAGAAAGCAAGACAAGCACATCTACACCATGCACACGCAACGAGCGCATCGTTAGGCTTAAGATTAATTCGAGGAGATTCTAAAATTTCGTCTCAGAAATCTTACAAAAGCAAATGATTTTCCGAACGGAGGACGGAGCTGGACAGACTGGTAGTTAGGCAAGGGGGTTCCAATTTTATGTACCCCACACCAAGAAGACTAGCCAACACCCGGGGACACAGGTAAGCTAGCCACCAGTCTTGCTTCCGTATGCACAACAGACACGTCCGATACGCATCGCCCGCTCATCAAGGATCTCTGCCCACTTGCGGGGGCCAATTCCTAGCATTCCCAATATCCTCCGGTAACCCATGGTGTGTGTGTATGTCTGTGCGAGGTGGTCCAACCAGATGGATCGATTCCTGCCCCATTGCCTTGGAGAAATCGAATCCTTAATAATTTTCTTAAACCATCCGCACCATCGTTCCGATTCTCCCTGATCCTTGCCGGGGCTCCTTTTTCTTGGCTTCCGGGAAAGTGAAGCGTGTACCGATGGGGGAAGATGATTTTCTTCCAGAAAGGATGTTGTTTCTTGCTTGCTGATAAGATTATGATCCTGGCCCTGGCCTTAACCAAGCACCGGGAGCGAGTACGGAGACTGATAGTGAGATGAAAAAGATGCCTTCGGTTCGAATAATCTTTTATCTTTGCCCCAAAAGGTGCATCGTGGTGCGTGCACACATGCAATGCATCCGATGAACCTTTATCTACCTGTGTGCCAAACGTGTACATGGCCGCCCTGTTTCCGCATGCACACTGCATGTTCTGCTGCATACGCCGCCCGTAATCAATGAACGAAAGCGGCAAACGAACAAACTTCTTACCATCAATTTTCGTCCAAGCTCCAAGAAGCAATAGGCCAAAGGCAAAGAGATTCCTGGGAAGGATAACCACTGGCCAATCTGCTAGTGGTTGATTTACATTTTCTTCCATATTTTATTTGTGTGTGTGTGTGCGTGTTTATGTTTTTTGGAACAGAGTCTGTTTTCTTCGATGCAAAAGCTCTAGTGTTTCGATTGTGCCGCTTCTTTGCGAGTCATCGATTTAAGATGCACATAAACAAGGTGGTCTACAGAGAAACCCAATTTATATAATAACGTCAGGGTACTATTAGCAATACTTTTAGTATACAAAATGAAATACAAATTACGAAATACCAAATACCACAACTGCACACGTGCCCATACGTGCCGTGGTTCTGTGCCACGGTTGCACTACAAATTAAGGTGGCGCACAAGAAATTTAACCCAACCAACGGGTGCCCGAAACCCGGGGGGCGTGTGCTATACTATACATTCGTTGAAAAAGAAGCTTGACATCGTTATCGATTATTTTCCGCACCCACTTTTCTGCGTGAAAAGGGCACTAATGTCAGGAAGGAAGGAAGACCCCAACGGTGGACGTGCGACGTAGGATTTAAAAGCAAAAAGAAGCAACTACACACTACTACTTCGTTTTGGCTCGTCCGCGGTCGTAAAATTTCTTCCGTTTTGCCCACTCCGGTGTTTCCTTTATGCGCCCGCCCGTGCACTCTCGCACTGTCACTGTGTGGAGCTAATCCTGACAGCTCCTAGCTCACGGCTGTTGGAGTTGTGTGCGTCGTATTTTTTGTTTGTCGGTTCCTTCTAGTTTACGTTTGCGTTATGCCCTGTTTTTTTTTTTCGCTCGCTCTTTCTTTTGACCGACGTGTCCTAGGTCGCTTTTCCAGCGCAGTATCCTGCTAAGGGATAAGGAATTGGTGACGATGACGCGACCGAAATGGCGACCGAAACAGCAGTTACAGGGATCGATAGCGAGGAGAAGTGCGAATGAACGTGACATGCCCGTACCGTGGTATTGGTGGTAGTTTCGAGGCCATATGGTGGGTTTTTGGAGGAGACATTTTGCTGTCGTTGGTGTTGCTTCATTCGAGCCGGTTTTTGTCCGGAAATAGTAACACAAATTCTCCCTGCAACGTGCATGTTCATGTGAGGTGGTGCTTCCATCACCGAAAGCTGGATCTAGAGCAACTGCTGCTACTAATCAAGTAAATTGGTTGCAATTGCATTACGAAATTCGAAAGCTTCACGTAAGACTTCGTAACTATTTTAACTTTTTTGGATTGTATGTTTGAGTTTGAGATAACTATAAACTGACAATTTTCAGTAAATAATATTCTAGTGTTTTTGTATCCAAGCGCGAAGCTCAGTAATGAGTTATGTCTGATTACCATAGATTGTATATTTTCATTATCTGGGTATCTAAAAATGCGATCTAAAATCGAATGAAAATAAGTAGCTAAGGAGAATAAAATATGGAAGAAAATGTAAATCAACCACTAGCAGATTGGCCAGTGTTGTTATATAGTATTTGTTATATAGTAAGTTGTAATCTCGCCTACCGGTTAGCCTTAATGAAACGTCCTATAAAGATTCAATTTTAGATAAAGATGAAGACAACAAAGAGCCATGAAAATGGCTTGTTTGGCTTGGAGTGAGAAATTGAAACATAATTTACTTCTCACCAACAAATCTTCATTGAAACCATTGAAAAATTAGCAATAATACTGTGATACAAATTTGCCGTTGAGATTATTCCATTTAAAATCAATTTCTGATTGGAACTATGGTTGTTGGAGATTTTAAGTATTGTAATTCAAAAGGTTGATAAAACTTCAATTTGTAATACGTTGATAAATCGTTTGACAATAATTGGAAACTAGTTTTGATTAGTTGTAACAATTGTATAAAAGAAAGTCCTCCGTAGGACTCGCCTTCTCTGTAGCGTAAGGATTCAAGTCACAATGTTGCTTAATGCATAATGCATATCGATGTAGTTTGTCAAAGACATTACCAAACGTCAGTTTGTGTTCCTTGGTATGTTAGAAGAGCTTTATTTATACGATGATTTTCCAATGAATACTATCTTAATTATTTTTGACAACGATATAAAGTACTAGTTCCACAATATAATTGGAGTTTTTTTTGTTGGTATCCTTTAGTTATAATAGATTATGGTTGATGCTGATTCAGATGAGCCTTTTAGAAGAGTTGTTAGGCAGCTTGTTAGGTCGGTAGTTTCTTAACGACATTAATTCAGATCAGAAATTTCTGAAGCATCTCGTGTTGTTTTGTTGTATTTTAGTATTTATCAATAACGACATGGTCACACACATGCATGCAAGTTGAAAGCAATGATTTATTGTCAATCTAATAACATCAGTAAATCTCGTCACAACGAGTTTTCTGATTTAAACAAGGATTTCTGATTTAAACTCATATGTTGTTGGGACCAATAGCTCAAGTTAATGGCCAAAGTAAAGCTTATTGACGCTCCAAGTCTATTTGACAGACTATCCCTCACTTATACCTCGTACATCGGTACCATTGCTGTGAGTGCACAAAAAAAAATTTAAGGACCCCTCGTACTCCGTATGAATTAAGCTCAAGACATCCTGGAACACATTATAGTACAGGCAATGAAATAACAATTGCTAATGAAAAATAAATCATACGAGACTGATGCAAAGCCATTGGAGCCCAACCGTTAGAGAGGTAATATTAGAGTCGATTCGAATTGAGTAGACAAAGATGGGTTCAGGCTTGAATGGGTGACTGAAAAAAACGGGACCCACACACACACGCGCGCACGATGTCACCGACACACCGACAGTGGATTTAAAAATCCCGGGGATTCTGCATCGATGATGCATAAATATTTCACTTTGTCATTTATATCAATTTTGCATGAATGTTTTTACAAATAATGATAGGATAATAATAGCCCGGTTTTGCCAGGAAAATGAGTGCTGGCGGGGCATGCGGGTGTTGCATGGTGGGGCGAGTTAAAATAAAAAGTATATGTATATATATATGTATAATCGGGTTGTTCGGGCGTAAATACACGTAAATTGTCGTTCTCGGATATGAAGCGGGCGGTAGGTTAGAAGATGGAGCGGCCACACCCCACATCAACGTGGTGCCCTGTATGCATGTGACGTGTGTGTAGGCGAGCCTTCTTCTTCGGCGCACACAGTGTCACCGTGATATCTTGTCGCTCCGATGCCACTCCGGCACGCACATACAGTCAGGCGCGCGAACGGTCCGCATTGCTACCAGGCGTCTCCATCGGTGACCTGAAGCAGTAAGTGAGGCGTCCCGTCCCGTGTTGTTGCTGCTGCTGCTGCTAGGGGGTTAACCATATTCGTCCGTAAATTCTTTTTTCCCCCTATGATACCCCACCTCCATCGTGGTGTTCATTTTTAATTTACGAAAAGCTGAAATTCATTTTCGGGTCCTGCAATTCAATTTTCCTGCAACGGGATGATTATCCAACAAACGCAACCGAAAGGGCACACTGGTACGTGGCCGGTGAGCAGAAACCGGTGGACGGTGGCCATAATTATGCTGTCCATCCTTAACCAACCGCTGCCCAACGGGGCCCTAGTGCCTAGGGATAAGGACGTTAAGGGCACGCCGGTCGGCAAATATGTGCGTATTGGTAATTTTGTTGGCGAACGGAGAAGAAAAAAACGAAAAAACGAAAACACTCGCAGACACACATACACACGAGGGGTGAAAAAAAGTCGTTGGGGTGCAATTGCAGTTGAGAATGGATTGGCAAAAAAAAAAGTGCATCGATCGCAACCAGAAATGCAAGCACACAGCGATGGACAGCGATGCAGGCAGGCAGGCAGGCCAAAGCATTACCCCAACGTTCAACCCCAAATGTGTTCAGTGTTGTTGTTGTTGTTGTGTGTGCCTCACCGCTCCAAACTACCCCCCCCCCCCCCCCCCCCCCCCCCCCCCCCCCCCGCCAACCCCCCTTGCACCCCACTCTCAACGGAAATGGCGGCAGTAATGGCAGTCGAATTATGTGAGCCGTGATGAAAAAAAAAAGGATGTCGAACGTGCGACAGGCTAATGGATATGCTGGCAGAGGGGAGACAGGACGTATGAAAAAAAAGTACTTTTTGAGCATACATAGAAAAAAAACTCGTATATTAAAACGCAAAAAGCCTCGCGCACCCAACCGGCCGCCCCGTACACTTCCATGTTGCATGTTTCGATTCGGTCCTTCTCGTTCCTTTCACCATTCGGCTGCTATTTCCATCCTTTTGGGTGGATTTTCATCCCCACGGTTCCCGCTTGCCTACCGTATCTCCCGTTTTGTTTTGATTCCCCTACCGCACACGCCCGGGCAGGGGTAGTTTGGGTAGTCGTTTAGGCGTCTCGAATGAACATACGCTTCATAAACATGGGCACCGGGCGCATAATCATCAATCGGTATGTTGCCTTCACACTCGGGCCCGTGTCGAACGATGGACATACAGCAATAATCATCAATCGGTATGTTGCCTTCACACTCGGGCCCGTGTCGAACGATGGACATACAGCAATACGCGATACGCTCGTGACAAAAAGAAAGGGAGCCAAAAACGAAAAAAAAACTCCGGTACCACTATTTGGGAAGAATTTTTGTTTATCGATTGTTTACTCGGTGGAAACGGAACCGCACACGCTCCACACGGCTGATGGAAATATGATGAGCTTTACATAAATGAGATAAAGAAATAAATAATCTCGGTGTTGCGATTTTAACCAATCGGGATGATGGTTGGTAAAATGAACAGTTTAATGTTTTTTCTTTCGATTTAT
Source organism: Anopheles maculatus (assembly GCA_002091835.1). Taxonomy (NCBI): domain Eukaryota; kingdom Metazoa; phylum Arthropoda; class Insecta; order Diptera; family Culicidae; genus Anopheles; species Anopheles maculatus. The sequence continues at coordinate 380,882 of KZ061714.1, read as the reverse complement.
AATTAAAGTGTAACGATCACTTTTGGGATCACTTTCCCGCTATGCAGATTAACGTGGTAACTTATAATATTTCCTAATGCTGGACTAAAGGTACAAAATTCATTTTAGGATAAAACAGTGGCAGCAAACCAAGAAGGCTTTTCCTGAGGGATTAAACTAAGTTAGCGTCAAAACTCCCATCTATAAAAGTTCATAAAACGAATCTGGGATTTAAGCTTTAAAAACCTTGAATGGCAAAGGCTTCACCGTGATGAACGAATCTTATGAAATAGTCAAATCAGAATCAATTGGTCATAATATCTACTGTCAAAAACTTGATACAGCTGTTGAAAATTAAGCTTGAATTAATTTTTCAAGGAAGGTATAATATCCGGATAGAGTTCGATACCCGGTTCTACCATATGTCGTGTCATTGATGTCGCTAACGCCTCACCCACTTGATCTTCAGGCAATTCCGAGTTAAAGATAATAAATGTAAGATAGTCAAAAAATACTATCATTTGCAATATTTTATTATCGCATTGTAATGTTGTGAGTATTCAACAAGATTGTATAACCACTTTTCGTTCGATGGGCTCCCTCATTCGTGTAACACAGTCGCGCACGTCATAGTTTTGTTGTATGCGCGTGTGTGTGTGTGTTGGTGAGTAGTTTATTTGATTAGCAGCACAAAACCACAACCTTTCCCAACACACCTAACTTGAACCGGGAGTTAGGCAGAGAGCGCTAGGGGAGAAAAAAACGATGCAATGTACGCAGAAACATCCGGCAAACAACGTTCGGCATACCATTTTTGGCGTCCTAAAATCGTGCCCAACACACACACAGAGACGCCTTTTACCCACTCGCCCGGAAAACGGAAACGAAGTAAATAGGCAGATGGAGGCGCATGGTTGTCTACCGAATCGTACACGGAAAGGAACTGGAACACATTGGCACATATCGTATTCTTCACGACTCTTCCGTACACCGAAATGGCAAGGATATGCCGACACGGGCTATCGGGGTGCAGCTATTGTTAATACCTTATTCTTCCTAGCGTCCCTTGGTTACAGCATAACGTTTGCAAGCAGGCAAAAGGGTGGCCACTCTTACAACGGCACGCCCGAAATGTGGTGGCGTTTTTACGCATGCAAATATAAAAACATAAATAGCTTATGCAGCACTAGCGCTGGGCAACGTTCAGCCGGATTTGAGCGATTGTACGTGTAGTGGGGGGTGTGTAAAAATGTGAAATACAGGCAACAGTAGGTCTCAAATCTTATCCACCGCGCGAGTGTGTGTGTGTATGTGTTGGTGGTGTGTTAGTGCCAGGAACAAAAGCGACAGAAGCCATTCTAAATGCAGCTTATTTTTATTCGTTTTAAAATGTCATTTTCTGCATTATTGACACAGTTTTCTTTTTGTGTTCGTCTTTTCAGCCGCAACACAACGGTGCTCCGGTACGGGAAAAGCGTGAAACTGCCATTTGTGGGCTACGTGTGAGCGAGATGTAATAATACCATTAGTCGTTAAATGGCTAGCACTCGATGTTGGCGAGGCGTAATACACGAGGTAGGTATGTGGCGCATTGTACGGTTGTGCCAATGCTATGTGGTTTATTTTCGGGTGTAGCTTTAAGTCATATCTATTGAAACGTCCATCAGTTAGACATAAGGTTAGAATCAGTAGTTAAAGGAAATCTATCTTCTGAGCAACACCATCAAACAAATACGTTTGCTTTCCTAGCGCACAAAACGATCCACCTTGAACGAACCAAGCTCAACAACAATATTCTCAATAATTTATCAATGCTGTTTTGTTCCGAATAGAGCAGGCAAAGCAGATTGTTTTTAATTTATTCCACTATAAAGTCACGCTCGCTTTCCGAGCAAAAAAAAAAAAAGAAGTAAAACACGATAAAAATGCAAGGTTAGAAGTGAACACACAACGATCATTGTATGCGCGATACGCGGATGGTTCTCCGCCATCGAAACCATGGATTCGTTTCGGCCGCAACAAAGACTCGTTTGGAAGGCGCAACAAAAAAAAAAAGCAAGTTGCCAGACAGTAACCCGTGTATTTTTTTTTTGATTCACACGTATGTGTCACAATGAGATGATGATCGGCAATGGCGACGGTTGGCAGCGACGACGACGACGACGACGACAATCGCTAAATGGCCATCAAGAGTGTAGCCGTCAGCCGTGCTAGCAAGGGCGACTTTGTGATCGTTCGAAGTGCCTTTGTTTGTGGCCGGTCCGTCACTCTGACAGGAACCGTTGACGCGTTTCCGAATGGGTTAGAATAATTTTGACACTTCGCTGTTTTTTTGCTCTCCAGGAACACCAGGAGCGAAACACCTGAACGTGGCCAGAGGATGCATTGGGCCGGGGGCAATTATGTACAATTATTATCTGTTGTTGTTTTTTCACTTCTTGTTATGCTATCCACACACATACACACACACGCACACGCACATGTAAATGATTGTTGTTTCGAAATGGTGTGCGTGTGTGGTGCATTTTTGCATTTCGCTCGTTGTCGTCGCTTTTTTTGTTTGCTGCTGCACCGATTAAAACAAAAAATCAATATTTTAACTCATTTGGTCAGGGGTTTTATGTTTCGGGATGGTTTGAGTTTTTCAGGCAGTTTTCAGTTTTTCCGCTATGTTTTTATTTTTCCTTCCTTCGTCCTGCCTCTGCTCCCTTCGTTTGTGCGCGTGTGTGTATATACTATTCGATCAACACAATCACACATTCTGCGCCACGTTCACAGCTCGTTCTGGCGAGTGCTCGAATGTGTGGTTGCTGGTTCAAAAATCAACATAATTTATTCATTTTCCCAACACATCCCTTGCCACTGCATGCCTGGGTGTTGCCGCAGATGATTGGGGAAGTGTTTTTTTTTGGCGTTGCCTGTTTGGTGCCCAAAAGTCTAATATTTTTGTTGAAAAATCAAAGAGGGACTGTAGCACAGTGCATTGTGGGATATCATAAGGGTGACAGAAAGTTTTAAAATTTAAATGAATAGATTTTAATTCAATAAAATCATCGCAAAAACCTGATATCTCGAATAAACCTTTCCATTTTTGATCCCAAAGAGAAAAAGTACGCTCTAAAACATTCAAAATATAAATGTTCTAGAAACATGGTAAATTTGAAGAGCGGATGGTTCTTCAAAAGTTAACGATAAGATTAATTATATCGTCTCTGAAGACCTGTTAATCTGTTCACAACTTTTTGATCATTACTATGATTGAATGAAGAAGTGCTTACAGCATATTTTCGACTGTTTTAGGCAATTTTGACTTTCATGACTTCAATAAATGGATTGCAGAATTGTCCATCGTCATAATTTTAATACAGGGTTGTATCGAGACATGAATCTCTTGACAAAACTAGTGGGCGATGGGCATTAACATACAGAATTATTTTTGATATACTGTTCTTGAATCAAATAGAATATTCAACAAGTCCAAAACAAAGCTATATTTGTTCTATATTATATTTTATATTATAGTGGATTGTCTTTTGAAGACTCTGTTTGGGTCCAGTCTACCAAACTAGCATCTAGTATGTACTGAGCTTTAATGGAATCTTAATAGTCGTATATTACACGAGGATTCTATTGGATCTCAATATGGCCCTTTCACATCATGCAACAGAACTTTGGATACTATCAGGCCCTAAAAACTGCTCTTTTCTCTGATAGACCGAACGATCAGACTGATCCATAGTAGACGATAAAAAAGGAACGCCAACTCTGTACAATGAGGAGTGAAAATTTTCAAATTAAAGCACAGAAAACGTAGATAAAATCTGCAGCATGCTCATCCAGTAAACGTGCATTACAAAACAAAAATGGAAGCTAACAAAAAAAAAAAAAACACTCTCCCCAACACTTGCAGTCCAAGGCCATTTCCATTCGTCACTGGTCCGGTGAAACAAGTGCAAAATTTTATCTAGTTTTATTTTTCGGCCCCCAAACGGAGTTCAACGATTTGTGTTCGGCCCAGTGCGGTTTTGTTTGCCTTTTTGCATCGCACACTCGCAAGGTCGAGGACGCCATTTTTCGTTTTTCGTTTTTTAAGTTCCCGTGTGTGCAGAGCCTGGCACAAATGAAACAAAACCTCTCTTCCAATGCAATGCAAATATTTGTAGGACGCAAAAAAAAGAACCAAAACGCCTCCGAATCCCGAAACTGCCAACCAATATTCATCATGCGTTGGTTGGTGTGTGCGCCCGCCACATTCATCCGCATTAATGTGTTGGTTAGTGCTATGTGAAGCTTAAAAAAATGGGCCTGGGTTGGAAGGTAGGAAAAAACAACAACGAAATCCAAAATAAATGTGTGTGTGTGCGTGTTTTTTCTTCTTCTGTTGCTCTCGCTTTGGTTGATACATAAAAATGCACAAAACCCTCACGCCATCGTCGGGCATTCCAAACCAATGACGGATCGGGAAAGCGTTTGCGTTCAAAAAATCGACATAATGTTTAATGCCAGCCCAGAATCCCAACCAGGCCGTGGCCGTATGCATTCTGCAATTATGTACAGAGGTGCGTTCGTTTGTGAGGGTGCCGATGTTTTCAAATATTTTTACTACAACCAGTAAAAAAGTGGCATCATCGAATGTTTTTCGCGAATAAGAACGCAACCCGAAAGGGGGAGGAGGACCCCCATCCGCTGGGCTCCCCGACTCGCGTTTCCAATAAAACCATTACAATGAACCTCTCACGCATACAGTTATATTCTCATTAACCCATCATCATCATCATCATCATCATCATCGTCATCCAGTGTCGGCGTCACTGTAGTTACCATGGAAGTTAGTCCTAGCCGTGCACACTGCACATTTGCCAAAGGTTTGGACAGTATTGGGGATGATTGGGACGCAAATGCATTCTCTAGTGGGAGAGTGTGGGAGTGCACACAGACGCGGCGAAAAAAAAAGGGGGAAAACAGAATGGATTCGCAAAAAAAAAAAACAGGCAACATGAACCTTCATGGTGTAGCGTTAAAAATGAATTTTTAATCGGTGGTGATGGCTACGCTCGAAGGTACGACGGTGCTGACGGGCATGGAGCAAAAGAAGGGTTAAGCAGAAAAATTTATATACAAATGTGAAAGGGAGAGAGAGAGAGGGAGAGACCCGCACACATACATATGGTCGAGCAGTGCAGAACAGGAAAAAGGAAACAGTGGGATAAAATGCGTTTTTAGGGATTCGGAAAAACTGGACAGCGGTGTATGTGTGTGTGTGTGTGTGTTTGTGTGCGAAAATTCGATGCTGGACGACCGTCCAGGTGGGGTTTAAAAAAATATTTTATTTTCGTATAATGTATACGCGGATAAACGGTAGCTTTTTTCTTTCTTTCCTTCTTTTTTTAATGCTCACCGGTCTCTGTTGCCGTACATACAACATGCGCGGATTGCAACATGTTCAATTTTCGTACATAAATCCATCCACACAACACAGCACACACACACACACACCGTCAGTTTGCGTGTTCCTTGTTAAGGTATGGTTTGGGGTGTGCACTGGCAGTGTTGCTAGTGCTGCTTAGGAAAACCCGAAAGTCCTAGGGAGAACTAAGCGTAAAGCATTCGTTTTTGGTTGTTGTTGCAAATCTTTCCCATTAACAGGAATGGTTGGTTTTGCCTTCGTTATACCCCCTTTTGTTGTCTATTTTTTTGGGCTGTTGAAGCGAAAGATTAAAAATAACTCTTGATTGCTTTAAAGTTATTGTTAAATGTTGGTTCTAATGAGGCTCAGACGGGAGATCATTATTGCTTCTTGACGAAACAGTTTGAGGTACATAACTCAACAACAAGTCATCAAAGACTGTGAAAAATTGCATCAAAATTGGCTCTTTTCTAGTGTCTCATACTCATTGGACCTAGCATGTCGGAGTAGTAACATCCATGACAGTGCCCAGAACTGGTTGTTACTCCTTATTCCTGAAAGTATATGTTGAAGATCTCTTTTTCTCGGGATTTTGGAATTAAAACCTCGAGAGGTTTTGACATTCTATTTCAGGCTTCCTTAACTTGTTTTTATCCAGAGCTCAATTGTCATATGGGATTAGATACCCAGTCTTGCCAAGTGAGGACAGCCGCTACTATCGCCAAGGCCACAAGACCTTCAATGGTCGTTTACTTTGGGAAATAACTTAAACATATCTTCTCCTCAAAACATACAAATCAATCAAAAGTCATGTCCAAATGATGTAGAGGTATCCACTAATATAAAATCTTGATAAAAAAAAATTAAGAGGACACGGAACAATGACCAGAATCTCTGAATGAGAAAACTAAGACCTCGCCGATCTTTTAAAGTACAATATCGATCTAAGAATTTAAACCATTACACTCGAGAGTGGAAGATTATTGTGGTCCAAACGTAGGCGCATATATACAAAGAAAAATTGCTTACCCGCTAATAGCAGGTCTTATTTGACACCTGTACTACAGGTTATTTGACACCCGTACTACAAATTGTAAGAGGTATTGGCCTTCAAATTTCAGCTTACGATGTTTTCAACGCCTCGAAGGTAATTGGGTGATAATTTTAGTTTTAAGAGAATATAGAATCATTACATTTGATATAAGCTGTCATCTGCAGTCTCTATATCGAGTTATGTTACGGATATCTAATTAAGGAAAGCTATAGCTATAGCTGACATTCATCACATAATAAGAAAACCTCTTCATAAAGGTGTCGCCGAATTGCCGCAAAGCGATAAAATGCGTATATCTTATCCCAACCCGAGACGTCAGGAAATGGTGTTACGGTGCGTCACCAACCCGTGCTGACAACGACCATGACCTACCCCAAATACGTGTAAGTGTAAACAGTGTCTGGTCGCATCGTTGTCGTCGTTTTGCATCGTCCCGCTCGGCTCGATTACACCCGAATCCGGTTCGAGTCAATACATTTGTACCACGAAAACGAGAGCTCTCGCGCACAGACGGCCACGGCGAAAAGAAATAATAAAAATAACCCAGCCAGGCTCCGTCCAGACTTAAAGCAGGCCACATAGAGAGGGAGGTGTGAGCTACCGAAAACTCGTAACCAGATAGCGCTCACAAAAAGTAAGCAATAAAACAGAAGCAACCGAAAAACCTTACGTTATCGGTGCGTCGCGACCGTACAATGATGGCGATTACGGTCCTGCTGGTCGGCCGCCGTCTGGCTGGAAAGTAGGGCATGGGGCGAGCGTCCGAAAAAAGAAGAAACGAACAATCATGAGCATCCAAATACAAAGCGGGGGCACCCTCTTTCACGGTCGTGGTCGACCAACAGCGAGAGCATCACATTGTGGTCGACCAACAGCGAGAGGCAGGAAGCTGATGGGTTGTGTCTCGCAAATGCATACCACTCACGGGCCTACGCACTCTGCCGAATTTCGGGACTTTCGGGCACACATACCTCGCGCGGTTCTCATCATCCTTCGCGCGAAACCGGCAGCCGGTAGTGTGCGCGGGCTCTCATCGCGTGGAGCACGGTGTGCTATATAGGCCCGCGTGTGTGTGTGTGTGTGAGGGTATGTGTACATCACCAACTTCGGCAACGACTTCGGCCGGCCGGTACTTATTTCGGTTGCATTTTCGCTTACCGCATGCGTGTGCGATATCTCGGCCGACGCGCCAAAATGTGCCGAAATCGAATCGAATTTCGCGCGTCTCATCTTGTGTGCCTCGCAGTGCCGACCGAAACATCGCCAATCGGACGGGAAGACCTTGAGAGCTGAGAGTGTGTCGCTTTGTTTATCGCGTGTGCGTCGACCGACGGACGGACGAATGCCGTCTGGGGGATGATGGTTGGGCAAAACGGGAAGTCTCATCTCATCATCACCAGCGCCAGAGCTGCATGCGCTTTCTCTTTTATGCATACGCTTCCTTTTCGCTGACATGCATTTTCGGTAAGATGCAATCCGAAATGAGGCCAACCGAGGTTCGCGTCATCGGTGCGCAGTTTTGTTTCGGTTTCTGTTTTTGCACGGTACGGGTTCCTGAAGTGATTCACGCGAAAGCGAAAGTGATGATCTCTTTCTTTACGATTCGCGTGGTTATTGGCGCTTGGCGCGCGTCGGGGTTGGCGGTGTGGTGTGCAGGTGGGAGCGTTTCTTTGTTATTAAAGTTTTGGAATGCACTTGATGATGATGGGCGATCGCATGGTGGCGTGGTGTGAACGTATGCAGTCGAATGCAAGTATCGATGACATTCTGTAGAAATTCATGACAAAGCGATAACGCAGAACTTCCAATGAAATTGAGAACTGAATCGAGGGGGTTTCTGTTGTGCCAGGCAAAAACTTTAATTTCGAAAAGAAATATTTGTGACTCAATTAACTTGAAGTTTGAGTTGCTAATAGGAACAACATTTTAACAGAAAAAAAAACTCATCTGTCTACGTACTTAAAATAAATTGCGTAGCATGTTGGTGTTAAAACAAGAACAAGCATCCTTTGTGAGGATTCTCACAAAATATTTTTGTAAAAAACACACATACAGAAGAATGGCGCCAAAAAACGTATCGTTTGCTACACATGCCAGGCGAAATCAGCAAACAACAGTTCCCCAAGTGGAGCGCGTGCGACAGATGCACGCGACAATGCCAGTGGGGTGGATGGTAGCGATGAGTCGCACTTAGAAAAATGCGTCCTAGCTCACGTCCGACACGACTCGTGTTGCTAAAGCTGTACCCACCGTTTGCTCCGTTTTCCCGCCTTCCCTACCCTGAAAGTGCACACTTGCTACTAGAGCTTGCTGTGATAACTGCACGATGGAAAATAGCAAAGAAGGGCGCAAATGCAAACAACACTGACAGATAAACGATAAATTTCGAGTGAAGAGGGACTAGAAAATGGGCTAGAAATTGTGTCAGTTTGTTGGTAGTTTTACAGGGAAGAAAATTGATTTTATTTTAAATAATTTTGTTTAATTAGTACGATGCCTCGAACGCCATGGAGGAAGTTTTAATTGTTGAACTTATACAGAATAAATGATTCAATAAGATTGATTCAAAATTCTAAAAATTCGTAACGTTGATCAATACAAAAAATCGATGTATTGGTTAAGGAACAGTATTATTCATGAGGATTTTCCATGAATTCTACTACAAGGTTGATAAGATACAGGAAACTCGTTAGTTCAGCATGATGTAAGCTCCAAATGCCATATAGTGATTCATAATTTAAAGGCATCGAATTTGTTGAATTTGAATATGGCATGGTAATTGGACCTATATTTATGTATAGTTTTTGGATCGAAAGAACTAATCGGCTATTTGAATTTATTTAATGATGTTTCAATGAAATGAAATTCTGTCTGGACGACCAAAACGATTTATAAGGCTTATTGCCAAATTATTGGAGAGGATCAGAATAGATTTTCAAGGCTATGTAGTTTTTGGTAAAGGTTTTGGGGTTACTAAGACGTCGACTAAATGTCGTTGGATGTCGTCAATGAGCAGTAGCGAGGGCTCGTCTTAGCAGCTGGTTAATTGTATTTGAGATCAAATGTCGTTGAAGCAAGCCTCATTTCTACAAGACAATTTAAGCTGTCACAACTGTATCGAAGTTCAATTTGAGATTTGAAATTAAATTGATAGCAACTTTGCTAGTCTTTCCGTAGTTTGGAACAGAATTCAAAGCAAAATATCCGAAATCCATCACGATTGTACCACAAAACTACGCCACCAGAAACGTAGTAACACTTCTTATGAGCTTCCATGTGCAGTTTTACAGGTTTAGGAAGAGTTTGAAGTGAAAATATCGAATAGCTTAACTAAGTTACCTAAAGAATGTCAAGTATTGCTTCAATTATTCATTTATTTAGTTTGTTTTTTGCTGTAGAATAAAGAACAAATGCATACTTTTACAAGGTAAACAAAAACTATGTTTTACACAGAGCTAGATAAAACCATATGTGTACAAGTATAGGAAGTGCTGTCAAAGTACGTACAACATTTACTGCGTTGTTTATCAAAACTTGCGTCAAAAGTGTTGTTTTTTTCACCCGACACAAAGAACCCTTACTAAAATGGTTCTTTCCACATCAATCACAACACATGTAGCTGACTCCCTGGGGCGTAGCATCTCCCCAAAAATAAGACAAAAATACAAACAATCTTTCGACCATTTGTTGGAGGTCCCGAATCAGCGTTTGCACGTGCCGTAGGACGTGAGTAATTCTGATGGTTTCTGTGTACCACAAACAAAGACCATAAAGGGTGCGGGTGACCACTGCACTTTTGGTATGTTGTGACAGATAAGCGGCAACTTGAGGCAGAGGTTCCGCAATTGTTCTTAACGCACGTTCCCTTTCCTGGCTAGCGAAGCGGCTGTCAAGCGATAGATAGAAGTATCGTTAATTCTCGCCCGAATGTGACGACTGGGCGTCATTATTTGTTTGATAGTTGGTTGTTACCTTTTTTTTTATTCGTTTCCATCGCCCAAAATGGCCTCCCGCACGCTCAAGGAAGTCGCGCAACCGGTTCGTCAGTTGTAATGCAACCTGAGCAAAAACGCTTGGTAGCGGGTATCAATCGATCGAGGATCGTTAATGATCTCGAATTCTTGGTAGCAGTGTGGCGGTGCTAGAATGTCTATCTCATTCTAGCGTGCCCTACTCAGCTAAGCGCACTCGGACTCGGACAAAAACGGCACTCTGCATGACTTGGCCTGGGCCTGTGAGTATCTAGTGACCACTCGTTAGGCGCTAATTACGCACGTTTCGAGCGCCCGCTGCTTCGAAGCTGTTTTGTGCTGAGGGGTCGCCATATTGCACTTCCAGCGATCGATGATCGAGGAACTGCAACGGCGAAGGACACAGCACAGTGCCGAGAGGCATAAAGAGTGGCATGCGGAGCTAGTGCCGATGGTAGGGGGTAATGGCGAAAAACTTGAACTTAATGCAGTTGGAGCCGGTGTGCGGAGCCGCAACCAGGTAAAGCTGCTTCTCGAGGTCTCGCTACCTCGCGGTGGTGGAATTTCAAGTTTAGATTTATTTAAATTTATCGAATTAAGCGTCGTCCAACAACCAACAGCGGGCCGCGGGAGATGGTGGTGATGGTGGATTTGTGTTATTTGCAACGTATTTCAAACCATCATCGGTGCGCCGCGGTCCGTCCGGTGGTAGGGATTTGGAAGGGCAGAACTGCGCGAACTTACGAAGTTCGCCTCGTGACAACGAGGGAAACGCAAACGGGGCGAAACGTTCAAAATGGTTGTTTCGAGGGTTTGGCCTTTAGAAGGTGCACGATTTGAATCTTGATCTTGGCGTATGTGGATACTGCGTGCTGCCTACCCGGAGCGAACCCGTTTTAGCGTGCGGTTCTAAGCGCGCATAGTTGAAGGTGGAAGCGAATGGGCTCTCTTGAATGTGTTTGGTTCGCGGAGGACATGCCTTCGTCCGGTTTGTGTTGTTCTGTTCTGCAGCGTACATACAGCGATGGCATTGAGCGCTCACATGTCATAACCTATTTTCCAGCGTTTTTGTGTTCTAAAGAACTGGTGGCAAAAGCAAAAAGGGACAGATTCGCCATGGAAGGTGCTCTCGTTCTCGAGTGGTTTTTGGGGGCTTGGGCACGTGAACGGGGAACTTCAAACCAAGATTAACGGTTTGTGGGCAGTCAGTTAGTGTTAGTCTCAATCGCAAGTTGCTTTTAATGATTTAAAGTGAATTTCTCTACGATCCGTTTTGGGGCGGAATCGTTAGATGTGTCGTTCAATCAAAATCTCATTAAAACCGTTCACTTGGTGGCTCATTAAGGTCAAGATTGTGAGGTGGAACCCGGGTCCGGTTGAGTCATTTCGGTCAAGTTCGGTTTGCCGTATCCGGTAAGGCGATCGGATTCGATGCAGTTTGCAGTTTTGCATCTGAAAAAAGGTGCATAAGATGCATGTTGAAGTACAAGTAAATACAAAACAGGGTCCATGCTGCATCGAAGATTCCGTAGCACGTTCGTTGCTTATTCTTCCAAACCATCCATTCAATCACCCAATCTTCTGGCCCGAACCAATGACGAAACGGGCCCGAAATCCGGTTTTTTTCCCTATGCATCGGCTCGGGGTGTAGGTTCTGTTTTTTTTTGTTCGTTGTACGTTTGAGTACGCTTCCCCTGCATCCAATAAGTGGCTGCACGATGCATTAGAAAACGCAGCTGCAGTTTACAGGGTCCATGCTGCATCGAAGATTCCGTAGCACGTTCGTTGCTTATTCTTCCAAACCATCCATTCAATCACCCAATCTTCTGGCCCGAACCAATGACGAAACGGGCCCGAAATCCGGTTTTTTTCCCTATGCATCGGCTCGGGGTGTAGGTTCTGTTTTTTTTGTGTTCGTTGTACGTTTGGGTACGCTTCCCATGCATCCAATAAGTGGCTGCACGATGCATTAGAAAACGCAGCTGCAGTTTTAGTAAATGCATCATCGCTTTGTCCTCGTCTAGCGCATCGGCTAGGCAGTTCGGCTGTGCGTACAGCTGCTTTTTCTAAATCTATTCCTATCCCATCACACCACACGAACGCTGGGACGGAGCCAACCAGTTGTTTCTGTCCTGGTTTGGTTCCGTGTCGGTGTGTGCTCTGCCGGGTGCAAGCGAGTGCAAAGTTTTCTAAGCACATACATGCTCCAACTGTTGCATCGGTCCCGCACACACATGTGCACAGTTTTATTGGGGTTTTTATTTCGGCAACTGACGCTACCGAGCCGGCTGCACACTGATGCACTCATGCAGCCGAACGCTTCGTATGCACAGTGTCCCGCCCGTCCGGATATCGAGTGGGAGCGTGTGATCAGCAGGCAGACGATTAGGACCACTCACTAGCGCCGGTGGGGAACCGTCGTGTTTGAAATTTTACCCAATTTTTGATACCAGCCGGAACCTTCACCGCACAGTTTGCATGTGTTTTGGTGAGAGGAAAAAGGTTCTAAACACGCACTCCCCTAATGCACCAGATGCAGAATTGGTTTGGGGTTGTGTTGGCGTACAGTGTGCTCGACATGTGCTACAGCATTTTCGCACAACCCGATGCGACCAAACACGTGCCAAGCTGGGACCAGTGTGCATCGTCATCTCTGGACGTGTGGCAGTGAATTGGCGTACTCCGGCCGGCGTGTTGACTGTTTTCACAGTAAAAAGGTAAACCGAGGCGACGTCATCGGCCAGGTGAAGATGACCGACGACCGACGCTGCTGATCTACCACCGTTTCAAGGCTATCGTGGCGGTAATGCGGTGAGGTTTATGGTCAGCAGCAGTTGCACTAGTTGCGTTTACTTGTGCCAGTGAGCAATCGATACAATCGGGACTCAAGAGGAGGGCCGACGCGGTGGACCGACGGCGTCTGGAAAACTCGTCGTGAGATTGTTGCTCCAATTCCCTACGGTACACACAGAGACGCGCACACATACACACACACAGTCACCCCACAGACACAGAGTTTCCTCCGCCGAGAGACCGTGACGTATTTATAAAGGTGCATCAGAGCATCGTGTCCTCGGTTGCGCACGAACCCTTGACCCCTTCCTCGCGTCGTGGGTCGCGTCGCCGATGGTATGCCGACCTTCACGGAAAACCATTACCATTCGGTCGCGTGAAAGCCGGTTTGTGTGTGTCTGTTGCGCGCTGTGATTATGCAACTGCAACTGCAGCCAAGTCGGTGCGGGCAGTAGTAGCAAGTAGCAGCAGCAGCAACAGCAGCAGCATCAGAGACAGCAGATTTTCCTCGCACTCGTGTATCGTCTTGCGGGAAACCACGTACCGCCTCGCTCCAGTCGCGTGGCTCTAGTTCGATTCCGATTCCTCGCTGCGCTTTTCCTCCGCGTTTTCCTCACCTCCCTCCCCCCTGTGTTGTTTTCCTCGCTTTGCACAGGGGACGGTGATGCATATCTTACGATGCATCTTAGAGGCCCGTGGGTGAGTCGCGTGGTACGCGTTTCATTCACAAAACGCCCTGCATTGGTTCGCCGTTCCCGTACTGCCGGGCCTTTCATGTTCACGATTGTTCAATGGGGATTCGCAAAGGAGGAAGTCTTCAATGGATTGTTCTATGGACGTAGCCGGACGATTAGTCCGACGGTGGCGAAATCATCGTCTGAAGCTAGTTGAAGGAAATCAGAACCGTACGGGATGGTGTGAAATAATTTTCACACGTGCTTTAATCGCTTTTTTACGAAACATTTCAACATCATGTTTTCGTTAAAAAAAAACTAATATCCCCATTTTCAAAGGTGTCACTGAACTGGGAATGTTGCAAGAACGAATTGCAACACCGGATGGGACACAGAGTGTTTTTTAAAACGGTGAAAGCAAAACACCCTTACGACGCAAGACTTTCCCGATTGCGATAGCAAACATTAAAAAGCCTCTTCAAGCCTCGAAACTTTTCGGAGTCGCATCCCCGCAATATTGGCTTCTTTAAATGAATTAGCTTCATTCAGTCCTTTCCCCCCGGTTTGATGCCGTTTAGCGGTGTTGTTATTTACTTTCTTGTCATATAGTTTTTCTATTTGGCCGACCACTCGTATCAACGGGGCCAGCTTTTTACCGGGCGTCGCAAATTTACATTTCGTCACCAACCAAAGCGACAGCCGGCAGCACGGGCCTACAATCGATGGCTGTGTGCTTTTTTTTCGTTGGCAGCTCGGTTTGGTCTGCCCAATGTTTGTCGACTTTGAATGCAGTTTGTTTGCAATCTAGGCGGAAATTGGGTAAGAAAGAAGGAGGAGCTTCGAAAAGGCGTCTTTTTTGTTGCTGTCTTTGCGTTTTGATGCACTTTTGCTGCAACTTAAAAGCCTTTTCGACAATGGATCGTTGGAAATGGGAAAAAAGAATTGTGCGGTATGTTGGGTAAGTTGCTTCGTGACAATTGCACAAGATAGGAGTCGTTTTTTAATGTAAATTGTAAAAGAATAAAAACGACATAACATCATAAATAGACAAAACACCCAAAGCATTGGTTGCACAACTAAAAAAATCTGCTTTAATCGCTTTCTAATAAGAAGTTCTAGGAAGATCTAGATCTACGAAGAAACAAAACCGAGTCGGAAACCGTTGGGTTCAAAGGCTTATCCTAGCTGTCACAATTGATTGCCTCACAGTTGTGAATTATGGTAAAGATGCTTGTAGTATTTATTGCACATTTTATATGATTTTGAAATATTTGAAGCGCCTTATCGGAAGTGGCTAAGTGACATAAATTTCTGCAATAGCTATAAAATAGTTTTCAATGGTAAGATAGCTCTGATCGTTTTCAATTGAATTGCAATAATAATTGACGATGAGATCAAGGGCGAAAGACTAAACATCTCCCCGGTTAGTATCTCCTTAATGAATTTTATAATCATCTACCGGTAACATTCTTGATAAATCCACATTCCGATCTGTGGATTGTACGATACTCAAGCTATGTTCAGCACGTTATATGAAAATTAAAACAAAACCCCTCATGAAACGAGTAAGATGCACTACAAACAGAGATCAAAAAAGTTTAGAAAACTCGCTACAATAAAGATGTTAACTTATATATAAAAAAGTTTAACAACTCCCAAAGAACTCTTTGGATCTGGTTGAAGTGATTCGATAAGTTGAAGATCCCTTTACCGGTGAGGGTTTCACGAATGGCTTCTTCAAATTATTGTCACTAGAAAGAGGACAAATGTATGCACAATTAATCTTTACTACTCTCATAAACTTTGGCAAAAGATCAAGAAGAGAGAAAAAAACCTATACCTAAATGTAATCAAAGCGATCTGATTCTCAAAGCTGACACAATCATACCAGTAACTGTTGTGTGTTGTTCTCGATAAGTTTTTTTTTATAGCAAGTTGGTAATTTGTCTAAGATTTTAAAAATAAAAATGTCACTATGCACCCCCTTTAATGAAATAAATACAATTCAAGCATTCGCTTGTGGCAGACTATTGAAGAGACAACGACTGTGGGAAAACCTCCAAAGACTATTCGTATGCATTAATGGTGATGTACAATTGTTAGTAAATCATGCTAAATGTGAAATTTCCAACGACACACTATTATCAAAGCGATCTGATTCTCAAAGCTGACACAATCATACCAGTAACTGTTGTGTGTTGTTCTCGATAAGTTTTTTTTATAGCAAGTTGGTAATTTGTCCAATATTTCTAAAGATACGTCACTATGCACCCCCTTTAATGAAATAAATACAATTCAAGCATTCGCTTGTGGCAGACTATTAGAGAGACAGAGTTGACGACTGTGGGAAAACCTCCAAAGACTATTCGTATGCATTAATGGTGATGTACAATTGTTAGTAAATCATGCTAAATGTGCAATTTCCAACGACACACTATTACTGTTAAGCTATAATGTTTATAGATACAGATGATTATTATTGTCACAATACTGTGCTCCAAAGGCGAGCGTGTATCCTCTATTATGATATGTACAGGTAAACGCAGACGATTAGTATTACAGAAGAAAGTCAGCCAGAAAGTTAACCACCATAATAGAATGGGTCGCCATAAAGTTAATCACACAAGGCCACAGGTCCTCTGGTTGCTAGCCAACGCAAAACTGCTACAGTACAAGAAGAGGAAGCAAACATCGGGGGAAAAAACAAAGAGACAGACAGATACACGCAGTTGAGAAAGTAGTGAATTGGTTTTTTGCCCGTTAAAAACTCACGCACTCATATCTTTTGCCGGCAGGAAGGAAGATGCCTCGGAGAACATCACGACATCGAGGTGTGACTGAACGATCGGTACGAAACAACGGCAAAGTTGCGCTTCATCAACGAGAAAACTGATGACGATCGGCACAATGAAATCGCCTGACGAACGCCACAATGAATCTGAGGTAGGAATTGCTGGATTTTTGTTTGTTTGTTTGTTTTGCTTCTAACTTCTAGCTCTATCTTAGGCAGCAAACGTCACCGAAATGTTTCACAAACTTTCCTGCTGTTCAATAACTCTCCTTTGCTACTCTGACAACTCTACTGCTCTGGCTCTAGTTTTTGTTTTGGTTTCTGCTGCTATTGCTCATTCTTTTCCTTATTTCACCAAATATTATTTCTCTTCCGGCCACTCACAGACAGCGCGCTCGCTGGTGTGTGGGTATGGCGCGCGTGAGTCACATTCACAAAACCCGCACGTCGCTTACTTGCACGCAGCGTACTGCGGTGACATTATGATCGACGAAGTTGTGCTGACGACACTTACCACTTTTCATTTATATGTAAAAAAAAACCAACACACTTCTTCGCAGCTCCCTTCTCCCGTTCCTCTCGTACTTGCACTGCGCCTGTAACGCGGATTTACGTGTGGACAAAAAAACGCGCGCGTTTCACATATATGTACATATAAAATAACAACTACGCGCACGCACTAACGCACACTGCTGGAACACAGAGATGAGAAGCAAGAAAAAAAAAACGTGCACAATAAGGCGTCAGTTTCGCGTCTACTGAGCGTGAATACTAATCCGATCGATCCTTCTGACACTACCGGTACCAGTACACCATGGGTGTTCGATGGTGTACGTGTGTGTATACGGAAGCACACAGACACACACACACACACACACACACAGCATCGCTTTTGAAGGGGGTTTAGTTTTGGCAGATAGTAATCACGTGTCACAAAGGATCGACCACTCAGACCACTCAATGGTAGAATCACACAAACAAAGGGTAAAAAACCACAACAAGGTCACAACCACTAAGACACAAAACTGCACGATCACCTGCTTTTCTTTCCTTCGGCTAACCTACTTTGCACACGATATTCGATCTCGATCTCCTTTGTATGGTGTTGGTTGCATTTTTGGTACTGACAACAGGAGCCTGTCTGTGTGGCGGCGCTGTTACTAGTGCACGATCCCGACGACTTCAATTAAGTAACACAGTAATGCAGCTGTATCATTGCGCTTATTGCTGATGCGCTGCTCCGGTTGTCCGGAGTACACAGTATCTATCTTCCTTATTGTGGTGAGTTTTTCGTACGCCCACACTGACACTGGGGCACGCGATCACAACTCCGGCTCTCGAGGAAACGTAATAAGCACACGTCGTGGAGGAGTTTGAGTAAAAACAATAACGAAACTATAAAAAACACACAAACACACGAATGAAACAAAATGAAACACAAAATTCAATCAGTCGCACTTAACATCTGTTCCAACCGGGTGGAACAACTATAAATAAAAACCTTATGCAGCAAAACTTTAGGCAAGAATATTTCACCTAGTGGTGCACAAAAAATGTTGTGGCCCGGTTTTTCTCACTCACAAAATTTAAACTAAAAGCCGCCGAAAAAACGCCACCAAACGATCACTCGCCGCACCACGCACGCGCGATTATAACGGGGTTTGGCTTAACCGTGTGAGTCGCCTAACACACACCAAAAAAAAAAATTGCACCAAAAAACCCCCCTGGATGAGAGAGGAGAGGGATAGTGAAGTGGAAATAATCGCAAACAAAACATAAACAACCGAAAAAACATGAAACGAACCAACTTTACACGACACTACAACCATGCACTGCTTGTAGCAACACACAAAAATTTTGTCGACATGCAAACGGCTCGAGACGAACATTAATTTGAACCACCAACGGTAGGAACTAGGAGCGTTTTTTTTTCTTCCCTGCGTCGGTTTCTTATTGCAAACATTTTTTGGTGACAATTTTACGTTAACAGTGTTCACTGGGGCAGGCTTTTTTTCTTTGCTTCGAAATTTGGCACTTCAGGTAGCTGGACGGTTTGGGCGACTTAAGGCGGCTCGTGCCCAATTTGACTGGGTGGTGTCTTGGTGGTTTTTGTTGTTGCTTCGGTTGTCAAATTACTGTCTGTGTGTGTGTGTGTGTGTCGTGTAACAGCAGCTGGACACGACATACATCCATGGTGAGGCTACGCCATAATTTGATGCCGAAGTTTCAGCGTCATGATCTCCGGTTTGATGATCGGAACACAGCAGTCACATTTCATCCGATACGACTCAAACCAAAAGCGGTGTCACAGTTGCGTGCATATTAGTGCATCCGAACACACAGTCCGGCCGCAAGTTTCTTTCACGGCACACTCTGTCACAAACACAAAACCATTCATTTGGCACTGCGTCGCGTTTCGCCCGTGAGACAATCTGATGTTATTTGATCTTGATCTGATCAAGGCACAATCATGTTGGTGCTTTTTAAACTTTAGGTACATCACACCACACCACGAAAAAAGTAACGCGCACACACAAACGGCCACATACATCGATCACTAGCGCAAAAAAACGCCTTTAAACCTGAATGGTTTAGTTCTCCTAGGAGCAATGGAATGGGTGCTTAAGCCGCCGCTATCTGACAGGCACGGAAGCGCGAGATCACTTCCGTCAATCGCGCTGCATTTTAACTCAAACACACACACACGCACGCACGAATTACTAGCTTTTTGGGCAAAAGGTTGCCGACAAACAGCACTCTTTATCGGCCTCTTTTCACACTACAAAACAGCCTTAAGAAAACACAGACACTTGGGAACGTTATTTGGAGGATTTTTTTTCCGGGCGACTTCCTTGCCAATCTCCCTAACTCCAATCCACCCCTCTCCTTTCACACACCCCGCCACAGATTCGGACTAACGATCCTGGTGATCCGGTCCGGTCCACTAAACTGCACGCACAACCGAAAAAAACAAAACACAACCACTTGCCGCCACCCGCAAACCACCGCCACACCGTGGGGTTAAGCGAGCTGAGCTGAACCCGGAGCCTGACGGATTTTTGTGTGCGAACGGGGGCTTTGAGTGTGTAGTAAACCCTAAAGGTTTGCTTACTCGGGTCGACTCGGGCCGCGTCCGAAATTGCGTTCCGGTGCATATCGGAGCAGTGCGTTGATGCGACTGAAAAAATAACGGGGAAAACGCCGCGCAAAGCACTGAACGGCAGGTCGTGTCGAGCACAGGCGCGCACTGCAACACGGCCTGTTGTCTCGTTCGCACACACACACACACAGACGTCCGTGTGGTGGGGAAGCAGTAAAAGCATTGGTCACTCACGAGTGCCCGCTTACACTCACTGCAAAAAAACACACACGCATACAGCAAAGGAATCATGACCAGCTTCAACAAATGCATTCAACCAGGCTACGAACGGCGCATGCGAAACGCGGTTTCGGCGGGGTTTTGTGTTTTTGTTGTTGCTCAGTGCACGCAAACTGCATTCGTTGCATTCGTTCTTTCCGTTCTTTTTTTTCTGTCGCACTCGCATGCGCCCGATGCATTCTCGCTTGCACACGCCGTTCGTGTGCTGCGTGTGCTGCTGTGGAATAAAGAACAACGGCGAGTGCGTTTTTCCCCGTTTCTTTGCTAGTGTGTGTGTAGGGGGGTTATAAGAAGTGAAAGGGGGTCGCAGGGAGTGGTGCAGCCTACCCTTGCACATGCACTTTAGAGCGAGATAACGATAGGTTATGCGAGGAAACACATTTCCGAGAACAAAGTCTCTTGGTGGATTGAGAATGGTTCGATACCAACACTAATGCGCGCGATCACTGCTACGTGGTGTGCGTTTCGTGCTCGGAAGTGGTGGTAGACGGCAAGCGGAGAAGATTGGCGCACTTCCGTACCATTGCTTGCTTCCGCTAGCGACGTGCCACTCATCGCCACGCAACATTTGGGAGACTAAATTTAGTGGTCATAAAAAATAAACCGAAAATCTTGTCTCTCGATTCTTCAAAGCGAGAACTGCTTATTAGGAGGTTGAATTAGCAATTAGAATTATTATCCTATTTTCTATATTTTCCCTCTCTGATCCCATATTTGGCAAAGGGAACGTTTTTTTTTGTGGTTTGTACCAACCCTCCATGCCATTGCTTAGCCTGTTGCTTGCTCGCTCTTGCTCATTGCCCCTTAGAGAGACTTGCATCATGTCGCACACAAAATTCGCTCCGGTAGCGTATCCGTTGGTGGCCCATGCGACTGGAACGTGCTTAGAAAATTGGCACTTCTTGGCGTACTTGGAACAGTGGTGCAGTCTTGCAAAGCGATGACGATAATGTGACGATTGAAAGATGTGATGCGTTGAGAAACGCTGTACCAGCACTCTGACTGTGTGCGTGTGAGTGAGGGAGAGAGCAAGAACAAAAAGGGAGCGTGTGGTGAGGTCTGGAGAAACGATCAACGAGAACTGCAAGGAGGAGAGCGCTGCAATGGAGCGCTGAGGAGTTCGAAGGACATGAAACGGAACCGATGGAATGGAAAGAGGGAGTGCGAGAGAGAGCGAGAGAGAGAGTTACCAAATGTGTGCCATGCAGAGTAGAGAACCGAGCGAGATAAAGAAACTTGTTGCATCTTGCAGATAGTGCAGCAGCAACAGCAGCATGTCGAGATCGTGTCTCATTTCTCGCTGCTCATTGTCTTCTTTTTGGTGGCTGTTTTTCTTGATGCTAGCCCATAACTAAGAAAGTACAAGACACACACACGCACACACACATGCAGAGGCTTACCATCTTAGAGTGGTGTTCCTTTTTCCTGAACATCCTGAACAAACAAACAAAACGGCTCGTGGAAAACAGGGAATTGTGCGTCACAACATCACCTTGTTGAGCTTTTGGCAATCTCACAAAAGGGATGAGCCTTCAGTACAGTGGAAAAAAATCACAGTTTTAGTACCGTATGCTAATGACTAGTTTCCTTTGTCAAAAGTGTTGTTACTAAAACATTTTGAAAAAAACTATCAAACAACCAAAGCAACAAACAACGATGTTTATTTTTCACCAGAAAACCTTGAATTTATGTGCCTGATAGGACACAGTTCATAAAATGTCCGCCTTTCCATCCAGCTGTTGCGTTGAGGTTGATAGCGCTGAATCGCTGGTGTGTGATTAGCGTCTAGCAGTGGAGACTTATTTTGATAAGAACAGTTTATTGCGTGCGTGCGTGTGTAGTGTGCGTTTGGGATTGCGAAAATGCAGCGCTGATAAGCGTGTTACGGGCCGTGATGGGAGCCAAAGTTTGCACAAACTTTGCGAGATCTGCAGGGGGACTGTACTGCACAAAAGTCACAACAAAAGTCGGTTGATGAAAACACGATTTAAAATGATTGTAAATAACGATCTCGATTGAACTTATTTGCTAAAGGACAGATAAGCAATTGTATAACTTTCTAACAAAAACCATCTGTGTTGATGAGAGTGAGATGCAGCAGATCGTTTTCGCTTGAATTGTACGCAATAACATATTCTAAAGCGTTGATTATGTCACCAAAGGATGTTTTAGTACGTTTAGTGCAGCATGTTGGGCGTGGTTCACAAAAAAGTGCTTTAAACCATTGCAATTTTGTGCAAAACTTCAATATCCGTAACTTTGTGACTGAGCGATAATAATTTATAAAAGATTCTGTACATTGTATATTCTGTATATGTATATTTCATTATATTATAACGACAAATTATTGCTTTTTCGTATATCTAACTCAATTCACTCCTTTTCATAAATTTATAAGAGAAGATTAGGGAAGACAGCCCTCTAGTGTAAATTGTTGACAGCCATATCAACAGGTTGTTGTTTAGCATTCACTTCCACATGTATGACTTCATGCTACGTTTGCTTAGAAGACGAGTCTGTATACCCAACACGCTCTCTCTCTTCATAACATCTTTTTAATCTTTAATTTCTGTTTAAAATTACTAAAAACATTCACCAAGATCAAAATACAATAACAACTCACCGCCGTTGTGCATTTTGTCTGAGGAGCTTTCGATTGGATGTAGATCGTGCAACGAAGCAGGCTGTCGCTGATCCATATGATGTACGCGATGCAGATAGTGGTGACAGTTTGCATTAGACTGTGGTTCAACGAATCCACCACCACCGCGTGATGTCACTTCTGAACCAACGCAAAACATTTCGCTCTAGCCACGCTGTAATTTTTCTAACATCAAGCGTTTTCGCAATCAACTTCACTACCGATCACTTTTGTTCTGTTATAAAGTCACACTAGAGCTTCAACGGTGTTGCACTACACAAATTGATTGGTATTAAGTTTTTAATTTTCACAGTTTTTTTTTCACGTCACTATTCAATCAAATTTCTAAATCTAAATTACACCGATTCACAAACCACCATGCGCCTCCACCATGGTCAGCTGATAAACACCCTCCAACCGAACGACCCAACCAACAGGTGTCTGTTCATATGAGTGTTTTGAGCGATATGGGAAAATCTTTTCTAAAAATCACACCCACTTATATGACACTTTGCCGGGAAATAAATGTAGTACAATGGGAGGAAAAAATAAGCTTCCAAAGTCAGATTTTCCTACTTGTGTGTCGAAACTTTAGGCTGAAACACTATCCGCAAACGGTTACAATTTCGGACATTGGACACTAGCAGCGTGAACTAGCAGCGCACGGTATTGTTGTTCGAGAACTACTACACCAGCCGAATCGACCCGGTCCGGGCGAGAGTCACTTGTTGCACTCGCCACCGACGAAAAACTTGTCCAAATAAAAGCGACGACATTGCGCCCGAGAATGCGGAAGTGCAGTGCGAGTGGAGTGCGGTGGGCAGACGCAGGGCGTGACGCAGGAAGTGGTGAGCGGTTCGGTGGTTCCGAAAAATCCCCGCCATGTGCTCCCGAACCTGTGCGTCCTCGTGCCTCGAAGAAGCAGTGCACAAAGCAGCGATGATCAAGTAGCGGGTACTAGGGTGCACTAGGGTTTAGCGTGCTGGTGTCTAGTGCCACACTATTCGACATCTTCCCCAGCTCCCCGTCCCGTCCTTCTGCTCCGACACTTCTCGGGGCCACATTTGCAGCAACAAAAAAATGGGGATGAAGCACGAACGTACTATAGTTGCGTTAGTTGTGCGGTGGGACTGGGATGGGCGGGCTTGGAGAGGACCCGAAAACTGCCGAACTCTAAACGAACCCCATACGAATTCCCATTTCGACTACGGACCGTGGGCATGAGAAGCGAGACCGAGGGCACGAGGAAGGATGGTTTTTGGAGGATGTGGCTCGTGGCGACTAGTTTTTCTACAACATCATAACAAGTGTGCCGTAGTGTTTGTGCCAATGCATTCCGAAAACGAGCGCACGGGAAAGAGAGATAGTGCGAGATAGTGTGAGAGAGCGTGAGCGAGAGAGGGAAACGAGACAAAGTCAGAGCGAGAGAGAGAACAGCACGCGAAGTCGATGAAGCGACTAGGAAGCCGAAATGCATCGCGATTACACGATCGTGGGGCGTTGGAAGGAACGGCTCTGGGGCTCTGGAAAAATGTACAAAACAAAGAGGAGCGATAGAAAAAAATGCATCAACACACACACACAGACACACAATGATACTACGGTGCAGCGATGTGCGAAGGCGAGAAAGAGACCGTGATCATCGCCATTCAAGGGAACGATTCGGGGAGGAAAGGCGGACGCGCCAGGAACGCGCAGATAGACGACTAGAAAAACGGCAAATACGAACAGCAATCCTTCGGGATTCGGGATGGTTCCAAAAAAAAGGGATAAAAAACAATCTCCGGGAAGAAAACAACAAAATTCTCCAAGCCACACACCGAACGCTGCCCGAACGTTGTCGAATCGAACGAACGAAAAGTGACGAACGAAAAATAGCCAAATCGCCACGGCACTCTTACCACGGAAGCTTGATAAGTTAAAAAACAGTTTTCGAGAACACGGCAGGTTGGGTGACGAGGTTGGCGAGCGGGGACGGCCGAATAGTGGGAGCGCAGACGGATGAAAAGTAATAACAGCAGCGAAAAACGGATCGAGCAAAAAAAAAAAATGGTCGTTGGAATTCTTCACCAACGGTTGCGTTGGTGTGCGAACGAAGCGAAGGAAAAATCCCAACACCAACACACTGGGAGCTCTAAGTAGTGGCTCAAGAAATGGGCCAGGAGACGCGCCAACTGTACCATCAGTGTGGCAGTGCGAAAATATAATAAAATGAGGAAATGAGGAAAACTAGCTATTGGGAGGGAGGTGGGCAAGGTTGGTAAAATCGCGAAACGGGGTAAGAAATACCGACTGGATACCGAAAAAAAAACACATCGCTATAAAAATGGAACACCGACTCCGGCCTGTGGGTGGATAACGTGCGGCAAATCGGGTGGCAAAAGCTTTGCTGTGTGTGCGAAAACTATAGCAAGAAAACTACATAATGCATCCAAATGTTATTATATACAAACTTTTTTTTGTTGCTTTGTTTTTTTTTTTGTTAAGTTCTCTGAGCTTGGTTCTTATATTTTTGGTTTATCGCTATCACTATTGGTTGGCGGTTGGAAAGCTTTTTTTGTGTTGTTGTTTGTCAAAATAAGGGAAGTGAAGCCGCGTTTAATTATTTTCTTTTGATTCTATTTACCTCGCAAACAGACGGGGGGATAGGGTGTTTTATATTAGTTTTAAAAAGCGTGAACTGTATTAAGTGTGAGAAGTAAATGTTTGCACTACGCTTAAGCAATATAGGATTTACTTAGTTAGGTATCAATTCTTAGGCGTAAATCAGCAATGGTAGACTTTTTGTGAGCGATTGGTAATGTAGCCTAAACAACGTAATTCCCAAATACTGTTTACAAAAACAACAGTTGTAGCTGTCTGAAGAATTCGTAACCATGCGACTCCACCGACTGTGTTTCTTACACGACGGACGGCTTTACTCTACTGGCAAGAGATGCAACGAGCGTTTAAAGCCACAACGCAAGGGCAAAACCACCTGTTGGTGGTTTGTTGATGCATACTGGCTGGAACAGTGCCAACCAGTGCCAATGCAATGGACGGCCTGTTTGTCTGTGTGTTGGGAGCGAAAGAGCTTGATAGAAGTATACTGCTGATTGGTGCACATGGTTTATGGACTTGTCGTGTTCGATTAAATTTTGCAATATTAAAAAAAAAACATACAATTAAAAGCCTGAGCCATATTAAAACATGTGGTACATCTACATTGATAATAATGCATTAAAACTTGTACAACAGATGTCTAGATATAGCACAGCAAAGACATGCCAGGCTAATTATTAGGTCGTCTGAGAGTTTTTGAACATAGGCAGAGACTTGCGGATCATAGTTTTAAGGAGAGCATTAAGACCATGTGAGAAAACGTGTTATCTTTTATACCTGTTAATGTCTGGCAGATATGAATCGTCCAGAATGTCTTGAACTATTCCGGTTTAAAATATTGCCTAATATTTATGATGCCAATTTTCAAGAATTTCGAGGTTTAAGAGTCGACCGTGCTCATTATAAGACGGTAGCGAAGATCTACTACGCCGATCTTCGTCCGGCAGGACTGAGTATCGAATCCCCTCTCGATCGTTTACCCGTGCGCACGACTGACTATCCAGCCAGAAATGGCAGGTCTATCGAGGCTCTAGTGTCTCGAAGAAGAAGAGGAAACGAGGATCTCTCAAACAAGCAAAATTTCCTTTTAGCGTACCGTGTGATTTTTTATTGAATGGTTTCAAGACCATTTATTGACACAGTTGTATGTGGACAGCAAACAGTTGACCTTCATTCGACGGGTGACCATCTAACTAGCCTTAAACGCCGGTTTTAGGTCGTCATACTAAGTACTGGTGTTATCATACTCAGCGAAAAACGTATACAATACTTCGAATGAAGCTAGCCCTCTATAAGTCAATACTTGGAACTAATAACAAAAACATTTTAAGCGTAGAAGTATACTTGATTTTAAGAAACTAAATTAAATTATTTTCGTGAAGCTTTTCCATTTATAAAAAAGAGAATATTAACGAAATTCAATAAAAAGATAGGTGACTAGCAGTAACAGGGGCGGCCTGGTGGTATATACGATAGCGGCGCCGGCCTTCACACGGCAGGACCGGAGTTTCGAATCCCGGCGGACCGCCTCCCTGTACGCAGGATTGACTATCCAGCTACGGGTAAAAACTAAGTCACAGAGAGCTAGCAATAGCAGGCCAAGACCTCACGAGGTTGTAGTGCCAAAGAAGAAGAAGAGAAGAAAGAAGACTAACAGTTGCGAAGTGTTGCACATTTATTGACACTTTGATATTCAATATGCATTTACCTGTCAAATAGTTTTTTACAAAATTTAGATAAACTACCAGAAAAACTACGCACCTACGGGTACGTGAAGTTGATCCACAGGAACAGGGACATGCCTGAACGCCAATTCCCGGACAAGCAGCGAACAAGCAAGCATACCGTCAAATAGTTATACTTCCTGCTTAGGTGCATCGGTATTTGTGCAGAGCTTGCGTGTGGAGCAGCATTTGCTCTTTGCGCATCCTTCTCGCTGAGCGTGAAGAAAGCGAAGAAGAAAAAAGCACACACACACAAACACACTCTCCAACAACCTTCAACTTCGAGCCAAACAGAGTAAAAGGACAAAAATAAATAAAATGTATGCAACAACAAACGTTCGCAAAAAATAATCTTCAACTTCATCTAAAATCGCATCGGGGGGGATTTTTTTTCCTAAGAAGAAAATGCAATGAAGAAAAATCTCCATGGCAGCAGTAGCAGCGTAAAAAAAGAAAAACAGACTCAACAACTACGAAAAAAAAAACAAACCCCAATTGCAACTGGGGAGAGAAAGAGCCACTTGGACTCGTGGAAGCGGTGAAAGCAGCGAAAGCGAAATGGCCATAGTGACAGAATGAAACAGCGACATTGGATAAAGTAAAAAGTACATCGGGGAAGAAAAAAATCAACCCTCTCCCCTCCCCCCAACTCCTCTGACCATCGGTCCCACAGAGAACGGAGGGGTTGGGTAGTGGACATGGAAACGAAGAAAAAGCTTGATGCAATTTTTATACACTATTCGTTTTCCGCACCGTGTACGACAGGGTGTTTGTAAGGGTAGATGTGTGTGTGTGTGCGTGTGCATGTGTCCAATTTTGTCGCCGATCCCAGTCATCCTCGAACACAAGGCTGTGATAGTTTGCGTCTTGGCATTGGCGGAAGCGGATATCATCAATATTTTTTTGTTTGTTCTCCACTAAAAAATCCGAACCCGACTGGCCATCTCGGCTCAAGATGTCCGGGCCACCAGCTTGTTCCGTTCACAAAACCGGGAGGGTGGGTTAGAAGGAACGATCGAAAGCGAGAAATGACGAAAAGGATGACCATCCTAGCTGCGTTTTTTTTTGAGCACAGCTTTTCTCACCTCACGCCAGGCAGAGGTTCGTTCTTCGCCCTACTATAACGGTGAAGGAATTGGAGGATCTCCAGACAGGAGTAGCTGCGCACGTACTTTGATATTCGGTTTTTGCATTGACCCTACGAGTGCACTCAACTACACAGACGGACGTTTCTTGCAGACACATATACCCACACGCACACATGAAAATTAGAGCTAGGTGGCAACTCTGACCATAGGGACAGGCATGGTCCCGGTTGGACACAAACGGAGCGCAACGCCAGGACTCAATATCGCGTTTCGTTTGCCGACTGCCATCACATCCCCCTTTGGCCACCGTTGGCCACCGAATGGCCCGAACGGTTGGCGTGTAGAATGAAAATGAATAATAAATAAGCACATAAGGAAGCGCATCGTGCGCCAGTGCTGTGCAATGTCCGGGACTCGCCCTGGACAGCGTCGGTACAGTGTGCGTCCATCGTGGGATCCGGAGCAAAACTTGTCTAGTGAGGGAGCGTAAAAGTTGTGCTGGTGGAGGTGGAAAAAATTAGATCCTGCCCGAAACCGAATGCCGCGAAAGGATAAACTAACCGGAGGAGGGGGACGAGAAGCAAGCGGGAGGGACGTGTGCGGTGCTGTGAAAAAAATCATTAATTTTTGCTTCCCTTGTGTCCCCCGGGGGCTCCACGGCGTTGTCCGAGCGTGATGGTATATTTTAAGCTGGACGTATTGCACTTCTTTTTCGCTGGAGTTGCGCTCATTTTTTTTTTCGTTCGTTCGCTCGCAAACTGGGGACCTTCTAATGAAGAAATGGTCCTCCAAAATGGTGGGTTGAGGGAGCATGGGTGTTTTTCTGTTTTGGTTTTGTTTTTCATCGTGGGGCATCGTGCACTGCCATCAGCGAAAGCAGGCAGAATAGCATGGGAAACGACAAACGATGATTTTTTTACCTTTCTCGATTCGCCTCATTTTTACCGGCTGAGCGAAACAGAGCGAATTGGTTTCGAGATTGGACAAAGAACGGAAATGCACGAATCCGTCCTCATCCCAGATCAAACCTAGCAGAGTCGCAGATTTTTCGGTAGGAGTTTAGTGAACGAGCTTGCAAGTAAGCGCAGAGCCAGTGTGATGAGACGGAAAGTGTGCGTGTGCATGTGTCCAATTTTGTCGCCGATCCCAGTCATCCTCGAACACAAGGCTGTGATAGTTTGCGTCTTGGCATTGGCGGAAGCGGATATCATCAATATTTTTTTGTTTGTTCTCCACTAAAAAATCCGAACCCGACTGGCCATCTCGGCTCAAGATGTCCGGGCCACCAGCTTGTTCCGTTCACAAAACCGGGAGGGTGGGTTAGAAGGAACGATCGAAAGCGAGAAATGACGAAAAGGATGACCATCCTAGCTGCGTTTTTTTTTGAGCACAGCTTTTCTCACCTCACGCCAGACAGAGGTTCGTTCTTCGCCCTACTATAACGGTGAAGGAATTGGAGGATCTCCAGACAGGAGTAGCTGCGCACGTACTTTGATATTCGGTTTTTGCATTGACCCTACGAGTGCACTCAACTACACAGACGGACGTTTCTTGCAGACACATATACCCACACGCACACATGAAAATTAGAGCTAGGTGGCAACTCTGACCATAGGGACAGGCATGGTCCCGGTTGGACACAAAGGGAGCGCAACGCCAGGACTCAATATCGCGTTTCGTTTGCCGACTGCCATCACATCCCCCTTTGGCCACCGTTGGCCACCGAATGGCCCGAACGGTTGGCGTGTAGAATGAAAATGAATAATAAATAAGCACATAAGGAAGCGCATCGTGCGCCAGTGCTGTGCAATGTCCGGGACTCGCCCTGGACAGCGTCGGTACAGTGTGCGTTCATCGTGGGATCCGGAGCAAAACTTGTCTAGTGAGGAAGCGTGAAAGTTGTGCTGGTGGAGGTGGAAAAAATTAGATCCTGCCCGAAACCGAATGCCGCGAAAGGATAAACTAACCGGAGGGGGACGAGAAGCAAGCGGGTGGGACGTGTGCTGTGCTGTGAAAAAAATCATTAATTTTTGCTTCCCTTGTGTCCCCCGGGGGCTCCACGGCGTTGTCCGAGCGTGATGGTATATTTTAAGCTGGACGTATTGCACTTCTTTTTCGCTGGAGTTGCTCTCATTTTTTTTTTCGTTCGTTCGCTCGCAAACTGGGGACCTTCTAATGAAGAAATGGTCCTCCAAAATGGTGGGTTGAGGGAGCATGGGTGTTTTTCTGTTTTGGTTTTGTTTTTCATCGTGGGGCATCGTGCACTGCCATCAGCGAAAGCAGGCAGAATAGCATGGGAAACGACAAACGATGATTTTTTTACCTTTCTCGATTCGCCTCATTTTTACCGGCTGAGCGAAACAGAGCGAATTGGTTTCGAGATTGGACAAAGAACGGAAATGCACGAATCCGTCCTCATCCCAGATCAAACCTAGCAGAGTCGCAGATTTTTCGGTAGGAGTTTAGTGAACAAGCTTGCAAGTAAGCGCAGAGCCAGTGTGATGAGACGGAAAGTTTCTGCGCCTTACCGTTTCCTTTTGGGAGTACCATTTTGCGTTGCTGGACGAACGTTCACCCTGACTTTTGACGACGAAACCCAGATGTCCAGACAGAAGTAGAAGTATCGAATAAAAAAGTGTGGGCTTAGCCCCATTTTTGACACTCGTTTAGCTAAACGATCCCAAAACAATGGAAGTGTATGATGACTTAAGCTGTCTTTTTGCCGAGAATCAAATTACTAACGTAAACCTAACGTAGCTGATAGACGATCTTTTCGAGATTCACCATAGATCTCGCTTAGGCAAATTAAACAGGATTGCACGTCATAAAAAGAATTAAAGCTGTACGAGCCGTAGACTCGTCAAGTTTCCGTCAAAATTTTCATTTACTTAGGGGGTTTTTATTGGTAGCTTATGTTTTAAAATAGAAAGATAGCAAGTTACGGTTAAATACTCTTGTTCATTTTTATTAGTAGAAATTCAATTTATTTGACACTATGTTATCAAGAGTTCCTAACAATTCGTGTTGCGGGCAGGGTTGTGTCTGCATGTGAGATAGTGCAGGTCATTTTAAAAGATCTGTTCCTTTAAAATGTGATGTTAATCTAATATTTTTCACTTAAAGTATTAGTTCTGCGGGTCATCAGTCATCAGACAATAAGCTTAAAGTTCTTAGTTCTGGAGGTTCTTAGTAGCTAACATCACTATCTTGATGCAGTGGCGGATTAACCTTCTAGGAGGCAGAATGTAAGTTGGGAGACGCCGCTTATGATGTCCTTATAAGATGCCGTATTATGAAATTCAATTAAAGGTCCTATTTGTATAGCTAATATCTAGATTCACCTTAGTTGATGTAAGAAATCCTGGAACCCCAAATATCTGCCCCATTTGTTCATACTATAATCAGCTTCTGTCGTGTGATACGTCCCAGCAGTGGCGGATCAACCTAGGTGCGGAGGGAGCGGCCACTTGGGGCTTCGCCGAGGAGCTAAATCCCACTGGCGCACCCCCCC
>KZ061714.1:295384-348990 GCA_002091835.1 Anopheles maculatus | reverse complement strand
GGGGGGGGGGCCTTCGTATTTCGGGGCCCCCCAAATGGCGGGGCCCTAGGCGGCCGCCTACTCCGCCCACCGTTTGATCCGCCACTGGGCCTCGTAGTTGAAGGGGCCTCGCAATTAGGGCTTTGCACTGCGGTGCCACTGCGTCCCAGTCGTAGCAACTTGAAGTGTATTGCACATTTGGTTAAGACTTTAAAGGTGTTGCTTGGCAAAGACGCATTCGGTTCGAAAGATAAGGTGCAAAGACTGCTCCAGTCTTTCATTAGTAAACTATGATAGCCATTTGCAATCATCGGGTACACCAAATACTCTCGATATGCAGTAGGTCATCATCAGTTGTTGATGATAAAGCTGATACACCAGAGGCCCAGCCATGTTGTCTCAGCGATGTGCCGAGACATATCTCTTAGACATAGACGTCTAAACCAGAACTTCAAAAGTTATAAACTAGAAAGTGGTCTTGGAGTAACAGTGTAGGTACGGGGTGGAATTTAAACGATAAAATTTGGCAGAACCCACGAGATAGTCCTTTTACTACGCCAGGTAATACCAGGTCCTTATGAAGGTTTTTACTACTATAAAAAAGCATTAGTGTTCTTAATTTTTATGGTCTCAGTTACTCTGTTCTAAAACAAACTTAAACAATCATTCAAATGCTTTCCTGTTTAGACATCTTTCCATCGACCATCTAAAACAAAGCCAAACATATTTTTAAATTTACAAAACTACTGCAAAAAGCTTTTGTATTGTATGGTATGGTTCTGAAAGCTAAACCAAACTAGCAAACATCTACCTCAAGCACTGAATCTTACCTCACCAACGGAAGGTAAATGCATTTCAGATACGAGCACATTTGGCCTATTTCCAGCAATTGTTTGGTTGTATGGTTTCTGGCTGCTAATGCTTGCAAAAGTGAGGACACTGACAACCTGTTGCTTGCTTGCTGAGAAAACCCACTGCTCTGCAACTCGTTACGAGTAGCATTGGAGAGAAACACAGTCCCCATAAAACTTGCTGGATGTGTGTATGTGTGTGTGACGTCAATGAACAAAATTCAGAAGCTAAAAATGTTACACTAGACGATTTTTCTTCATTTTGACAAACATCCTAAATAAAACCCATTTTACCCATTATAGCAAGAGTCGACTTCCCAATAGTCGATGCAACAGTTTCCATTCCTTTCCGAGCTTCCATTTCACGCAGTCATGCGAAATACTGCCGACCGATACCGACCGGAAGCAGCGAGAACTACACAAACACAACGACAGCAGAAAGACATAAACTTTTACCCGTATTTCATTCATCCGGCCAGTACGACACAATTCTCGGCGCTCCACAGCATACGGCCCATATTTGCAAAGGGTCGCGTTGAGTAGGCCTTCCGCCCTACGGTTCGCGTTCACGTTGGGCAAAAGATATGCCCAACCACCCGGCCACACTGGTTGACTGTTTGGATCGGCCCATCAACAAGTGTTTCCGGCTGCACAACCAGATGACGCTCAGAGTGTAGGCAGAGGTTGTTGGCATGCTGCCAACAGCGCGCGCTCGCTGGTCACAACATTGCCACGACGCGTCACGCCATTATGTGCGTGTGCATGTGTCCAATTTTGTCGCCGATCCCAGTCATCCTCGAACACAAGGCTGTGATAGTTTGCGTCTTGGCATTGGCGGAAGCGGATATCATCAATATTTTTTTGTTTGTTCTCCACTAAAAAATCCGAACCCGACTGGCCATCTCGGCTCAAGATGTCCGGGCCACCAGCTTGTTCCGTTCACAAAACCGGGAGGGTGGGTTAGAAGGAACGATCGAAAGCGAGAAATGACGAAAAGGATGACCATCCTAGCTGCGTTTTTTTTTGAGCACAGCTTTTCTCACCTCACGCCAGGCAGAGGTTCGTTCTTCGCCCTACTATAACGGTGAAGGAATTGGAGGATCTCCAGACAGGAGTAGCTGCGCACGTACTTTGATATTCGGTTTTTGCATTGACCCTACGAGTGCACTCAACTACACAGACGGACGTTTCTTGCAGACACATATACCCACACGCACACATGAAAATTAGAGCTAGGTGGCAACTCTGACCATAGGGACAGGCATGGTCCCGGTTGGACACAAAGGGAGCGCAACGCCAGGACTCAATATCGCGTTTCGTTTGCCGACTGCCATCATCCCCCTTTGGCCACCGTTGGCCACCGAATGGCCCGAACGGTTGGCGTGTAGAATGAAAATGAATAATAAATAAGCACATAAGGAAGCGCATCGTGCGCCAGTGCTGTGCAATGTCCGGGACTCGCCCTGGACAGCGTCGGTACAGTGTGCGTCCATCGTGGGATCCGGAGCAAAACTTGTCTAGTGAGGGAGCGTAAAAGTTGTGCTGGTGGAGGTGGAAAAAATTAGATCCTGCCCGAAACCGAATGCCGCGAAAGGATAAACTAACCGGAGGAGGGGGACGAGAAGCAAGCGGGAGGGACGTGTGCGGTGCTGTGAAAAAAATCATTAATTTTTGCTTCCCTTGTGTCCCCCGGGGGCTCCACGGCGTTGTCCGAGCGTGATGGTATATTTTAAGCTGGACGTATTGCACTTCTTTTTCGCTGGAGTTGCGCTCATTTTTTTTTTCGTTCGTTCGCTCGCAAACTGGGGACTTTCTAATGAAGAAATGGTTCTCCAAAATGGTGGGTTGAGGGAGCATGGGTGTTTTTCTGTTTTGGTTTTGTTTTTCATCGTGGGGCATCGTGCACTGCCATCAGCGAAAGCAGGCAGAATAGCATGGGAAACGACAAACGATGATTTTTTTTCCTTTCTCGATTCGCCTCATTTTTACCGGCTGAGCGAAACAGAGCGAATTGGCTTCGAGATTGGACAAAGAACGGAAATGCACGAATCCGTCCTCATCCCAGATCAAACCTAGCAGAGTCGCAGATTTTTCGGTAGGAGTTTAGTGAACGAGCTTGCAAGTAAGCGCAGAGCCAGTGTGATGAGACGGAAAGTTTCTGCGCCTTACCGTTTCCTTTTGGGAGTACCATTTTGCGTTGCTAGACGAACGTTCACCCTGACTTTTGACGACGAAACCCAGATGTCCAGACAGAAGTAGAAGTAACGAATAAAAAAGTGTGGGCTTAGCCCCATTCTTGACACTCGTTTAGCTAAACGATCCCAAAACAATGGAAGCGTATGATGACTTAAGCTGTCTTTTTAAGCATCAGTTCTGACGTTTGTAGGCTGTAATGCCGAGAATCAAATTACTAACGTAAACCTAAAGTAGCTGATAGACGATCTTTTCGAGATTCACCATAGATCTCGCTTTAAACAAATAAAACAGGCTGAGGACTGCTCGTCATAAAAAGAATTAATGCTGTACGAGCCGTAGAGTCGTCAAGTTTCCGTCGCAATTTTCATTTACTTAGGGGGTTTTCATTGGTAGCTTATGTTTAAAAAAAGAAAGATAGCAAGTTACGGTTAAATACTCTTGTTAATTTTTATTAGTAGAAATTCAATTTATTTGACACTATGTTCTCAAGAGTTCCTAATACATCGTGTTGCATAAGGCGTTCAGTTTGCACGTGATATAGTGCAGGTCCTTCCTTAATAACCCATTACACTTCCATTAAGCTTCTTAAATTGAATTATAACCAAAGGTAATTTTTTAAGACCTATTCCTTTAAAAGGTTATGTTAATTTAATACGTTTGACTTAAAAGTTCTTAGTTCTGCGGGTCATCAGTCATCAGACAATAAGCTTAAAGTTCTTAGCTCTGGAGGTTCCTAGTAGCTAACATCACTATCTTGATGCAGTGGCGAATTAAGCTTCTAGGAGGCAGAACGTAAGTTGGAAGACGGCGCTTGGGGGGCCTTCGTATTTCGGGGCCCCCCAAATGGCGGGGCCCTAGGCGGCCGCCTACTCCGCCCACCGTTTGATCCGCCACTGGGCCTCGTAGTTGAAGGGGCCTCGCAATTAGGGCTTTGCACTGCGGTGCCACTGCGTCCCAGTCGTAGCAACTTGAAGTGTATTGCACATTTGGTTAAGACTTTAAAGGTGTTGCTTGGCAAAGACGCATTCGGTTCGAAAGATAAGGTGCAAAGACTGCTCCAGTCTTTCATTAGTAAACTATGATATCCATTTGCAATCATCGGGTACACCAAATACTCTCGATATGCAGTAGGTCATCATCAGTTGTTGATGATAAAGCTGATACACCAGAGGCCCAGCCATGTTGTCTCAGCGATGTGCCGAGACATATCTCTTAGACATAGACGTCTAAACCAGAACTTCAAAAGTTATAAACTAGAAAGTGGTCTTGGAGTAACAGTGAAGGTGGAATTTAAACGGTAAAATTTGGCAGAACCCACGAGATAGTCCTTTTACTACGCCAGGTAATACCAGGTCCTTATGAAGGTTTTTACTACTATAAAAAAGCATTAGTGTTCTTAATTTTTATGGTCTCAGTTACTCTGTTCTAAAACAAACTTAAACAATCATTCAAATGCTTTCCTGTTTAGACATCTTTCCATCGACCATCTAAAACAAAGCCAAACATATTTTTAAATTTACAAAACTACTGCAAAAAGCTTTTGTATTGTATGGTATGGTTCTGAAAGCTAAACCAAACTAGCAAACATCTACCTCAAGCACTGAATCTTACCTCACCAACGGAAGGTAAATGCATTTCAGATACGAGCACATTTGGCCTATTTCCAGCAATTGTTTGGTTGTATGGTTTCTGGCTGCTAATGCTTGCAAAAGTGAGGACACTGACAACCTGTTGCTTGCTTGCTGGGAAAACCCACTGCTCTGCAACTTGTTACAAGTAGCTTTGGAGAGAAACACAGTCCCCATAAAACTTGCTGGATGTGTGTATGTGTGTGTGACGTCAATGAACAAAATTCAGAAGCTAAAAATGTTACACTAGACGATTTTTCTTCATTTTGACAAACATCCTAAATAAAACCCATTTTACCCATTATAGCAAGAGTCGACTTCCCAATAGTCGATGCAACAGTTTCCATTCCTTTCCGAGCTTCCATTTCACGCAGTCATGCGAAATACTGCCGACCGATGCCGACCGGAAGCAGCGAGAACTACACAAACACAACGACAGCAGAAAGACATAAACTTTTACCCGTATTTCATTCATCCGGCCAGTACGACACAATTCTCGGCGCTCCACAGCATACGGCCCATATTTGCAAAGGGTCGCGTTGAGTAGGCCTTCCGCCCTACGGTTCGCGTTCACGTTGGGCAAAAGATATGCCCAACCACCCGGCCACACTGGTTGACTGTTTGGATCGGCCCATCAACAAGTGTTTCCGGCTGCACAACCAGATGACGCTCAGAGTGTAGGCAGAGGTTGTTGGCATGCTGCCAACAGCGCGCGCTCGCTGGTCACAACATTGCCACGACGCGTCACGCCATTATTCGCCATCGAAAAACGCCAAACCATCCCCGGCCGGTGGGTGCCACGCTCTTGGCGCGCTTAGAGTACGGGAATCGTATGATGAGACGAGCTTCTAAAGTGCTGCAGGCTAGCCTCGGTTACGCGAGAGGATGAAATTATCTTCGTTTCCCTTAGGTTAGGTTCTGCCATGTCGCGAGCTTTTTGGTCGAATGTACGCGAGACCAACCTCGCCACACAAACCAAACAGTATCCGCGTTGGTACGCAAAATGCCGTACCGTTTGGTGGCGAAATCGAAAAGCGCTGGGAAAAGCGTGAAGACACTTCACCGGGATAAAATGCCTCAACTTCCGGGAAGTTGGCTGTCTGGTTAGTGGTAGGGGTTCATGTTTGGTTTAAATTTACCGCATCATCAACTTCGGTAACATTCGCTAATGAAACCGCCCAGCTTCGTAAGCTTCACCCTTCGCGTCATAAGGACATCACACGATTCGGATGTTATTTTTAAACAAATTTGGTTGGCATAATGGAGACGCCTGGTGGAATTTGGCCTTCAATTGAGATGTTCATTATCGGGGGTTCGTGTGATGAAAATCTACAAGATCTAACATCGAGTAACAATGTGTGTTTAATTCCAAAACACATATTAAAAAAAATACTGGAAAAGTCATCCTAATCCTTGAGATATTATTCGGATATTCAAAATAAACCCAGCTCTAGTGTCCCAAAACCGGTTGAACATAAAACCGAATGCTTAAAACATGTTCCAGCGCTAGAGATAATTGTATCGAGTAAAACGCTAACAATACGAAAACTAAACTAGGCCGAAAAAACAACTTTTCCCCCAACAAGTTACCAACAGGTACTTCAGCAGCACCTTCTGATACGGATAAAGTTCCATCCGTCCCCTACGCTCAATGGTCTCCGTTTCCCGGGGACACAACCTGGCAGACGAGCAAGCAAGCAAGCAAGCAAGCAAACGAATCATAGGAAACGAAGCCGACAGCCACAAACTGGGACACTCACATGCAACAGTCTGCCCAAACCATGCGCTGCCCCATGTCTGGATTTTGTGGGAGACACTTCACCGGGATAAAATGCCTCAACTTCCGGGAAGTTGGCTGTCTGGTTAGTGGTAGGGGTTCATGTTTGGTTTAAATTTACCGCATCATCAACTTCGGTAACATTCGCTAATGAAACCGCCCAGCTTCGTAAGCTTCACCCTTCGCGTCATAAGGACATCACACGATTCGGATGTTATTTTTAAACAATTTTGGTTGGCATAATGGAGACGCCTGGTGGAATTTGGCCTTCAATTGAGATGTTCATTATCGGGGGTTCGTGTGATGAAAATCTACAAGATCTAACATCGAGTAACAATGTGTGTTTAATTCCAAAACACATATTAAAAAAAATACTGGAAAAGTCATCCTAATCCTTGAGATATTATTCGGATATTCAAAATAAACCCAGCTCTAGTGTCCCAAAACCGGTTGAACATAAAACCGAATGCTTAAAACATGTTCCAGCGCTAGAGATAATTGTATCGAGTAAAACGCTAACAATACGAAAACTAAACTAGGCCGAAAAAACAACTTTTCCCCCAACAAGTTACCAACAGGTACTTCAGCAGCACCTTCTGATACGGATAAAGTTCCATCCGTCCCCTACGCTCAATGGTCTCCGTTTCCCGGGGACACAACCTGGCAGACGAGCAAGCAAGCAAGCAAGCAAGCAAGCAAACGAATCATAGGAAACGAAGCCGACAGCCACAAACTGGGACACTCACATGCAACAGTCTGCCCAAACCATGCGCTGCCTCATGTCTGGATTTTGTGGGATTTTTCTCATGCAACAGAACCCGAAAGCCGTCTGCCGTTTGCTCACTCTGACACACCAAATAAAAAAAAAAAGAATAAAGCAACAGGAAACAGGAAGCTAGCCAAAAGCTCCGTTCGGGTGATGGGAAAATTGGCTTCCGTTTTGTTGGGCTCGAAACCAATTCTGCTGCATCGAAACATCTAGTCCTTTTTTTGTTGCTACTTGCTTTGGTGTTGACTGTGTTGTTCTCGTCTTTCGGCAGCCGGCAGATGCAACAGGCTGAAGGTTATTGGACGTTGTATCTGAGGTTGCTTTTGGTGCTTGGCCTTTTGTACTATGGCAGGCAGGCCGAAGCTTTTCGAACCATCCGTACGGGTGAACAGATTTACCCCGAAAATGGTCAATTCTGTTGGTTTATGGTTACGGTTTTGAGTGCCGTTTCAACGGGACAGAAAAAAAAATAGCCACCATACAGAGCAAGAGGACTTTGCTCGTTGTCGGTGTTCCACTGGATGGGGAATGACCACTCGTTACCATCCTTGTGCATCCTTGCGAGGGCTTCACATGATACAACTCACTTGCGATGGCGTTTGCTGAAAAAAGGATACAAACAGTAGCGCCGGTAGCTCTTGAGAGACAGCCCGGACGATTTCATTCCGATTTCAACCGTTTATCTATTCCGACGACGAGGGAAAGATGCACCGCTGCCTCGTTTGCAACCCCAAAATACAGTTGTGCCAAACGACGCTGGCGTGCACCAGCCGGTAATTTTCCGAAATTCCTCCGATATGTCTACCATATGCCAGACGTGCGAATGCAGACGGGAGGTTCTCAACATAAGGCCGGGGTTGGTTATCTCTATCAATTTCAAAAAGTTCACCCCGCACAAAAAGTTGATCGTTGCCGAGGTTTTGGTGCCATTTAACTTTCGGCCTAACGTCCAGTGCTACGTCGTCCGGATGCTTGATATCGTTGGACACTACCCCGAGAACGATGATTGCCAGATGAGTGTGTACGAAGCACGCTACGAGAGCATTCGGTCGTTCGTTCGTTCGTTCGTTCGTTCTGTTCTGTTCTGGTGCCATGGCACACATGTTTTCGGATGTTTGGGCAAATGTTTTTGGCCGCTCGTCAGTTTTTGGTCGGTTAAAGGGATTAAGTTATTAAGTGATTTCGTGCGTGTTGCTGGACGCATGCCAAGTGCAGTGGAATCATGTGCGCCCGGTGCATAGGGGTGCATGAGAGCTTGTTTGGAGTGTAACCACTTGTTGCTTTTGTGAGGTTTTGTGAGGCACGATTCCTGCCAATTAATAGGGTGACATTTCGAATTAAAAGTTAGAAAACCGTTTGATGTTTTAACGAGGCGTTGCTCTAGGCGTTTTTGGGAACAGCTAAACCTCAAACAGTAGATTTTTTCATACCCTATCAAAATCAAAGAAATCAAACAGCTCCTGCCGTCTATTATTGAGCTTCCCTAGTTGTGATTTCGTGATAAAGTGGTATCGATTTCACCGAATGAATAACGCATTATCCAACTACCAGCGCTCTGCCGTACCAGATTTCGGCTAGACGGTGTTCCCACCATCATCAATCGGTGCAATATATATATGTGTGTGCTAGTTGAATATCGCTCATTGATTTATTTGTGTGTGAAAAGACCATGCGCTACCCATCTGTTTCCGCCGAGCAGCGTCATTGTTTCTCCGAAAGCCCGACCCGCAAAATTCCGCAAAACGCAAACGCAGTATCCAGCAAACAGCAACGCCTCACCAGGGGCGATAGCGATTTTGTGCTGGAAAGAAAACTTTTCGCCATCGCCTGCAACACTACCGCGTTGTTGTCCCTGTTCGTCGTTGGCGTCGTTTGTCGTTGTTTTTCGGTCCCGGTATTGCGAAACGGAAACCTGTTGCCTTGCAGCACAGACACAACGGCTGTGTCGAAGGCTGTGTATGTAGGTGCGCTACGACCACCACCAATATTCCACCCGTACCAAAGTCGAGGTCCGTCTCCAACCACACACAGTCACGTGTTTTATTCCATTTTGCTGGCAGGAAGAATCCTGCCATCCGGAAGAAGCAGCCAACTTCATCGGCGAAAAGCGATAAGGAAACGAGTCCATCGAGGCTGGCATGTCCGTGCAGTTGGAGGTAGGAAAAGTGAACGACGAAAATTGGACTACCAGAGTCTCGGCAATGGGATAAGATGCGAGCCGATCGGTTGGCAAGGCGGTGGTGGCGGGCGTGCAGGCTGACACTGGGAAGTGACATTTCCGTTCCTTCCGACTACACCGTGTTTTTTGGGACGTAAGGCGCTTTGGAGAAGTTTTTCGTTTCGATCAGACTGTGAAGCAGCAACGAGGTGCGAGATGACAGAGAGGCGCACAGAAGAAAAGTCCATCTTAAGGTAGAGAGAACAGTGTACTTTTTTTTTGTTTGCCCTATTGCCTCGACCAGAGCGAGATAGATTACGTGGAGGACGCCATTTTCGCACACACTCACTTAAGGACAAGACAAATCGGGGGAGACACTGATGCCAGATGCCACATTATACAGCAAAAATTGATCGTTTTCCCTAGTGCAGCACGCGTGGAACCGGCGGAAGGAACACCGGCTCGGAATTAGTTCGAGCTGGGTGGCGAAAAAGCCCCCAGTCCCCGGGAGAGTTGATATTTTCGTGTTTGCCCAAGGAAGCCCAAGGAAGGCCACACCGAAAGCTGCAGCTCGCAGTAATAAAAGGCGCACAGACACACACACACACACACACACACACACACACACACACACACACACCATTTCTGAAGGGTGGTCGCTTTCTGTGTGTGCAGCAAGGAACGGAACTAACGAAAAGCGGAAACGGCTGACACACAAGCGCAAAAACCTGATTATATTTCCTGTTGGAAAAACCCGAAGGAGCCTCCGTCCCGTGTCCGTGTTGCCCTGCTAGTGCTGGTAACACCCCGTTTTGGGCCCCATAGCAACCACCACCGACGCAGACGAGCTGAGCTTCTCGGTTTTATATACAACGACGACTTTCTTCTTCTTTCACTGTGTGTACGCCACATCGCCGCCGGATTGCACTTCGGGTGTATGGTGTGGCGTTTCGATGCGAGAGTGTGTGCTTTTTTGTCTCTCTCTCTCTCTCGCTCGTTCTCACGCCAACAACAAAAAAAGGCTTCAAGCTTCAGGGTGCGCCTGCAAGACGATATTCACACTATCGCGTCCACCCGATAGGACATGCACATGCACAAGGCGAATGAGAGAAAGAGTGAGGAGTCCCGGGGTGAAGAAGAAGGACGCGGGCTAACGAATAAAAATACAAAAAAGCGCAAAGAAGTGTGAGCCTGGTACGTGAGCCGCTAACAACAAGTTTCCCATTCTACTGGTGCTGTTGCTGCTGCGTGTGGCAGAAGCTAGCACGAGCTAAGAAGGGATGCACTCTCCACC
This sequence comes from Anopheles maculatus, assembly GCA_002091835.1. NCBI lineage: Eukaryota > Metazoa > Arthropoda > Insecta > Diptera > Culicidae > Anopheles > Anopheles maculatus. The sequence goes on along the minus strand of KZ061714.1, from coordinate 338,338 downwards.
AACTTCAAGCTGGTAGCAGCAAGAGGAGGAGGTAAGTAGGATGGGTCCAGAGGGACACGAAAACTAAAAAAAAAACGCGTCAGAAAGCAGCTCGAAAATATAGGAACATTTCACTTGTTGCGCGCGTCCAACGTGCTCGAATGCACTACTACAACTAGACTAGCCGCGTAAGCGCTATATGATGCAGATGCGATTTTCCGAGGTGTGTCTGGCAATGAGGTCGCGGTGCACAGAATCGCTCCAAGACGCGACAAAGAAGAAGAGCTTTGTTTCGACATGGCAACAAAAGACTATCCACTATGTTAAACAATTTTCCCACCCAGTAAAGTCCCGCCAGGTGCGAATGACAAAATTTGTGCATTGCTGTGAAATCGATTCTCTCCCCGTTCGAGGCACGCGCGAACGGATACGCTTTTAAGTTATTAGACTGTGATAAGAAAAACGGGAATTGGTAAATACACTTACCGACTATGTGCACCATATTTTTCGTCCACTTGGCCAGCTCGCGTCTTATGTAGCGCCGCTCCTGGACGCAGCGTGCATACGAACAGTCTGCCATCGTGTGGCCGGACGGTCGGGCGGCGGTGGCAACTTCTTGCAGTCGAACGTGGACTCTGCAGAAGCCACAGGTGGTAGCAGTCCCGGCGTTGCAATTTGTTGTGTTCGGTACAAAAATTGTCGCTAAACATTAGCCGTCTCACACACTGCTACCTCGGTGTGGTTCACATCAATTCACTAAAATGGGGTAGCACACCTGTTGCAATGTTCGGTGGAATTGGCTGTTTTCTAGTTTTCTTTTTGTTTGCTTTGTTAGCGACGGCTTTCTTCGGTGCACTACAGTTTTAGCTCGCACAATGTTGGTTTCTCTTCTTCACAACCCGCGACACTTTGTACCGGAAATGGAATGCACAGACACTACATGAGCGCTCGAACCCCGAACTCCCTTGAAACGTACACAAACGCGCACTCACTATAGTTGCATGTCCAGGATGTCACGCTTCTCGATGGAGAAGATGTGCCGGCTGAAAGTAGAAAGCAGAAGCGAACGAACGCCCCAAAACGAGCAAATAAGATAATGGTAAAATATTTTAGAAGAATATCATCAACAACAAGTGGTTGGGAGATTTGGTTGGGAGACCGGCTACTGCTGCAGCTTGATCGAGCGAGAGAGAGAGGGAGAGAGCGATGTCCTTTTTTTGTCTCTCTCTCTCTCTCTCGCTCGTTCTCACGCCAACAACAAAAAAAGGCTTCAAGCTTCAGGGTGCGCCTGCAAGACGATATACACACTATCGCGTCCACCCGATAGGACATGCACATGCACAAGGCGAATGAGAGAAAGAGTGAGGAGTCCCGGGGTGAAGAAGAAGGACACGGGCTAACGAATAAAAATACAAAAAAGCGCAAAGAAGTGTGAGCCTGGTAAGTGAGCCGCTAACAACAAGTTTCCCATTCTACTGGTGCTGTTGCTGCTGCGTGTGGCAGAAGCTAGCACGAGCTAAGAAGGGATGCACTCTCCACCAACTTCAAGCTGGTAGCAGCAAGAGGAGGAGGTAAGTGGATGGGTCCAGAGGGACACGAAAACTAAACAAAAAAAAAACGCGTCAGAAAGCAGCTCGAAAATATAGGAACATTTCACTTGTTGCGCGCGTCCAACGTGCTCGAATGCACTACTACAACTAGACTAGCCGCGTAAGCGCTATATGATGCAGATGCGATTTTCCGAGGTGTGTCTGGCAATGAGGTCGCGGTGCACAGAATCGCTCCAAGACGCGACAAAGAAGAAGAGCTTTGTTTCGACATGGCAACAAAAGACTATCCACTATGTTAAACAATTTTCCCACCCAGTAAAGTCCCGCCAGGTGCGAATGACAAAATTTGTGCATTGCTGTGAAATCGATTCTCTCCCCGTTCGAGGCACGCGCGAACGGATACGCTTTTAAGTTATTAGACTGTGATAAGAAAAACGGGAATTGGTAAATACACTTACCGACTATGTGCACCATATTTTTCGTCCACTTGGCCAGCTCGCGTCTTATGTAGCGCCGCTCCTGGACGCAGCGTGCATACGAACAGTCTGCCATCGTGTGGCCGGACGGTCGGGCGGCGGTGGCAACTTCTTGCAGTCGAACGTGGACTCTGCAGAAGCCACAGGTGGTAGCAGTCCCGGCGTTGCAATTTGTTGTGTTCGGTACAAAAATTGTCGCTAAACATTAGCCGTCTCACACACTGCTACCTCGGTGTGGTTCACATCAATTCACTAAAATGGGGTAGCACACCTGTTGCAATGTTCGGTGGAATTGGCTGTTTTCTAGTTTTCTTTTTGTTTGCTTTGTTAGCGACGGCTTTCTTCGGTGCACTACAGTTTTAGCTCGCACAATGTTGGTTTCTCTTCTTCACAACCCGCGACACTTTGTACCGGAAATGGAATGCACAGACACTACACGAGCGCTCGAACCCTGAACTCCCTTGAAACGTACACAAACGCGCACTCACTATAGTTGCATGGCCAGGATGTCACGCTACTCGATGGAGAAGATGTGCCGGCTGAAAGTAGAAAGCAGAAGCGAACGAACGCCCCAAAACGAGCAAATAAGATAATGGTAAAATATTTTAGAAGAATATCATCAACAACAAGTGGTTGGGAGATTTGGTTGGGAGACCGGCTACTGCTGCAGCTTGATCGAGCGAGAGAGAGAGGGAGAGAGCGATGTCCTTAAAACACACTCACACACACACACACGAAAGAATGAAACACCCAGCTCCTAAAGGAAAGGTCCGGAACAGTCGCCCGAAACACCGTCTTTCCTGGCTGCACACAACTGCACGCTCTACGCAACGTGTGCAAGCTTCTCCAATACGAACGGAAATGCTGGTGGCAAAACAAACGGAACGAGCAGAAGAAAGAAAACAAAAATTATATACATTAAAAAATACTCGAGAAAGTATTCGAGCACACACAGGCGCGAAAGGAAAAACATAAGCGCTGCCAGCAAAACGGACCCCGGGATGGAAAATGAACCGGAAGGTGGAAATTGAACGAAATATACAACATTAACTTGTGTGGTGCAACAAAACAACAAGCAAAACCTGCTCCCCCCCTCCCCCACACACACACACACGCACACACATACACGTATAAACTCCTAAGCAACTTGGCCAGGGAATTGGAAGTCCGGAAATGAAAAGAAATCGTTAAAAATGTGCAAAAACCAAAAAAGAAAAGCTGTACGAAACGCTATAAGAACGGGGGTGCCACTTCCGCTTCATATACACGCGGCACACATATACTGTTGTGACTGGACGAAAAAATGCATCCAATGGAATGGGGATGAAATAAGCTAAAAAAAGCGCTCGCACACACACACACACACACACACCCGCACTACAAGTCCTTCGTTGCCACCTCTACTAAACGGTGCAATCGGTGCAGCCAGTTACTTAGCCTGGGACGCACACACAGTCGAACAGGCAAAGCGTGATGAAAAAAAAAACGGGAGACAGACACTACTACCACTGTAGCACACAGTACACGGTGCTGGTGGGAGCATGGGATGGGAGAAATAGCATTTTTCTGGGCGACAGCAAGACGCCTTCGCGTTCTGGCATTAGTTACTCTATCGCACTTGCATTGCCCCGTACCCGTTTTCTATTTCTTTCTTTTTTTGCGTTTCACTCGCCACTAAATCGGTTCTTCCTGCTTGCTTTTTTGTTCGTTTGTTTGTGTTGCCTATTATAACCCTTTAAGAGGCATTGGTTCGATTTTTGTCGTGAGTGGGAGTGCGTATGTGTGTGTGTAGAGTGGAGAGAAATTATTAAACTATAAAATAAAAAAAAAACGAAGGAATAACATAACTCCACCCGGGTCAGTTTCGGGTGTGTGTGTGTGCGTGCGCCGGTATTACTTTGGTGCTTACCTTATCCTAAATGCGTTTTTGTTTTTTGCTCTTCTGCTGTCGTCGTACGGATCAATACAATGATCGTGGTGTTAGCTTGGTGTCATGGTGGTGGAGTTATATCTGGAAGAATAGGAGTAAGAGAATGCGGAATTTTAGTTAAATATCCTGTATCAATAGGAGCTGTTGCAAGGAGTCTGGTTGAGTTCAAATGAGAAATCAAATTGATTTGCGATAAGGTGAGTTCAGATCAAGGACTCATCAACTTTGGGCCTTTTACTAAAATCAAACTGCTACTGATTACTATATGGAAATGTATATTAAACTTTATATTTATGTTGAATTTCTTTACAGTTTTGTCACTCCTTCGCAAATGAATATTTCATTAATATTTATATTTAGAGAATCCAATTCGGATGCTAAAAGTATTCTGTTGAGGTCAGTTTAGAGTGTCTTTGCCATAAGCCGTTCATTCTGAGTAATTGTTTGCCACTCAGACATCTTTGACAGCTTTGACTGAGGGATCTCTATAAAAATACTGATCTTGTGTAGGATTTTACAACAACATATTCAGCATTTTGATGTCTAACACGACTGTCAGATGGTTGGAACCTGGTTTATATTCTATGTTCTTGTTTTTCTCGCAATAAAGACATGCCCAATGGACTATGTTTAGTGGTTAGGAAAAGCCTCGCGACTCCAACTGCTTCGCTCGAGAATATGTGCTTTCTAAACTAATTTATGTACAGCTGCTATAAGTAAAACTGATAATAACGACAAGACATTGGGTAATTCGCTTGGATTTAGAGCATACAAAATCTTGAAATCAGCCTTAGTGTTTCAATGCATGATTGCATTGACGTTTTAATGACGAGATTTAAATATTGTTGCAAACGTTTTATTAGCTTAGTGGTATCTTAATGACTTAGTGCTGCTAGAGAGCTAATCGGTTCTCTCGAAGTTGTCAAGAAGACTAAGAACAAAGAGTCTACTGTGATCAATGGTTGTTATTCGTGGAATGTTTAATAGCTTACAACATCATCTTTTGTCAGCAGGTTCAGAGGCGGATCATACCCCTTCGGGGCCCTAGGCGGCAAGGAAATCGGGGCCTTCAAGAATTCATCTGATTACTAAGGCCTTCGTTTTTCGGGGCCCTCCAAATGGCGGGGCCCTAGGCGGCCGCCTCATCCGCCCACCGTTTGATCCGCCACTGAGCAGGTTGGAACCTGATCCTGATTCTATGCTCTTACTTTTCATTTCATGTAAAGAATCGTCCAATGGACTAAGTTTTCAATTCTTTCTCTTGGGAATGTAAGCTTCCTGACCTGATGTATCCAGAGCTGAATTAAGTTAAACCGAATGAACGCCTTGAATTTGTGTCTGTATATATAAAACGTGATACAAATAATGATCCCTTAGTAAAACAATTTGGAAATTCATGCTTAAAGTTTCAATGCCTGCGTAGGAGCATTTTAAATTCTGTGCAACCAACATCGACGAGATTTTAATATTGCTTGAAATGATCGAGTGACTTAGTGGTGCGAGAGAATCTCTAGACTTCGCCAAGAATACTTAGTACAAGGTGTCGACTGTTATTATCGTTTGTTATTCATGGTATGTAAGACAACAATTACAACAATACCAAACATACAAATATTTAAGATCAGGTCAATTCATTAACGTCCTTCCTGGAAAAAAAATTCTATACAAAACACAAAACACATGATGGAATGTTGCTATATAAATTATTATTGAAGTAAAATAGCCGCAAGTTAGTTGGTAACTAATAGCTCAACTTATGCTTGATTTATTTGGCAGTTCTGGAAGCCCTTTTAAGATTTTAATATAGTTAACCTACAGATCGGTCCGGTAGTCGACAATGTGTTGAGAAAACCCAAGCTTCTATTAGAAGATTTAATAAAATTGTCTATTTATTCTTTGTTCAAAAAAAGCTTATGTTACCCGGTACTTCTAAAACCTATCTTAATGGAGTTTTAGAAGCATTCGATTCTTCTTCACTGGCACAATAATCTCAAAAAGTCACGGACTATAACATCTGAAAGTCTAGACCCAATCGATCTGTAACCGTATAGTCGGTCCTGCAGATGTACCAACTATCTGAATTGGATTCAAAACTTATCCCTTTGTATTGGCAGACTGATCAACTGCAGCCGCATACGAATACCTGCTTTATTTCTGATGGCAACTGTTGAGGACTAGTAGTGGTAGTATAGTAAGGCATGTCATTTTTCTGGTTTGTATTGGTTTTTATTTTAACTATAAAATTCTGGTTTTTTGCTCAACACCTCCAGATGTGATTTAAAGTATCCTTAACTATTCTGTTTATAGGATCCAGTCCTGTTGAAATATTCTTCTGATCCTGTTCTCTACTTTGACGATGATATGTTCAATGTCTAGTACAAATAGCTCTTCCATCGTTCCTCACAACCATTTGCTTTAAATGTGGAAGACAAACATGTGTTAGCAACAGGTTCTTCTGCATTGTGTGTAGAAAACGTAACAGAATGTTCGTTTATAAACCTTTTGTGTAATAGTTTTCATAAAATAAACTCTTTAAAAAGAACTTTAAACTGCATCAGATTACCAATTGTACATATTGTGTCAGCTTAAGGGTGGCAACAGAAGAACCTTTTCAAATAAACATTCGTAGCACGAGATTTGCCTAACTAAATTGAATGCCTCTCCATTCAACCAGACCACACCAACACTACACACAACGTCCATACAAGGGGTGCCAGTTTCAACATTCAACAGGTTTTACAATAATCTCTACCCATATCATCCGTAGCTCTCGTAGCAAACTCGCTGAGCTAGACGCCAAAAAACCACGACGATTCGACGCTATTGCCATCGGGCGGAAACTAACTTCCGTTGCCGAACTGAAGTGAGCCCGTGTAGCTACTCCGGGATGCACCATCATCCGTTTTGAAGCAACAGTTTTCGACAAACCAAAAACAAAAAGTCGCCCCCCGAAAAAGCACACTAGAGCATTCCAACAGGATGGAGCATACTTTTCGTGTTAACCGTAACAAATGATGTTACGAGTGGAACGCTTTTTACAAAATGCTACAAGGTGTCTACCGCTTGTTTATGCTTTCTTTTCGGCTTTTAGGCAGAACACTCACAACGCATGATGAGCCTCAATGGCAATGGAATTTCGGTGAATAGTAATACTTCTACATTTAGCAGAAAAAGATTTGAACGAGCGATCCAGGAGTAGCTGGAAGCTGTTGCAAACCTGTCCAAATAAAACACCTCCGACAAACTCCGACCTTCTGTTCTGCTTCAACCCTCCGGAGAGGGAAATCTCGAACGAAGTGGCTTTCCGGTTGTCGGAGTTTTGTTACCACCAACACTAGCAACACCAGCTCACGTGTTTGCGTACCGCAAAAACCTGAACCCGAGGGTGTGTGTGTGTGTGTTTGTGCATGCTACACAAGGGGCGAGATATTTACGTTGAAATGCCGAAAATTTACACGTCACCGAAACCACCAGTCCGCCACCAGCCATCCCAGATCCTCCAACCAGACCAGGGTCGTAATTCGGTTTTGTTTGGCAGACGGAGAAGTTAAACGATTTGGGACCGGTTTTATGGAGTGTTGGTTTGCACGATAAACCTCTTGTCGCCCCACGTGTACCCCATGCGCAGACGGCAGCTTCAATTCCCCACGCTCCAATAGTCGGTGGGGTCCAGGCGTTTGGCAGGAATGAGCATGTAGTTAAAGTTCAGCAATGTGCATACCGAAAGTACCGAGAACGCAAAGTACGCTAGTCTCCATGCCCCGTCACATCTACCCGTTCGGATTCCGGTCCTAGAAAGATGGCAGTTTCGTAGACGACTCTCCCGGCAATGCATGGAAATGGTAAAGCAGGGACAGCTTTTAAATTCGTATTAATTTTCGGTTTACATTGACCAAATGCCGGTGCCGGTGCCGGGTTGACTCGCATCGCATAACGAGTGCTTCTTCTAGTGCTGGTCGTACTGTTGCGCATTCGGATATCAATGCCACCGATTGCACCTGTGTAGTGTGGAGCCTGGCATTGGGAAGCAAACCTTTTTTTTTTTGTTTTGTAAATCGCTGCCACCAACGTTACCTGGATCAGCAACCGTACCATAACTGTTGGAATATGCTCTTCCCGCTGGGTGCACCGTACGGAAGGATAGGATGGAACTGCATGCATCTCGACCGGTTAGCGCGACTGGATATGGTTGGTTTTGAAACACGAAAATCGAAAACGGGATTTCCTCAAGCCCGACACCGAAATGGGAGCCTTCCGAAATGAATGAATTGATGAGAGGTTAGGTGGTTGTGTGTGTGCGCCACCAAATGTGCACGGTGCAGTGCAGCAACAGATTGCATAATTAGCAATCTAGCGTCAGACTACTGGTACCTTACCGACGGCCGGATCGTATAACTCCACATGCTCCGGCAGTGCAGCTGTTCGAGCTGTTCATCTGTGTGGTGGCGCGCTTTAGCGAACAGTTCGGTCCGTTTCACGTGGATGTCTTTAATTGGTCGCCCTCCCACAGGATCCCAAATCCGAAGGTTCGAACGGCAAACCGGCACGACGACCATCCACCCGGCGAGCAGTGTCGAGTAACGCTTTGCTCGATTACTTTCGGGGCTGGCAATTTTAATCCAATAATCGACCGGTGCAATAGGCAATAGGTCGAAGGTTGTCAAACAGGTTGTCGTTCTGTCAGCCTGCTCTCTCAGCTGACGACGATGGTTGGCGGAATGGTTTTTTCGGGTGCAGGTTGTCGTAAATTGTAAGGTGCGATTGTGCTGGCGAGGGTTAATAGTTAAGTGATCAATCAAAAATAATTCATAAACGGTTCGTTGCACGAAAAGTGCTCGTGGTGTGGTGATGGTGGTTTGGGAACGTGTCGTTTCCCCGTACGGCAAGTGAGTGATTTTCATTAGCACAACACTGTTTTGAATGTGGTAAAATGAAAGCATAATTAGAACGCTCCGCTCCGGGATCAATCATGCTTATTTAGACAGTCGATTGATTTGGAATAGAACGAAGGCTGCCACTTTCATTTCATTTGAATTAGTTCGATATGTGAGAATATTGTGAAGCGCCAGAAAACTATGATTAGCTCATACTGACTGGTGGGAAAAAGGTTGAAGTGAACTACTTTAGAACCATGCTGCCATTATGATTTCTTTATTAATGGTTTATTTATTCATTTAATAATTAATCATTGAAAGGGCTTCTTAGCACTCAATGCAGCGTACAATATGCGCACTGGACATTAGAATAGTTGGCGAACCTGACAGGCAAGTACAGGTTGACTGAAGAGAGTAACACTGAACAGTCAATTATTTCATCAAGGAGCTTAGTAAAGCAAGGCAAGAGTGCCTGCCCGATACGATCATCTAGGAGGGCAGCTCAAGCGTCAAACACCTAGTCCTATATGCGAGACGGCGACTTGGGACAGTACAGCGTCTTTGCAAACATTTGACCGATCCAAGTAGTCGGCTACATCTTAAGACAACGTGATCTAACTGCTCTTTGAAGAAAGAGTCTTGTGTTAAGAAAAATGTCTAGATCCTAGGCATATTCTGTTGTCTTGGAAATGACAATTGCCGGAGCTTGTGATCGATCGGACATGTGAGACATCGGATCAAAGGATCTATATTTCGGCGAAAACCGATTGATTCGTCCTTCTCGAACCACTTCCAAAATGAGGAATGCTAAGCATCATCACCATAAGCAGAACTTAAAACATTGTTACCAATTCAATTGATGAAGCTCGCACGTGTGAGGTAAATAATATGTTTAACCTACATTTCATATGTACGAATGTTTGCTAGAAATATGCCATTTTTTTTCTTCCTTTTTGTTGCTCCACTTATTAAACGCCACCGCAAAGCAGACAAAGCACACAGTTGCGGAAAACCCACACGTGTTCTATGCTAGGCAAGCTAGCAAACAAGCACTGCAAAAAAGCAAAACAAAAAGAAGACATTGTTTTGCTTTGTTTGTCGCTCCTAAAAACCGTCTATCAGACTATCCGGCAACAATGGGCCAAGCGATTGTTGCACATGACAGATCGGTTGTCTCGGCAGAAAGAACGATTTGTGCAGTCCACCCGCACGGCGAAACCCGGCGGCAACAGGTGTTTACGATGGTGCAGGCACCGAGTGCTAGCGCTGCACAGGCACTGTGTCGGCAAGAACCTTATCTCGGTCACATACCAATCCGTGTGGATGTTCATGCGCTGCGTCAACCAACGGTCGACGGTTGTTGGTGGTGGCATGTGGCGCGCTTGCATTTGCGTCGGTGGACCGTGTGGCCTTGCCGTGGGGTGGGGGGGGGGGTCTTGTAGGGGCAAAAATGTTTACGGTTTTAGTCACGGAACACGTCTCGGGCTATCGGGTTATCGAGCGACCCGGACCGACGCCGTGCGGTTTTGTGAGAAAACAGGTGTTTTTGCCACCTTACGGTCGGCATGTCGGCTCGAGCCACAATCAAAGCCTAAACGGGTACGGACACTGGTATGGACATATCAAGAAGGAAATAGCGCTTGCCGTGATTCTGGCACGTGTTCGCCCGCCGGAACGGACAATCGGGGTGAGAATAATAATTTGTACTTCATTTTTCTTGCTTGTCACCCATCGGCATAGTGTTTATGCTCTTCACGTTCTAGTTAGAACCATTTTTGTGATTTGTAGTAGTTGGCTAAAACTAGCTACAACTTAGCTACAAGCATATCTAAAACGACTAAACAATGTCCATGTTTGTTGTTCAACTTGAGAAGAGTCGATGGAGCTTTTTTACAAAACGGTGACATATAGTTGCCAACAGATGTGAACAAAACTAAGTTAAACATTTACAGTTTAAATGCATTTCATACAGTTTTCATAAGCTACAATATATCAAATCATCTTTTTGAAGTTCCAACCAACTTATCAGGCTTTTAAAAATGACTATGAAAAACTCTCAGAGCCATTTGCTACCACCACCAGTGCCAGGAAGATGGGCTTATCTGTCTTCTATTCAACCTTCTATTCTAGAGAGCGTTATTCGAGACTCGGACGTGGAGAGTTCGGGGACCTATTAGGACTCCAGGCGTCAGGCGTCATTAGTTTGAGGCTCTCCTATATAGTAGAAGCTTATCGGATCGAGCAGGCGGTACTGAACCTCGGGTTAGAAATTAAATATTGTTTGACCACCAATCGAAATGCTAACAAATTCTGATTACGTTGGGGTGATTTGCAAATAGGAGACCATACCTTTCAATTAATTCAAAACTCCACCAGGGTGAACAGTCTTCTTCTTCTCTGGCACTACAACCTCTGTAGGTTTAGGCCTGCTAGCTCTCTGTGACTTAGTCATACCCTTAGCTGGATAGTCAATCCTGCGTACGGGGAGGCAGTCCGCCGGGATTCGAACTCTGGTCTTGCCGTGTGGAGACCGGCGCCGCTGTCGTATATACTACCGGGCCGCACAGTCAGGATCGATTAAAACATAGATGTTGAGATACGCACAGGGCTGCTGGCGATCAACCTGTCATATCTCAGCTTGAGGAAACTTCTCCACTCAAAACACCTGTGGTATTTAATAGACCTTTATATAGATAGAACTTTAATAGTCCCACTTCTCCCATAAGCCTCTGATACATGGACTCTGTCCAAAACTGAAGAAACCCTCTTAGTCGCGTTCAAGGAGCTGCTACAACGATCAGCTCTACGAGCTGTTTGGAGATCTCTTTATCGTGCAGGTCATGTCTTGAGCATAGTACCGGGTGACTCAGCGCGTAAAGTCCTTTTGTATCGTTCACATGGACAGAGGATGCGTGGTTGGCACAATCCGTTTTTTTTATTAAAATGGAACGGCATGGCCGTATCTTCTCTTTTTCTATATTTCAACTAGGCGATGTCTTGCCATTGCTAGTTTTTTGTGACTTGATTTGACCCGTAACCAGATAGTTCCTGGGTCCAGCTACATCCCCACTAAATAGCTCTTTATTAAAGTTTCTTCAACGATTGTTACCAAAATTGTGACATTTGAAGCTCTCTCGACAGTATTCATGAGAAGTAAAGCAATGGATACATGAATGACTATGTAGGAGTTATCTGCTAGAGCCGTTCAAGCTATATCGACATACCTATCACATGTCACAAGCGTTAAATATACAAAAAACACTCTGGCATGGACGTGGTCTTAAAGTTAGTGAGGAGAGCTAAATACCTTATGAAACATTTTGCATAGACTTCCGTAACTAAAGTAAAACTTGCATTTGCAAAAAAAATCTCACGCCAATACCAATCTGCTGTAAATTATGTGTTTGTTCACAGAAAATTTTGCAAAGTTTTAATAATGTCAACGGCCTGAAACGTTCACTTGTTACCTCTTGACTAGAGGCCACAATTATATTCACGATGTTCACCGGTCTTCACACGGCAGGACCGGGGTTTAATTCTCATCTGGGTCGTTCCCCCATAGTGGGGACTGATTATCCAACTATGCGGTAACAATAAGTCTAGTAAGCCAAAAAATAGCAGGCATGACCTAAGAGATCGTTAGGCCAAGAAAGAAGAAGAAGAAGACATTTGCCGTATAAAAACTTGCCAGACTTCCTCATCAACTTCCTGCTAAAATTGTAGCATTGATTTCATCAATACCAATGTAACGTAAAAAAAATCCCCCCCAACAGCTCAAGTATCCTACTCAATTGACCACCGGAAGGTCGATAATAAGAATGGCGAGCAAACAAAAAAAAAAACATAAAGGAAGCACAACCGGAGAGAGTAACCACCCTAGCAACGGGGTTTTCTTTACACAAAAACTCTAATCATAGATACTGACCACGGTCAACTGCCCCATCATCCTCATCATCATCATCATCATCATCAGCAGCAGCAGTAGCAAACCACAGCAGGCAAGTCCTCACAGTCTTAACTAAAGTCTTCAACACTGTAGCATTCCCATTACCCTTCAAACTGAACCTCCGCCGTATTGCCCTATCATGCAATCGAGTGGATCAATGAAATGAAGCTCTCCACCACGCTACACTCATGAAAGCGAAAAAAACACGCACATCAACAGTGCGTACGTGTGTGTGTGCGTGTATACCAGTGCGTATGGAGATGATTGAAATTGGTTCGAAATTAAGTGGCAACTAGATTCGCCCTATTTCACTTACTCGCCGAGTAGTATTCCTAAGCAAGAATTTTCCAAATCCAACTATGTACAACTGCGCCCGAGAGTTCTCTTTCCAACGCTTGGATAACACACCCAGCCGCATGCTTGATAGTGATTTGCAATACGTGTGTAGGGTAGCGTTGATCGACCGCCAATGCCGGTTGCTGTTTGAATGATTACACAGTGCAAGATCAAGAGTACCCCTTGGGAGAAGGCTCTTGAAGGAACCGAACAAAGACCAAGACGGAAAGAAAGGAAGCCGAACGCAGCCTCAATGAATGGCGTAACGAGGGTCCCATCCGCTCGCAATCCACCGTCCGTGTACGTTCGTACGCATTTTCATGTTTCGCATCCACTTTTAAGAAATCTAACCGTAATTCTTAACGATGGTCAATAACGGGAGAAGTTCCTGTTTGGCGTGGTGGTGGTGGCCGATCGTAGTAGTAAGAATGGACCTAGTGTGATTGAGGACCTGGTCGCTGCCGTACTATCGCTGTTGTCTCACTAGATACACGTGATTCGCCATTGCCTTGCGCCTCCTCTCCATTCGTAGGAACTAATGGCCTTCCCTCTTGCGCGTCCCTTTTACCGCGCCATGATTATCGATACCTTGTGTAGCGGTATTATTGATTTCATTTACATGAGCTAACAACATCCTGCCATTAATGCAGGGCTGGGTTGATTGTGCCTAATAACAATATCATGTCTTCGGGATCGTTCAAACCACGTGTGGTCAGAGAGCTAAGAAAAGTAGCTTTTTGGTGAATCAACGCGAAGCAGTGGAATAAATTAGATGGTGTCGTTTTTTTTTCCTTGGAAATAATTAGTTGCGAACACTCATCGAATCGGGGGAATGACGCACATTCGATAATTTTGGGTTTTTTGTAGTCTTATCTGTAGTCAGAAACTGCTCAAGCTGTGGAGTTTTAATTGATCAACTGTTAGTTTAAAAAACAGTGACATGTCTCACTGTTAGGAAAACGATCAGAAAATTGCAAACTTCAACATCTAGTTTATAGATTATGATATTGCTTAAACAATTAAAGCTCTCCCATTACGGATTGCCACATTTTGCGTATTAACAAACACACTTTTATGTCCGATGAACGTAGTCATTCTCCTACAGTAAACATGGTTTTTCGCTCACGGAAAGGAAATTCATGTCACATACTGTTGCATTCTGAGGTTAAAAACATAACCTATTAGCTCATTGCTAACTCAACCCCTTGCTTGGCGGGATTTCTCACGATCGAATTTTCTGAAGGTCACCACCAACCCCTCTCCCTCCCCCCCCCCCCCCCCCCCCCCCCTCGCCCCCCTCTCCTATCTCTGCACTGCAAATAATTCGTGCACAATCACAAAACGCGATCTGGCACTCTCCGCACACGATCTCACAGGGTAAGTACAGCCGGTCGGTACCTTGCAGTTGGACAAGTGTATGCTAATTTATTGGTCACCTTATGGATCGGTGGATGTTTGTACGAACGCTCGGCAAGAAGGAACAGGTTGCTCGCACACCCTCATATCCATTCGAGGAAAGCGCGCGAGTGTGCGCTAGAGGAGTGAGCAGGAATTCCCATCTCATCCATCGCAATGCTTCTCTCGCTTTAAGGGCCTTTTTTCATCGCTAAGAAGCGCTTACAAACCAACTCCGCGTGGAAAATGCAAACCCTTTCGGTACGTTCGCTCAGTGCCACGAGACACGACACGAGGCACACGGGACACGGGAGGAAGTTGGAATGGGCACAACACATTTGAAGGTTTCTGCAAGCCACGCGAATGCCACTAGTGGTGATGGTGGTGGTTGTAGCTGTCGTGAGGAAGCTTAGGCTCAGATGGTAGCAGATAAAAAGAGCGCAATTTAATAATAGATATATTGTATATCGATCAAATTATGTGCAATCGCTTGTGCTTGGCGGCACAGTCTTGGTCTGGTGACTTGAGATGTGACCGATTTGTGTCCTCGTTTTTCGCACATACAGTGCATACTTACGGTAGCAGTTGACATATTTTAGATAGTTTTGTTTTATAAAATAATGTTTGGATCGGCCTTCAAGTTACTTATTATACTGATAAATAAGTTCAATATATTAATAACTTGTTATATAGTTTTAAATGGGTTATAAAAAATCTTCATGTTTTTTTCCAAAAATTCTTCAGAATAGGTACTTCAAAAGACTTCATTTAACCAACAAAATAGACAAAAGTGCTCATCGTGCTCACTGTGCTCACCACGTTCGCAACAAAATAAGATCCTCCGAACAACCTGTAGCGAGAATGGCAGCAACAACGAGAGCTAACAAACTGATAGATTCAATCTGATTCGGTTAGGACCAGTTTTTCTCCATCTCTTCCATCCATACGTCGATGGTGGCGCGATCGTAAGACAACCAACGATTAAACTATTCAACCCTCCACTCGCATCACACCAGCCACGTCCACTCCTCTTGCACCAGTAAACAGTACAACAAAGGGCCGCACAAGTGGTGGCATCGAAATCGATTACAGACGCTGGACAAGGACAAGGCAGCCGGTGGAAGATGACTTTTCGCGTACAAACACACACACACGTTCACGGCGGGCCACCAACAATCCAACAATCAGTACAGTAGCACAGAACTGGCTCTGGCTTGAAGTTTTAGGGATCAAGCTCCGTTCGGACGCACGGATCGGAGATCAAGTCACAACGGAGGCGTGGAGATGAAGCCAGGCCAGGATTCCATTAACGATGAAAGATGGTATCAACGCTGTGTGCTCTGGTGCAGGCCGCACACCATCATCATCTGGCATCATGTTCCGTGTCGTGTCTACGGGATGCTCAAAGACGACGCGCGCCCGTTATCTCGCCACCCCATGGTCGGCAAGCTGGAAGCGAAATCGGTTTTCGAAACGACAGAAGCGACAGAAGCAGGCGACGGAAATTAGTCCCGATAGGTGTCGTACGCGATCGATGACTTTTACCGGGTTGGGTCTGATGATGCTGCGCCGATCATCTCTCGCTCTTACTCGCTATCGCGGTGCTCGCGGAGTGTGCATTTTTCCCAGTTTTTCCATTTTCTGTTCACCGTACGTTCGGTTTGTCCTCCCCGGAAGATATCTTAATTCGTGGGCAGGATAATATGCGACCAGCATAACCTTGACATGTTACACAACGGGTGAAGCGCCTAGAAGTGATGGGGAACGAGTTTCAACGTGATATTGCAGTAAGGCAAAACTCTTTATAACCTTCTGTGTTTGGTGTTTGTAAATGCAGTATCGACTTTTTCAACAATGGGTTTTTACTTTTAGTAGTCTCGCCTTATTATATTCTAGTTGTTGTGTTTGTATTACAAAGATTTAGGTCCCAGTGTTCGTTGGTATGGGAAGTAGAAATTAATTGGAGATTTTATGAAGACTACATTAGACTATTGAAATAATCGGTATAAATATAGAATTCTTGTTTGTCATTAACTTCCAAAAGCTTTAATTGTTGTTTGAAGCTTGGAAGTTACTAGACTTATTGTTACCGCATAGTTGGATAGTCAGTCATCACTATGGAGTAACGGCCCAGATGAGACTTGAACCCCGGTCCTGCCGTGTGAAGACCGGCGCCGTTGTCGCATCTACCACCTGGCCACTTACCAATATTGAACGCCATTATTGAACGCCATTGAACATTATTATGACAAATTCTTCTTGCTAACAATTACTTGCTAATAAATTTATTAATCCATTTATAACGATGGCTAGATATCCAGAAATAGGCAGTTTTTAAATATTTAGAATAGTGTCTATCTAGTATATATTCGCGTTCTTCAATGGATTATCTATTGTCTAAGGTATGTCAGTGGGGTCTCTGATGACTTCCCGGCAAGTAAAAACTCTCTTACGAGCCCTCAAAACTACTACTTAAAGGTTTTTGATAGCTCCCAAATAAAATCTTCTTTAGAACAGTTATTAAGATGACTTATCAGAGGGGCCGCCTTTTGTCAAACAGTCGAGCAGTCACAACAGTTGAACCGAAAGAGGTTAACTTATCCCGAAGCATTTGCCAACGGAAGGATCATTTTGACAGTTGATCCACTAAACGCATTAGAAACTTTCTTGATATTGGGTAGTGTAAATGTGCTAATAATAAAATAAAATACTACATAAAGCTATGTGAATGCGTAAACACAAACGATTTTTTGAGCATCTACTGGAGTCAAATGTTTGATTTGATCTCAAATAAAACCAAAAGCGCCAACACTGTCTAGTTTTGCCTGTTAGTTTGAAAGGAAGGCTTGTATTACCTTAATCGCAAAACGTCTAAACATAAACAAAAAACAGGCTATCACAGGGGTATCATAGAGCCTGGCACGTTTGAAGGACTTTGCAATATTTAATAGAGATCCATTATCTCACGTCAGGACCGGCTATCGAATCCCGTCATGTCCGTCATCCCGTATGCAGGATTGAGTGTCGTACTATGGATAAAAACAACTCAAGCAAGCCAGAGATTGTAGGCCATAATTCCTGGAAATTGTAGTGCCAGAAAAAAGGAATAAGAATAAGATTTACTTTTGGCTCTCTGAATAACAAACCAAAATAATGTATACTGATATGTCAAATAATTTCTAAAGCACATAAATGAAGCATGCATAACGTCTTAAAGTTTTTAATTCGAATCAGTTGACAATTATTTGAAAAACAAGCTAACCGATATCCAGAAGCTACATTGGAAGTTTTAGTATGTACTTGTAATGTAAGACTGTGATGAACATTATCCTATAAATTTAGGATTAATGTATATCGTCGAGTAGATTCTCGAAGCCAGTGTTTTAGATAACTGAAAGGAAGAGATCACGGGGTTGTACCCCGATTTTAGATCAATTTCCAGTACATTTTAAATAACTCCATTATCAAAATTTAGTTTATGAAGAAGCTAAAGCATAAGAAGCATTATTGTATGCAAAATCTAATCTACATACATCTCATGCCAGATACAGTACAATACAGTAAACCGCTGTAGTAAATTCAACCCCTGTATCAAAACAAAAACTGTACTCAAAAAATAAAGTTCACCGAAAAAAAATTTAGAAATTCGTGGCATCAAAAGATCCGGATGCTTCTTCCCAGCTTTCGAGCATTTACGTCATTTCCAATTGTTGCGCTCCATGCTCCCCTGCTTGGGCGATGGTCAGTCTAGTAGACTACCGCGGCAGACAAGCAGAAAAGACCTCAACGAGTGTAAATACACAAACACACATAAGCACCGGGGATGCTGCAGCACCATGCACATACTATCATCATCCTGGTACGTGATCAGCGCCGTCTACGTAAGGACGAATCCCAAAAAACACAATAGAAAAACACACACACACACAACGTGAGGAAATTGTAAGGACAGCAGAGTTGGAATAGAACAAAACACACTCACCCTGACCACTCGTCGCTTTGGTCATTCTATCCCGGTTGGAGGAGACTTGAGTTTTTTTGTGTTCCCGAACTCCAAACTCTCTGTCCGAGGGAGTAAAAAAGTGAGAAAAAAAGCAATGGGGGAAAATTTTTAGTTTATGTGTCTTTGTGATTTCTCTCGGTGTGTGTGTGTGTGTGTGTGTGGGCCAGAGAAGATTCAGCAAGACAAAAGCAGAGTAGCAAAATTGCCAGACGAACTTATACATACAACTATCCGGGGGCCTCGGTACCGTACCTCGACTTGGGCCATGTACTTGGTCAGTGATGGGTTTGGGGATGGTTGGTTGGTTAGCTGGACGGTGGTGTTACTAAAATAAATAATTCGCCCCGTTTTTAATTGGAAAAAAGTCACTTCTGCCTTCGCCGGGGTTTTTTTTTGCTTCACTTTTTGCACATACTTTTTTGCATATGGCGCGCGCTTCTGAATCTTGTACATCGAGTAGAAAGGGTTTTTTTTTCGTTTGGAATCTGGTAAACGAGCTGTCATGAGCCATTTGCATTAGTGCCGGTACTTGGGAGCAGAATGGGCGATGGCGAATAGGAACGACTTAACTTGAGAGACTCAAATTCTTTCACCACTCAATTCGTGAAGCTGACATTTGGGGACCATTTTGTGTAATAAAAAGATATTTAATTTTATAACATAAATATAATGTTTCAAAAATATCAACAATATGATGTTTTTCTCAAAGCCTCAAAGCCACAAAAACCACACACAAATCCATATTTGAAGTACGCCACCGCGGGCAACTGCAACCCTCTGCAACACTGACCTAGATGCACCCACCACTCACGCGCTGGCAAAAAAACGTCGTATCGCGGCACCGTAGAAGCCGTCACAATTCGCGTTCGTAAATTTCGTACCATAAACCGTAAGCCCCCGTGCAGTTGTTGTTGACTGATAGTTGATAGGAGCGAAAATTGTGCACTATTTAAGAACGCTATTTTCTGGCCCTGGCCCTCCGATGCCGGTGCAGTCGCCCCGGGTCTGCATGAATGTGTGTGTGTGTGTGTGTGTTCGAGGAACCAAAACTAAGCACTAACAATAACACTGATAATTGCAAACATTGACGCAATCTGGCTGTGCCTGCCCAACCGTTGGCCACTTTCTTTCCCGTTAAAGGGGCGCAGCAGCTACGGGAGGCAGTGCGAGGATGCGGTGAGTGGAAATGGACAGATAAGATTATAGTTGCAGCAGTCCCGGCCGAGGGTGCTTGGGTGAAAATATATAATCAAATTAAATGTGGCCACTAACTGACAGGCCCTTTGCCTCGTTTAGCCTAGCTGCTTTAAGTCTTCTCCTGGTGGAAGATTTGATCGTGATGGAATGAAGTTGAAAAACAACGAACATGAACGTTCATAACGTTATGAAATTGCGAACGTTTTAGATAAGTGTATGCGTAATATTAAAATGCATAACAATTCTTGAACTTAACTTGCTTTGACTGCTTGTTTTAATCATGTGGACACTGTGGTTTTCTAACCTAAAATACTCCGTACATGAGTTAGAAGAGTTTTTATATTTACTTAAGCCATTATCTTACACATGTTATTGCTAAGAACGCTCCACCTTCAGTGCAAAAATTCAATTATCAACAGCACCACAATCAAATGACGACATCACTAGCCAGTCGGGAGTGGAAATTCCCCAAAATGGTTAGCTGCACTAATAAAAAGCCTCTCCAAAACAACTACGACGATCCAGTGCACAGTCACAAATCTAAGTCACGTTGCACCACCCAACACGTGTGTGTGTATGTTGTTCCAAAAACGAACCAAAAAGGCGGCACTGAATGCCAAACACAAACACACACACACATACACGGCCTTCCGTTGTGCAACAACAAATAGTGCATCGCCTGCACCTGCATCCCATGCACACCGCCCCGGCCACTTGAACGCTCGTGCCATATGTGTGCCGCTGTCGCTACGTTAGAGTTGTGTGCGTGCCCCTAATAAGAGTGATTCCTCTCATTCTCATGTGCGGTTGATAAGTGTACAACCGAAAACAACCGAAACGAAGGCATACACTATTCGTAGTTTCGCTTGCATACTACGGCGTGTTTCAAAACGACACGACTGTGGCCGTTGTGGCCGTGTTCGGGTTTGATGTCTTGTCATATTGAAGCTCTTTGGAATTGATTGGTCTAGAGTGTGTCGCTTTAAGTTGTAGCTAAAAGAAGATTTATTGAATTTATAACGCCATCACTCCAACACTTTTTAGCTACAAATCTCTTTTGTTCGACTATTGTAGAATAATAAAACAATATAGTGAGTGTGTTCAAAATGGTGCAATAATTCAGCAATTTAAACCCCGAATAGTAAATAGTTAAGCTTAACTATTACGCTGGCACATACTTCATCGGGCTGTACGTATACGCTCCCATACTAAGAAGCGTGTCTCAACACGCCGCGATTCGTTTGACATGCCGTTTTGCACATACGAAATGCAAACCCCGCTCGGGTTGCAGTTGTTCGGCTCGCTGTCGTCTTGATAGTTAAAACTGATTAGAAAACCAAATAAATTCGCACCCTGCCTGCCTGGCCTGCTTGCCGGTTGCATGCCGCTGTCGAAAATGTCGGGGTTCTTGCCGTTGGTCACACTGAGATGCATTTTGGAGAGCGACAGTGAGAGAGAGAGGGAGAATGAGGAGAGAAAAGAGAGAGATAAAAGTGCAGTAAGCAAACGTTTTTGTTTCCTAATCATTTTATATTAAAACAAAATATTGTATCCACTAATAAGTGTCAGAAGAATTTTTGCTTGGGATCTTTTTAATCAACATTTCTATATTCCTCTCTAAATCATCACGTAATTTAACCTTTAATTAAAAGCCATAACCCCACTCTTATTGTTGTTTGTTTTCGTCTTTGTCTAACGATCGAAAACTGCAATGTGTTTCTTATTCTTGGTTGTGGTTTGTTTTTTGTTTCTCTCGTCTACTGCTGATCGTATCAAACAGGGTGACCTTCACTCGAAACAAGCTTCCCGGACTGCTTGCCCCCTTAGCAAATTCCGCTCGGCGATGCAATTGCCCGCACATCACACGATTGCTGTAGCTGTAACACTGAAAATCTTTAATTTTTCCCTTACTCGTTACCCCGTTACTGATTTTTTTAGCAAACAACTAAATTCCAATTCATTTTGAGCACGCGGAATAGCTTTGGAACACTATTAACTTCAATCTAACATGCTTTATTAGCATCTTGATCAGCATACTTTCAATCATTAACAGTAGTGTAGTCGAATATGTTATTAAAAGCGGTACTTTACGGCTTTAGGTAACCACTACTCTAACTGTTTTCACAAACCTTAAATATGCATATGGAGGTGTATTGCATAATTCCTCAATAATATTAATGAATTTCTTAGTGCAAATTAGTATTCAAACTGTAGGAAGAGTGTAGAAATTTAATAAAGATATCTTATCATATTTAAATATCTTCACGAATGCCAAACTTTACATCTGTGCAAAGCGCAAGAGACTTCTTGCAAAGCGCAAGAGATTTTCTTAGTTTCTAGTACTCAAGTTAGTTTTTTTAGTACTCTTCTTCTTCTTCTTCTCTGGCACTACAACCTCTGTAGGTCTTGGCCTGCTAGCAATTGCTAGCTCTCTGTGACTTAGTTATACCCGTAGCTGGATAGTCAGTCCTGCGTACGGGGAGGCGGTCCGCCGGGATTCGAACCCCGGTCCTGCCGTGTGAAGACCGGCGCCGCTATCGTATACACCACCGGGCCGCCCCTTTTTAGTACTCTATGTTTGGAAAATATCATGGTCATTCATCGGTACCAGGTCATTCATCGGAATCCTAACTTCTATAGAGAGATTTAAACCATTACATGATATTTGTTTACATTAAAGGAGAGACTTCAGAAAAGTCGAGGAACCGTACAAAAGAGGAAACACTTAAAAATACACATTAGCGCAGATATGAATTCCCAAGAGGTGTTATCAGAAGAAGAACTTCGTTCGTGCTCGGCTAGGCTCTGTGAAGCCCGATAGCAATGTCTTAGTGGAAGCAGCTGCTTACACAAGGGGGGCAAGTTTCAGCTCTCATTCGGACCATTCGTCAACACGTAGGACTGACTATACAAGTATAGAAGAATTACGAAAGAAAGCCTGATATTTCAGCTCATACCGGGCCCGATAATTCCAGGAAGAGTCTGGATACTCAGGGCATATTTTGTTGAAAGAGAGAGGCTTGGATTTTGTTAGGACACGGTCTACGACTGAATAGAATGAATATTGTTTAGGTTATTGATGGCCGTATTATGCCGTCCAGAACTAGCCAATAATATCCAACATGAGTTGCTCCATTAGCTACCGATTGAAATGCGTCTCAGTTACTTCAGCAGCAACAAGCTAAAAATTGCAACAGCTAAAAAGACATAAATTTGTACTTCAACAGTACAGAAGTAATAAATTAATAGCACAGTAGTTACATATAATATTTTTCAAGTACAAGTTTGGTCCGAGATTCTTAAAGTTTATGCTGGAAAGTTATATAGAAACATTAAAAATTAAGGTATTAAAGTATACAAAGAACTTCGCAATACCATCAAGACGAAAAAAGTAACAATTTTTTCGGCAAATTAAAGTAATCTGATCATCAGTTAGAAGAACTGTATTTTTAATTTAAATTACCTAACTATTTATTCGAGCTTTGATATTGGAACGACATATTTCCAACAGTAACTGTGAATGTTTTAGGTCTAGTTCAAACCGGCAATCAAAAACTACACAGCACTCCAAAATTCTATCTCCCATCGCTACGATTTTATAGCAATTGTTTGTTTGATTCGTTTCTTTGTTGACTACAACGCTGCCAAACCACGTGATCGTTGCTATCGGCACCGAAACAAAATGTCAGAAGTGATCATTAACATTCAAGGTCCAAATCTCACGTTGCACGTCAGCAAGTTTCCATTTGATAGGCAAACCCCAAAAAGAACAAAAAAAAGCTCCCCTCAACGTAACAAACAAACAAAACAAACCAAAAAACAAAACAACATCCAGCTAAATCTCTTACTTCCACGGTATGCAAACACATAAATACAGCACGGCAAAATTATCTGCAAATGCACCAAACCGGAGAAGGCTTTAACACCCACCACCGTCCGATGCAACGAAGCAAATTAAATTTTACCACCACCAGCTGCATATCCGAATGCAATTCACCCACGGCGCGAGAGAAAACACACGCTTAGGCTTGATGATGTTGCATTTGTTCAAGCCTAATTCGTGTTTCGGACTGGGCCGGGCAGAAGGTGGTGTTGGCAAGGGGTGTATTTGTTTGTGTGCTACGATGCACTTTTCGACGATGCGTATGCGGTCTGATTATTTTCTATTCTATCGGCCTCTCTGCCTTCTCTCCGTCCCTCAATCACGCCCCGGGATCCATTCGCTCCTCCAGCTGGGCTACGAGATTAGTTGGAGAGTTCTAGTTTTTATTCTCATTTCGATTGCGCTAGCCCAATGTGCGCGGGTGCATTACACCCGCGTTTTTCCCTCCTTTTGTCTATTTCACGCACCCTAATTTTTGCACTTTCTATTTTGCATTCTATTCTACAGTGTGTTTCGCTTTTAACGGTGCACCTGCAACACGCTTTCACCGTACCTGGAGTCTGGTGATGCATTCTAAATGGCATACATCTCACTGCACCAACCGCTCGGATCATCTGCCGCTGGATGGTGCGTCACAAAACACAAAACCAATTCGAAATCACCCCTGACTGCCAACGGACAATGCTAATCAACACTTGGGTTTCGTTTTGGCGAGGTGTCTTTGTCATGGGAGAAGAATCACTGTTCGTTTAGCAGAGAACCACAACAGCAGTAGCAGTAGCATTCTCGCCAAATGTTGCATACTGTTCGATTTGCACATTTTTGCACGTCAAGCACGGTTGCGTGCTGCGCTGTCCATGTATCTCAACTCATCCTTCATCTCTCAGGCAGCGGCAAGGTGTAAAGTACGGTGGAACGGTGTTACCTGAAGCGATAGACAAATAGCACCACCTGTTGGGATCTGTTGGGGCTGTTCAGGTAAGTGTGAGGTACAGACATTTTTAACGTTGTGTCTTATTATTTGTGATTGTGAATAGTACGATTCAGACGGAGCTAACAAACTGAGATTCATTAACACTAACTAAAATTTGTCGCCCTACTTTTTTGGTGTAGACTCCAAGTTATGTTGGTTTGAATATTGACAAAGATAGAGCGTAGAACTGGATGAAGTATAAAACGCCCAGTAGATTTTTGATTCAGGGTAGCCAGAAATAGCAAGCCAAGACCACTCGATTTTGTTAGTGACAAACACGCCATTAATTTTTAAGAGTCTTATCATCTTTAGAACGTGCTCTGCTTAGTTTGCGAAAGGTTTGCTCTTGTACAATGCAACTTTTCGTCCTAGGAGTCATCAGAACTGTAGAGACTTCATCGATCAAGAGATCTCGTGATGAGCAATCTTCTTCCAATGGACCTCATCGTCTGATGGACCTCAAGGATCTAATACAATTTATTCGTACATTACAAGAGACATTGAGCTTCATCTAACATGACCTCGTGTTATCTAAGGGACCTGACCTACTAAGATATCTAGTCCGAGGTCTAGGAAGCCTCGCAAAGAAGAGAGCTCAAACTCCCAGAGCTTCTTAAAGATACAGCAAGTCGAGTGCCGGTACCATGAAAGCTCCAAATATCGAATCCCGTACGTTAAATCAAGTCGTGGCAGACAGAAATAGCAAGCCAAGACCACTCGATCTTCTTAGTGACGAACACGCTATTAATTTTTAAGAGTCAACTTTAGAACGTGCTCTGCTAGGTTTCAAAAGGTTTGTTCTTGTCCAATGCAACTTGCCTTCATTGTACATAGAGACCTCATGAATCCAGAGATCTCGTGATGAGCAATCTTACTCCAATGTACCTCATCGTCTGAAGGACATCAAGAATCTAATACAATTCATTCGTAATCTAAGAGACATCCACGACCTCGCATTATCTAAAGAACCTTGCCTACCAAGACATCTAGTCCTTAAAGAGGCCTCTTTTAGCAATAAATCTCACCGTCGAAGATCTTTCATCTAACAGATTATCAACTCCAGAATTGTTATACTTTAAAAATACTTTCCAGATAGTGCATGGACAATGTTCCATACGAATGTTTGATTAAAATTTCAGTAAGATTGCTTTTCAACACTAACAAACAAAATAATTTCAAACACCTTGCTCACCGTTCACCTACATCGATCAATCGACAAAACCCATACTCAAATCATCACTATCGTGAGCTCCATGACCGGTAGCGCTCTGCGATCGTAAAACGATGCAAACACCACAATAATCCAGCAGTTAGACGTCGCAATGAAAAAAACTAGCGTAAGATAATTAAATCTGTCTGCTAGCGGAAAATAACTGAACGTTTCGATAACTCATACCTTGTTTTGATGGTGCCGATTACGAAACCGATCGTAACCCCTTGCTGTGGAGACGAGCAAGGGTGTTATTTGTTATGGGAAAACCCCACCAAATCCGTGGACAGATTTTACACGGAAGCAAGTAAACAAGTTATTGTTGGATAGCGCGAACGGGTTTTTGGACAAAGTGGACTGGAAGCAGGCGCAACTCGCGTAGATAAACGTATAATTGGTTGTTTTTGTGTGTTATAATCACTTTGCTCAAACTCTTTTATGAATCATTTATTTGTTGCAAAGAGTTGATCGAATTGGTCTCTCAGCAGCTACCATCAAATGCTTTGAATGCCTTGCACGATGCGATAAACGTAACCGGCGACTTGGCACATTCCAAACTAAGCTGATAATTTTGTATAAATTGAGCGTCGACAGTTTTTTGTTGTTGTATTCTGCCCCCTATTTTGCTCTTTGTGGCAGGACGGAGATACTTGCGATGTAACGGTGTTGCCTAGCTTCCGTTCCATGTTCACGATCGTCGCGGTCGTGTCAGTGCGTATGTGAGCATTTAAACTGTTAGCAAAACAAAACGAACCAAAAAAAACGATGCCTAGTCTAGGCTATCTCAAACATGCCGAGCTTCGCAGAGACAACACGATCTTTCGGTTTCTCGGTGTAACGGGATTCGCGAAAGTTCCGCGCGTCTGGCAACGGTTTTCAATAGAGATGATCATGGCGCCAATCACAACGATGATCGTGATGACGACGTTGTTGGGGGAACACATCAAACGAGCAGGTTTGACAGCAAACGTATCGTATTTTTGTTACGCATCAATAACCCACCAAATCCGTGGACAGATTTTACACGGAAGCAAGTAAACAAGTTATTGTTGGATAGCGCGAACGGGTTTTCGGACAAAGTGGACTGGAAGCAGGCGCAACTCGCGTAGATAAACGTATAATTGTTTGTTTTTGTGTGTTATAATCACTTTGCTCAAACTCTTTTATGAATCATTTATTTGTTGCAAAGAGTTGATCGAATTGTCCACTCAGCAGCTACTTTCAAATGCTTTGAATGCCTTGCACGATGCGATAAACGTAACCGGCGACTTGGCACATTCCAAACTAAGCTGATAATTTTGTATAAATTGAGCGTCGACAGTTTTTTGTTGTTGTATTCTGCCCCCTATTTTGCTCTTTGTGGCAGGACGGAGATACTTGCGATGTAACGGTGTTGCCTAGCTTCCGTTCCATGTTCACGATCGTCGCGGTCGTGTCAGTGCGTATGTGAGCATTTAAACTGTTAGCAAAACAAAACGAACCAAAAACACGATGCCTAGTCTAGGCTATCTCAAACATGCCGAGCTTCGCAGAGACAACACGATCTTTCGGTTTCTCGGTGTAACGGGATTCGCGAAAGTTCCGCGCGTCTGGCAACGGTTTTCAATAGAGATGATCATGGCGCCAATCACAACGATGATCGTGATGACGACGTTGTTGGGGGAACACATCAAACGAGCAGGTTTGACAGCAAACGTATCGTATTTTTGTTACGCATCAATAACAATTTCGCTTGAAAAGGCTTTTGTTTGGCGCTTGCTTTCACCTCGTCCGACCGGTATCGAGTGATATCAAACGATAACTGCTGACCACTAATCTGCTGAGCGTATTGCTTGCATTTTGTGTTTTATAATTTTATTTGTGTAATAAAAATAATGATTTCGACACAGGAAGACTGGTTCAACAAGCGTTTGAAGACGTTTTGTGTAGATGAGGCTCGGCCGGATCTGGCTGGTTCGACTACGCATATAGATAGATGATTTAACGATAAGTAATCGATCGATGAACGACTCGATGACTAGTGAATAAAATCTTGACATTTCCAAACTGATATGAAACAAGATAAATAAGCTACAGTGTTGAATAAAGACCACAAGGATTTGCCAGCGATTACAAGATCGCCTTGACCCAACAGCAGCACAGATAGTTGACAACTATAATAGAGAATTCCGAAACAGAGTAGGATAATAGAGTCGAACTGTCTGTAGCTAGTTTGCAGTGATTTTAGTTCTGTTTCAATACTCTAACCATACCAAGGTCATGAAGATTGCTTGTGTGACTACTGAAGGCTGCCGAGCTTTTCAATATACTAAACATTTTCGATCTTTAGTGCACGATTCCTTCTAAAGTTTGTGTTAGGAAAAAACGATGACCAAGCGGAATTCTTTGCGATACGATACTATATTTGCCGTAAATTTGCGTAAACCAAAAAATTGTCCGCTATGTGTTGCTTTCTCGCTGGTTCGTTTTCTACTGCCTTTTTTAGGGCAGGCGCATCCTGACCTTTTTCTCTCTTTTTCTCTCTCTTTTTTTCTTTTCTATGATTTACTGAGTCCAGCGGTAGAATTTATTCTTGAATTTAATTGTTGTTCGGTTATTACAATGGTCCTGCGCTACATTGTACTTTGGCGAATCACTTGAAATATATAAGCATGATGGTCGTGCAAGTTATTACTGATTACAGGGTCTTTCTAGGCAATCCAATTTGAATAAACTCACTCAAAACATCTGACGCGACGTACTAAACTGGGATTATATGGAACATTTAAAGTCCCAGTTCTCGCTATATGCCTCTGAAGCGCCTCGTACTTACTTACATATCAGGCGCTACAACCGTTTAGCGGTCTTGCATTGCTCTAACAACACTCGGTACCGCACACAGTCTTGGGCCGTCCAATAACCAATCCAATAAATAAGTTTACACCTACTACGCTTACTATGTCCATTTGGATGGCCTACAATGTCTTTACTGGCCGGGTCGTCCGGTGCCATTCTCATGACATGATCTGCACGATAGCGAGATCACCAAACAGCTCGTAGAGCTCATCGTTGTAGCGGCTCTAAGAACGCGGCTAAGAGGGTTTCTTCATTGTTCATGTGTTCACAGAGTTAATGTCAGTAATAGTGAGCATTAGTGAGTTTAGCCTATAGGCAGACCACTCAAATAGAATGAAATGAAATGAAATGTCTTCGATCCTTTGGTTACATAGGAGAACCTCAAAACAATGATGGAATGACTTATAGAAGATGGTCCCCGAAGTTTCCATCCCCGAGTCTCGGAAGGATCTCTCTAGCGCCAGATTGAATAAGAGATAGGCAAGCCCGTCTCCCTGGCGCAGGTCCTATTTTTTTTAAACGGGGAGAGAACCTTTAAAATTTACTCACCACGAAGCACTTGTTGCTGTAAACAACAACCAAGGTTATGTGGAATTCATCGTGACACCTGGCCCGTGAAGCAAACCAGGTAGCCGATTAGACTCCATGCATCTGGCGCAGGCCCTTGGTGGTAGCAATGGGTCCTGAGAGTTTACCATCCACCTTCACCAGGCATGTGGTGTTGCTCATTGGCATTGTCACAAGACTGGTAAGCTTGACCGTGATTCCGGAAGAGCTCATAGCGTCGTATAGTTGCCCGGTTATGCTGTCATATGCGGTTTTAAAATCCATGATGCGGTAGGAGTGTAGCTGATGCTACGTCGTCTTCTCGAAGGTTTTCCGCATGGCGAAAATCTAGTCGGTAGTCAATTGAAACACCTCAGCTTAGAATAACTTTTCTCGGATATTTTGAAGAGGACTTGTACGAGAATTCTTCAATGATATCACTATTACGCAGCTTACTCCGACGTATAGCTCAAGTCATGAGAATGACAACAGATAAACCATTGTTGTAAAAAAAATCTTCATCATGGTATATGCCGTTCTATTGGAATGGTAGACGATGTCGCTCGACCGTGAACATTAACGAGGACTTTGCTTTCCTGGGCAAACGCAACCAACGGCTTGTAGCTTCGGATAACCTTAGAAACAAGTTGTGTAAAGGAACATTTAAGGAACATTATTTTCGTCATCTCAAATGAAACAGTGCAGTTTAAGCCAGAAAAGGCTATCTACGTCAAAAACTTTTGATGCATATTTGATCCACGTTTTGTTTTTTAATTTAAAAAACTCAACATTTTGGCTAGAAGAACGAAAAAATCTGCTCACGCCATAACGCAACGTAAACCTGCTTGATGAGGTTTCAGTCGAGTCGAATGGTGAATCTGAGCTGGGCGAAGAAAAAAAAACACAACTTTAGAAGGAATCGTGCACTAAAGATCGAAAATGTTTGGTGTTCAATAAGTTTGAGTACAACTTTTTAATGTTGTGAAGGAGCGCACCAAAATGCATTCTGTGAATTGGTATTGGTGTCTTCTTTTACTCTATATACGCTTGATAACGCAAGAATTTTCAAGTAACTGTCATATGAAGAAGCAGTTCCGCGATATCGTTATAAAGTTATTCACGAAAAGTGAGCCACTTGGTGACATATTCAGGTGGTTTTAATCACTCTCGGTGGTCGCCGAATCATTAAAAAGATTTCGATCCACCTCCACCTGACATGTAATGTTGGTTATTGGCAATGTCACAAGGCTGGTAAGCTTGACCGTGATTCCGAAAGAGCTCATAGCGTCGTATAGTTACCAGGCTATGCCTTTATATGTGGCTTTAAAATCTATGAAGACATGGTAGGTGTGCAGCTGATGCTATGACATCTTCTCAAAGGTTTGCGGCATGGCAAAAATCTAGTCGGTGGTAGATTGAAACCTTGGAATAATTTTTCCCGGATACTTTGAAGGCAACATACACGAGCCTTTTTCAATGATATCACTATTACGCAGCTGACTCCGACATATAGCTCAAGTCATGAGAATGACAACAGATGAACCATTGTTGTAAAAAAGATCTTCATCATGGTATATGCCATTTTATTGGAATGGTAAACGATGTCGCTCGACAGTGAACTTTGCTTTCCTGGGCAAAGGCAACCAACGGCTTGTAGCTTCGGATAACCTTAGAAACAAGTTGTGTAAAGGAACATTTAAGGAACATTATTTTCGTCATCTCAAATGAAACAGTGCAGTTTAAGCCAGAAAAGGCTATCTACGTCAAAAACTTTTGATGCATATTTGATCCACGTTTTGTTTTTTAATTTAAAAAACTCAACATTTTGGCTAGAAGAACGAAAAAATCTGCTCACGCCATAACGCAACGTAAACCTGCTTGATGAGGTTTCAGTCGAGTCGAATGGTGAATCTGAGCTGGGCGAAGAAAAAAAAACACAACTTTGCAACTCCTTAGGGATGCAAATGCTCGGTATGCGACGGAGACACAAAAATCGTCACGAAGTACCGATTCTTCAGCGAGAGAGGTGAGATATTTTTTATTTCACCATCACTTCCTGATACCTACTGCACATTCCTTCTGCCCTTTCCTGCTTCTCGCATCAGCAGCAGCAGAAAAAAAAACAGACAGAGGTGCAAATGGGAATTTATCCAATCGATGGACAAAAGCGGAGACGAAACCAACCGTCAGCGAATGGCACCGAGACGCAGCAACCGACGACGACACACTGGGTGCACGAAAACAAATTGAAAATTAAAATGCGCCACCAAAGGAAAACCTGGGTGGCCGGGCGACGAAGACAGTGCAGGCGCATCAAGGGAAATGAGAGAAATGGGAAAAAAAATTACTAACAGAAAGAACACACCCACGGACCGACCTCGCCTTTTCAACCATTGCATCCATCTATGCGGCACCGTTGTGTGACGATGGTGCCACGATGAACTACGACAGCAGCTAGTAAGCATAAAAAAATTATGGCTAGACCCTTAGAACTCCAAGCACACACACACACACAGACACACACCGGCACACACAAAAAGGGAACTCGAAAGTAAAATAAAATAAAACAAAAAACTATCCCTCTGATAGCAGTGGTGAAAATATCATGCAGCGCCGGAAATATTCTGACGAAAAAACAAGATTACTTTCAACACGTCCCGCACGCTTTCCACCACGATCGAGTTTCCGATTTTCGTCGTGTACTAACCGTCAGCGCAAAAACGCATCTAGTACTGCAGGGAGAATGGGTACCGAGCGAGAACACAGGAACGAAAAAGGAAAAATCTATTTTTGACCAAAATGGAAACCAAAAAAAAAACCCAAAGAAAGCAAAGGAAAAGTGGAAAATTCGGGTATGCGAAAAAGCAAAATTGTCCAAGACAGCGCGCGACGAGGAAGTCTTTGTTCTAATGGGTTTCGTTTCGGCCATGACGATGGGTTTGATTCAGTTCAGTCTTTTTTTTTTGTGTTTTTTGTTCCTTTCCCAGTTCAGTCGTTCAGTTCCCGGGGGATTTGTCTTCATACCCGTGTACTTCACATTTTGGGCCACCCATCCTCCGATTGCCATTGGAATGAACACAAAAGAATGGAGAAAATTAACCGAACTTTGTAAAAATCGATCGATAACAGTGTCTGGAAGAGTAATGAAAAATATCGATCATAGATACGGAGAGCTTTGCTACAGCCGCTACAGCCGGTCGACAGGGATGGTTATGATTGATGAATATGAATAGCTGCTATAAGGTGATCGGCCATTATTAGAAGCTCGCTGGATGGTAAGAGTGTAATTATAGTCATTTATTATTAATGTGTCGTGAATGCTTTGATTTGAAGAACATTTTTTCAAACTTTAATTTTCTCTCAGAGTCTGAATTTTTGACGACCTATTCTTCCAACACCGGCGAACCTCAACCTCAAAAGCAAGCTGCAACAAAGTATTCAAAAGCTCTCCCCTTCAAGACGGCCAAATGCATCGCTCAATGTCCGCAAACTCCAGAATTTTAATACACTCCACTTCACGTGCAGATGGGTGGTGAAGATTTTTGGACCCCTGGCACCCCATTGTCATTGGTTTAGTGGAGCGATATCGGTTCATCGCGGCCTATTCCGGAATGTAACTAGGACAAGCAGATGCAGCGGCATGTACCGACCGAGCAGCCAAAATGCAAAATCGAAACCAACTGCAAACTTCGGTCCGTACGTATTTTTTGTCAAATGCTGCTCAAACGAATCGCTTTCGCCAAAGCGCAACACACAAATATGCATCCCCAAAGGATCTAACGAATCGCACAGTCTCACACCCAGGATATTAAGATACGACAGACTGTACCCGGCACACACAAACACGGCCGGGTACGGTGACTCCCTCGCGCGCAGTCAAACTCCAGACAGTGGAACGTCCCAAAAGGTGTACCAAACTCGTGTGAATTATTCAACACTTTTTGGCGCTGCCCCGTTCCCGGCCACCGCACGCCACTGGCCGCGCATTAGTTTCGTGTGTGCTTCCTTTTTAAGCTGGGATCGGCCGTAGCTCAGGCTTTGGCTTCTCTTCTGTGGCGCTTTTTTTTTTCTTTGTACACCGGTTGCATATATGTGCATTCATTTGAAGGTAGTAAGCAAATACATGCAGAAGTATCGATTTTTTTTGTTTTGCTCTCCCGGGTCGGTTTCATGCATTTCGTGCAGACACGCACACACGAAGTTGAGTTATTCCTCGGGTCGGGCGCAATTTGGGTTTGGGTCTGTGGTGTTTTTTTTATGATTAGGGAAACGAACATTAGTTTTTGGCATTTGGCCAGCAGTAAATGTGGGTTTACTGATTGATGGTGCCTTGCATTTTGTGGTTCGCCTGGATAGTTCCTATTATTCAACACACCTTGGATTTTCACAACAGTCATATTAGGCAGGCGCTATGATTCATGCTTGCCATGTGCGATGTAGTTTAACGTAACTCAGTTTTCCTTTACTCAATTGTTTTTTTCATGACGGCTACCAAAAATTGAACACACGAGTTATTCACATGAGGGATAATCGCAGGGATCAACCGAGGGCCAGGCCTAGCCCTGAGGGAACCGCCTTTGTGATCACGGTATCCCCTGTGATAGGTAAGTATATTCATATTATATATTGTTATCGGAATTCGTTGATGTTCCGAATGTGCTTAAGATATCGTTTAAGATAGTGTTGGAATATAGAATCTTTGTCGTCGGAGTTTCAGCTGAGTTTGAGAAACCTGCCATTATCCGGATGACCCGTCAATTGTTTCGAAATAGTCGATCATAATTCTTAAGTAGCACTCAGTAGATTGCGCATTGGAAAAAAAACTGTTTCAACTGTGTAACCTGATGAATTAAGCTTACAGGGTAAGGGATAAAGGGCTTTTCATCGACCCTGAAATCTGGAGTTTCTGGGGGTAATATCTTGAGTCTTCTTATTGTTCTGTTTTTATCTCGGGTTGCATCAGACATCTCTCACTATTGCCTTACTTTACCAGTTACAAACAGCTCGCTGAACTTCAACGAGTCACTCTAACCAAGGACCTTGGTTTGTGCCTCGAAGATAAATTGTCATTTGAGTCTCATCTTCAGTCATCGAACGTCATCTCCTGTAGAGCGTCTGGGGTCCTTGATCCGTTGTGCTTAAAGGCATATGTTCGCCCTATTCTGGACTTTGCCTGAGTCGTCTAGTCACCAGCAATCGTCGCCACGATGGATAGGATCTACAAGGTATATTGGAGATTTATTCGAAGCGCTACAAGCTACTTCCTAAAGGACCCTACTGCTGAACTTCCTTCTCACCTAGTGCGGTGACAACTGTTGGGCCTATTTGGACTAAACCAGAGGCATGGTCGGGCTCGTAAGCTATTTATAGATAGATGATTTTTTTTACCACGATATATCCATCACCTTTTCCTTTCCCGTCTCATGTCTACCGCATATCTTATCTGTACTCCCTCATTCTTCTAAGTTGACGTTATGGTTAAGCCCTTGATGTTTGCCTCAAGGTCACATTTAAACAACATTCAGAAACAACCAAATTAATGCGTCTATTACTACTCTTGGAGGCACAGAAAGCTGCCATAGAACGTTTTCATAGTAGTGAATTATATTATTATTATTATATATTTAGAAAGTGTCCGCCTTTCGGTTTTACACAATATAGTTCAACTCTAACATAACTCTAGTCTTAAAATCTAGTGGGGTGGGACGGCCAGACACCAATTTTACCACTCAGAATCGTTAGAAAGACGAGACCGGAAAGTAGACATAGTTATATTGAAGTCGAATAGGTGGGAAAAATTGTTAAACGATTTCAACGCTCGGACGGGACCGGAGACGACGACAAGGGACATATAGGTTTAGGGAGGATAGTAGGAAAGGTGCATCAATATTATTGGATTGGACTCTTGATTCACAAGACCCAGCATACGGCAACGCACTGCGTATGGAGGCATAGGGACATTAGATCGCCGAATTAAAGAGCCACTTGCCATATGGGTAACACCAGCGGGAGCCCAGATTACAGATGCATATTCAATAGTTGATCTAATCCAACAGCAATATAGGGCCTTAAGACATAGAGGATCATAAATATCCACAGACAGACGACTTATAATATCTAAAATTTTACATGCCTTAGCTATAACTGCATTAGTTTGCTCCATAAATAGCAAAGATTCGTCAAGACATACACCTAGATCTTTAACTAAAGACACACGTTGTATAGGACAATTTGATAGAAGCTAATTTGTGGCAATTTTCTTTGCATTGGGCGCCCGAAAGAAACTGAGTAGCATTTATGCGTGAATAGATGCATTAAGATGCTATTGCTGGTGACCGATACAAAATCGTCAGACGCCTATTGCAATAATCTGCATCTGGAAGCTAGGTTTCTACCAATATCGTCACATAGAAGTTCATGTATAATGCCATAATTTTCAAAATGACCGTTATCAAAGTTTATAGCATTTCCTGAAAGAAGGCTTCTTTGCTTGGGCTAAAATTCGCAGTTTCATATTAATACTAAATCACACTGCATGCCCTTCATGTCGTGAAACGGAGAAGGAGAGAGTTAGAAAGAGATAGAGAGAACAAAAAAGATAAGCATTTGCAGACCATTTTGAAAACTAAAGCCACTAAAAATACGAAATCAGCAAATACCATCATGCCGATAATAACCACACCCAACATTAAAGCAAAATCTTCGAAATATGATCAATCTAGCAAAATTATCACAGAAAACACAGCGCTTGTGGCAAAACGAAATATCATTTACTTCGCCATATAACTCTTTACTACTGTCTTGACCAGCGAACGTAGATATACTTTTGGTTAATCTTATACGGGTTGAGTCAAGTTAAAAATCATTCGTTAACGAAAATAAATGGGTCGCTAGAGACCTGGTAGAAAACACTATCAACGCAACGCTAGTGACAGCAACCAAAAAAAAACAAAAAAAAGTGGAAGCAAACAGTACGCATCCATCTTCACTGAAGACGGCCAAAGTCCATCCAAGGTTTTTTTTTTGCAGTTTTTCTGTGTGTGTTCATTTGCATCTTTATATGCTCCTTCTCTCTTCCTTTCTCTCTTTCTATTGTCTCTCTAGTGCTGCTAGTCTCTCTCTCTCTCTTGCATTCGTTCACTCATCTTTTCGATCCTTATTTTCTATTACGGCACACGCTTTTTTTTTTTTTTGCTATTGCTCTTACTGTAAGCGTCACACGTTTTGCCCACTCTTCTCAGTGCCTTCCGAAGAGATTTTAGCTGTCGTATGCTGGGCAGACCCACTGCAGGAAGTCATTTGAATCCCGTGCAAAGAAAACGGGGGTTTGGGTTGGAAAAACGACGTGGAATTATTTCTCCCAGGTTCGTTGGCTTTTTTTTTTCTTCGCCCGAAAACCCATCTCTCCACCATGACCGGTCGTTCCGTTCGATAGCTCCACTGCACACACCTCTCTTCTATGACCATGTAGCCGAGGGCAACAACAGGGTAGGGTAGAGCAGAAGAAAAAATAGAAAACCTGCAGCAAAACATCATCAACAGTGCCGCGCGTTACCCAGGTCGTTTGGATGGTCTGGTGCAACGCGTCGGTTTTGGAGGATTTGAAACGTGCAGCAGCTAGGGCGGGATGATTGCATCAACAAAAAAGTGCCCCATCCCTAGACACCCTGGACCGGCACATAGACACCCTCAAATATGAAAGTGTACCGCGGAAAGACACCCACGGGATGCACACCACGAGAGGAAATTAATTCTTTCTTTCCGAGGTGTTGTTTTTGCCTTACTTGGGACTTCCTTTCCAGTGTTTGCAGCATTTTTTTTGGGGGGCTGTAGTTTTTCCTGTCCACCACGAGCAACACCCATTTTGACAGCCTCAGCTTCTTTGGCGCCCCTTCGCCAGTCGCCAGCCGCCAAGGATTTGGACCACGTTTCTGTTCCTTTCTAACCGTTGTCCTTCTTTTAGTGGGCGAATATTTTTTCCTTCGCGCGAGATAAAAAACAATTCTTCGGTCCGTGAGCTGGATGTGGAGGGAGACCTCAGAACTCCCCCCCCCTCCCCCCCCCTATCTCGTGCCAGTTTCCGGA
Source organism: Anopheles maculatus (assembly GCA_002091835.1). NCBI lineage: Eukaryota > Metazoa > Arthropoda > Insecta > Diptera > Culicidae > Anopheles > Anopheles maculatus. The sequence goes on along the minus strand of KZ061714.1, from coordinate 301,120 downwards.
CAGAAGATCCTTAATAGTGAAAATGGAAAACAGCATTAAGCGAGGCAGAGTGCAGGGAGGAAAAAAAATCAAAACAAAAAAAAAAGCGCCACGCTCAAGAAACGACGACCATTACGTTGCATCTTTCTGCATTACCATTTTTTGGTTTTGTTCGTTCACTCTTCTTCTGCGCATAGCTTTCTGCGTGACATCGCCGTGCCTTCAGTTCGGGCGGACGCTCGCTACTGGGCGTGAAGGGATGAAGAGATATACTAGATATAGGTCCTGCAACCAGCTCCAGCACCGTGGTTTGGGGTTAGACGTTGGAAAATGAAAAGTGTGCTTCAGGGCGGGCAACGCAACAACAACAAAGAGAAGAGAAGAAAAAAACACACACACACACCAAGACCACTCGGCAAGATGAGACGAGAATTTTTAATATAATTTAAGTTCATTTTTTCTCACCCCTTATAGACCTCCTACCACCGGTTCTTCCACGGTTTGCCCTCTTGCTGCACCGGCGGCGGGAGTTCCATCGCTTGTCATCTTATCCTTGGTGCGTTTTGCTGCCACCATGATCGAACCATCTCTGGTGTCGCTGGTTTTTTTTTATTTCTTTGCATGCATTTTTCGGTTATCTTTTTTCTTTTTTAATAATTCTGTTTTTCCTTACATTACTCTACAGGGATATTCTTCATTTTCGCCAACTCTTCGCAATCCTTTGCTAAAAAAAAACTATCCCCAGTGCTCTTCTATTGTCTCTCTATCAGACTATCCTGCTCCACTGCTCGGTGTGTGTGTGTGTGTTTGTGTAATTCTCTTTTTTCCCTTTACTTCGAACATGATTTTTATATTTGGACGCTGTTTGCATCGTTTTTCATAATTTTAATTCCTACTCGCCCTGCCCTTCAACCGATGCAAACTAGCATTTTTGCCTTCGGTCTTTCTTTTTTTTGTTGCACAGCGTCTTGTGCGGCCACCGTCAGCTTTCCCATCGGTCAGCTCGACTCGTTTAACGAAATGTCCATGGAAGCGTTAATTGCAAAAAAGCGAGTAAAACCATTAGGTTTAAGGGTAACAAAGTTTCAAGACATGGACAAGTGAGCAATTTGGTGGAATGGACTGCAGCTCTTTTCAATAGAATTATCTCATAGCTCATTTTTAAGGATGAAATATTTAACGTTTGAAATTTCATAACAAATTGTGTAGAAATAAGGATATATTCTTTGAAATTTGTAACGCATTTAGTGCTCAAAGTATTTTCAATTACTAATTAGTACATTTATTTAAAGCAATTTATGGATCATGTTCTTATAATTTTTTTCAGTTCTTCGTAATTGTCGAAGTGCTGTTCAATCAGAGTATGTTGCATCGAACAGAAATCATACAGCAACATAATTTTGTCGTGTCTATCGGCTGATTGTGGTCGTTTTTCTTTCAATGCTCAAATTAAGCGCATCTATTGTCGTCGGTAGATCTCCCCTGTTATCGTTTTGTTTAGCTGTGGCAGTTCATAATACACAACACACAGCTGCTCCCACCAAATGCACAATATTATCTTAGCACTGTGAATATTCAACTTAGCTGTCGCTGAAGAAGTATTGTCGAGGTATCTCCTTAGAACTGTGTAAAAGACTTTTGACACTTTTGACATAATATTTAGTACCTTTCGCCAGCCAATTTGTTCGTATTGAAATACAGAATGGATCGTTTAATAGAAATAATAATAATATAATATATTAATTATTTCTTGCCCGTTTAGGAATAATTCAAGCCCGTTGTGGAACTTTGCAATCATATAGTGGAAATTTGAATTTACCGAGAAAAAATTTGAGAATTTTCTAAACAGATATAGTTTTCTATTTGTGAAATTGTGAAAGATTAAAACCAGTTTTCTAATTAAGTTTGTACGTTAAACCCCTTCAAGCATAAATGAAGTAGTGATCTAAACAAGCTATTGGATGGCATTTTTACAATTTATGGCTTCATCTGAATGATAACTAGTTGGAAAGGAAGCTGAACGATGACGCTGCAAACTAACAGTGCTGCTAGACTGAACAAAAATGATACCAGAATTGCAAGAACTTATTTATATTCCTAATACTTAAATGCGTTTCTCGTGTCAAGTAGGATAGTTTTCTTCTTCTTCTTCTTCCTTGGCACTACAACCTCGTGAGGTCTTGGCCTGCTATTGATAGCTCTCTATGACTTAGTTTTACCCGTAGCTGGATAGTCAGTCCTGCGTACGGGGAGGCGGTCCGCCGGGATTCAAAACCCACATGTTAATTAGCTGCACGGCTGCTCCATTCAAACGATGGTCCTAATCGAATAGCAAAACAAAAAACGCAAATAGCATCGCTCAAAAATATGCTAACCACCACTAGCCCATGCCTAATGGACCTCCACGGGTGTGACTGCAAAGTAAGAGGAAAAAAAGCATGTATGTTTCTTTTTTCGGTTCCCTTTTTTTGCGCTGCGTATATCTTAGGCGTCCGAGGGGCCTGCAACACCGCACGCACATGTTTTGAATACGAAAATGGTTTTACAAAGGAGGACTCGCTTTAGGCTCGAGATGGGATCGCTTAACGCACAGGATAGATCACGCAACTTTACGCAAAATGCGTCTATTATGCGTGTTTCTTTAGCTAAGCTAAGGGTTCACTGACCGGTGGGAAGACCTTCGTAATAAATCTTGCGCCACCCGGGTCAGGATCAAACTGATCCTTTTTGCAGCCGCTTGATCGTTAGATTATTGCTCTACCTTCCTTCCTTTGTCGACACTAGGAGTCAGACATTCATGATGAACCACTGTTGATGGTGCCATGCCCTACGCAAGATGAGAGGTGCGCCTTAATCGATCAAAATGTTGGTGGATGGCTTCTTTCAGGGGATTTGTGGTTTTACAAATTATAACCAGTGAACCAGCTTTACCAAGCGATATCTTCACTTCTTTTCTTCTTCTTCTTCTTCCTTGGCACTACAACCTCGTGAGGTCTTGGCCTGCTATTGATAGCTCTCTATGACTTAGTTTTACCCGTAGCTGGATAGTCAGTCCTGCGTACGGGGAGGCGGTCCGCCGGGATTCGAACCCCGGTCCTGCCGTGTGAAGACCGGCGCCGTTATCGTATACACCACCGAGCCGCCCCGAGGATAGTTTTCAGTACTAACAAAATTGAGATATTTCTTACAACACATAGGGCATATGTGACGAGGAACTGACTATATAGTGCTAAGGAAAAATTTAAAATCATTAGGTCAGAAAGGTTCAAGTCGCATCTGGGCCGTTCCCCCATAGTAAGGACTGACTATCCAACTATGCGGTAACAACAAGTCTAGTAAGCCAAAAATGGCAGGCATGACCTTAGAGGTCGTTAGGCCAAGAAAGAAGAAGAAGAAGAGGTCAGAAAGGTCAGGTCAAAACCTCACGAAATTGTAAAACCAACAAAGAAGAAGTCAGGGTATTCTGATCGTTCTCTCTCTCTCTCTCTCTCTCTCTCTCTCTCTATCTCTCTCTCTCTCTCTCTCTCTCTCGCTCTCTCTCTCTTCAAATTTCTCTATCTTCTAATAAAAAAGACTAGAAAGAACTAAAAACTTACACCGATTGTTACAAATTGCTTTAAATAAACAGCGTAGAGCATACAAACTCCAACATCCTTATTTCTTAGGTAGCTTTTGCAGCAAAGTTTGAACCATTGCAGGATGTTACTTTAAAGTAGATCATGTACGGCACCTCCTTCTTTTTTTCTTCTTCTGTTTAGTGACATATTATTTCGCGTATGGTTAGATGCATCATATTAAGATGCTTAATCGTCACGCTAGAACTAGCCGTTTCAATATGGAGAGAATTTTTTCAGGCATTTCTAGACAAAAACATTTAAGTTCTCTCATTACCGAACTACGTTGTATTAAAATATAACTGTCCTATTATCCAGATTCACCAGAATCTTCCATTTCCAACACTAAATATGTAACCCGAAATCTGTAGCAACAGTAGGTGCAAGGTAAATATTTACTTTATGGTTCTGTGCATTACCAACAATTCAACATTATTTTAAAGCATTAAACGTGTTTATTTAAGAGAATTTTTTTATTCGAATTTAAGTGTAAAAAATGTATCAACAGTGCCACAAACTGTTTCAACGAAAAAATGTTTACTTAGCCGATAGCCCATAATAACAACATTTGCATTATTCTGCCGAAACCTTGTGAGCTGATCCACCACACGTACACTCCATTTTACTCTCCTTTTTTTTGGATAACGATCTCACAACCCTCCTTGCTTCCGAGAGAACTCAACACATCCTGTCCAAATAAAATAAAACACCCTTCGCCGGGGGAACGCACAATCACTGAGCGATATCGACAACGATTAAGTCGAGCAATGGGGTTTACATCGATAATAAAATTAAGCTTTTCTCCTGATCATCATCTTCCCACACTGTATGTGTATGTGTGTGTGTCCGTTTTCCGTTAAATACGCTTCGTCTATCGATAAAATTTGATAGGGAATCGATGCGGGATACCGAGCCGAAAACGCATTAGGGAACCCGAACGAAATTGCCCGAACGACTGTGGCAATGGGCAGGAGAATTCAATTACCATCCTCCCAGGGAGCTCCCGGAGACCGTTGGGTTGATGGCTTCGATTAAGCTGGTTTTGCATGGACTATTAGCTTTGTTTTTTGGTTGGTTGGGTGACAGTAATGTGAGGACCGGAAGGAGACTGAAGCGATTGAAGCCATTGTTACAGTATTTGTTAATTGAGCGAATTGTTTGAAATTGTTATTAACGATGTGTAGTCTGTGTGGAATTGAGTTTGTACTGTGCTATTATTGAGTAATACACCATTTTAATCTGTTTCTGAACGTTTAGAGTCCGATCGGAATTTTACAGAAAACTGTAAAATATGCTTTAAATATAGACTCTCTTGTTTGCAAACTTGTTTGATGATTTTTTTCACGCTTAATTCCCTGGAAGATCTATTCATCTATTCACCAACAAAACAAACGATCGCCCGTTATTATTCATGCAAGCCATCAAGAAGCCGTCCGCTGCATCGTAGATCGTTTTACTAAGCATGCTAGTTCCAAAGTAACAGGAAGGAAAAGTTGTACAAGAAAAAACGCACACACACACACATACCCCCCTAACCCAACACACCGCCCCGCACAGCAGTTTACCGCACGCACCGTACCACCGAACGGATCCGGTCCCGGACAGTGGATTTTTGCAAAAAGCGCCAAACGGCGCACCAAAAAACCGGTTCGGTGCATTTTTTCGAGATCAAGTGCACAACCGTCACAACCGTCATAGCCGTCATTTTGTTGCCTGGAACCTTCAATTGCAACCCAAACCACCGACCGGCTGCTACCGCTGCCTCCATCCATCCGTCCAATCGTTAACCCTCTCGAAAATTCCCATCGTGCGTCACCACACGTCGTCTCGGGCCTCCGCATCCATTACCGCAGGCCACGACCAAATAACGAGCGATCGACTAATTGCCATCAACTCGAAAAACTAGTCCCTTGCGTACCCCCGCCACTTCCAAACACTAATTTACTATCTTGCCGTCGCGCGCCGTTCCCTATCATCATCATCATCATCATCGTTGGGCCGCACTGACGCTCTTAACCCCCGTCATTGTTGGGCGCACTGGAAAGTTCCCTAAAAATCCCCAACCCTCACCGAAGGAGGTGACCGGCACAGTCCGCTGTAGTTTCGGAGCTTTCGGAGCTATGGGCGAATGATAATCCAAACG
>KZ061714.1:206626-295371 GCA_002091835.1 Anopheles maculatus | reverse complement strand
TCCGGAAGACCGTAAGCGTATGTGTGTGTGTGTGTGTGTGTGTGTCCTTCCTTATTTCCAGCTCGCCGTACGCTCAACACCGAACCTTATGACCCCTTTCTGACATGCCCCGGGGATGTCTAGTGCCCTCGAGTACCCAACCCTTACTCGCTCGCACGGTGTTGCCCTATTGCAACAGTTTGAGGTGAGTGTTTTCGCCGTGTCGGTGGCAGTGCGAGCACGGGATGTGTTTTATATGATAGGAATATGGAAAGAAAAATAACAACTCTAATGTTTGATTTTTGATAACAAACGAACCGAATGGATCCCCCAACCAACGGTCGAAGTGGCTGCGTTACCCAGCACGAAACCTCAAACACTCGGATTCGCCAAGCGGCACAGGCTTAGGTGGAGGGTGGTTTCGCAGCGAGCTAGAGGCTTTGTTGTTGGCCACGATGTAAAAAGGTTTGGAAAATTATTTTTCTCTCTCTCTTTCTCTCTTTCTCGCTCTCTTCACTTCCTTCCTCTCGACCACATTTGTCTGTTAGTTTGTCCCAAATAGGATAACGGTCATGAATTGATTGGGTGGATGCAGATTTGCGGCGGAGACCCGGTGGATAGGAGGGTCGGACAAAATCAACAAAGCAAACGACAACGCCATGTCGCCGTATCAAAACGATACGGAGTGGGACAGGGACACCCACAAAACAACTACAAACAACTAAAAAAAAAACCGTATGGCCAATGTGTGAGTTGCTACCGTCTACTGGCACACATTGAAGCCGGACATTTTGGAAAACTATTTTAACGACGACATTCTAAGGGCGGCTAGCTTTGGGTTCGAATTTTCATCAACCATATTCCTGTGTCCTGTGTTTGTTGTGCGAGACAATCGTTGTCCATTTTTTGTTGTTGTTCGATTTTTTTAAATACGTTTGGAGGACCATTTGCGTGCGACACTTTACGGCACACATTGAAGCCGGACATTTTGGAAAACTATTTTAACGACGACATTCTAAGGGCGGCTAGCTTTGGGTTCGAATTTTCATCAACCATATTCCTGTGTCCTGTGTTTGTTGTGCGAGACAATCGTTGTCCATTTTTTGTTGTTGTTCGATTTTTTTAAATACGTTTGGAGGACCATTTGCGTGCGACACTTTACGGCAAGGACTGCTGGTGCCGCTGGTGGAGTGTACTGGGAATGTAACATGCATGAAATAGGACTGCAGTAACAGAAGCACCAACAAACGGGAGGAAAGGTCGGCTGGGAAGAAGGGTGCGAGCTTGATTGTATAAGAGGATAAGGAAGGCGCAACAAAACTACACCACTACCACACTCACACACGCACGTTCGAGCCAGTTGCAGTGTGTGTGTGTGTGTATCTGTGTGCATGCTTTCGTTTTTGTTTCGTTTTGCTGCACATATCGTCACCATCGTAAGGGCTGCCATCGTCCCCCCAAGGTCTATCTTCTCCCAAGGCCTGCTAAGTGGTGGCGGATGAGGGGCGGTGAGGGAAACATGGGACGGAGAGGTGGTAGTTGCGAATGACAGTGAAATAAAGCTCCACGTGGACGGTACGCGAATAGGTCGTGACTAAATGTGGCGGTTGTGATCCAACGCTCGTAAAACCCTTTTTGTTTTCGGTGCTGATGAATTGAACCGACAGCACGGGTCTGGCTGTAGCTGAGTTTGGATGGGTTTGCTGAGACTGCCGGTACCTGGTGGCATGTGTACTCAGTTCATAATACAGTGTTTTTTGTGTCATTTTCACCATACAAATTCAATTAAGTTTGCATCAAGGTCAATCTTATGTAATTAGCAATAATAATTGGTCTATTTGATGACTCGAAGATATATCTTAAAGTTGGGATGATATATGCTGTAGTTTTATATACCTTCACAAAGACTGCTTCAAAGATAAAATGTTTCAAGCAAATTTGGTATTAATAAGCTTATCGAGGTTCCGAGATGAGTTTGTAATGTACAAAGTCATCAAAAGTCATCACAAGACTAAATAATTGCACGTTAAACTGAACAGTAGTTTAGTACAACAATTTAGTACAGTATGCTGAAACACTATTGTGCAGTATTTACAATAAATTGTCCACTTTATTTTAAAAAGTGTTGGGAAATTTCCTCAAAATCCAATTTTTACAGTCTATTGTCCACTTCATCCTGAAGCGGCTTGTATGATAATAGATCATTTTCTCCAACTCTGAATTTCAACTGTTAGAAGTTGTGAAGATCTAAGGATGCAATCAAAATAATCCTTATTTGCTCTCCAAAATGGTTTAGTCGAGAGACAAAACAGTAGTCTGCTTAAAACATTAAGAATCAGCTGGCGCAATGATCTTCAAGATTTCCTTCACTCTTATCGTGCAACACCTCACAGTACTATGTTGAATGAGTAGATCATTGCACACGCTGAACGCAGACGAACAACAGATCCATTTTGTGGTACCAGCAAGAGACCAAAGTATCTACGGTGACTCTAAGCATCTGGAAAAATCTTAAGTTTATCAAACTTAAGGAGGGATGTAGGATCTAATCAAATTGCTCATTCGTTATTATCCATCTGGCAAGAATATACACTACAAGTTATCTGTGAATTTCAAGCTTTAGGTTAGACATTCAAGTTTCTCACGCCTTTAAGCTTGCGATAAAATTCGATGAAATAGGATCAGGAAATCCGTGTATAAAAAGTAGCTCATTCTAGCCCATGATGGCAATAGGTGCAAATAAGTTCCGTGCCTTGGCGGGTTAGCGCGACAATCGCTCGTTGAGAAAACGCAGTATGTCTAGATACTCGGTAAGACTTGAAGGAACGGGAAATCTTCAAATGTTAAATAATGCTCAAAAATTCAGAAGATTTTTGGGTAAATGTCCGTGGTTGACCCCGTACGAAGGACTGGCTGTCCACCTAAAGGTTAAACTATGTCATAGAAAGCCAGAAAAGGCAGTCGAAATCTCTCGAAGTTGTAGTTCCTAAGAAGAAGAAGTTTGTGGCTGTCAAGATAACAAATATTTTCTTGAACTTTCTAGTTAACATCTTCTGATGCCAGTATCCTAGGAATAATTTCACAATAATATTTTGTTTCAAATCAACTTGCAATTCCTAAAGTAAGCCTAGTGAAAGAGTCGACTGTCTTTGGACAATTAAGAGGACTATGCAAAAACTCAAAAATCCTGGTTAGGATATCGCTTTACACATCCTATCCTGACTATGATGAAGATGCTCTGAATTAATTTGAGGATCTCTTGTAATCCAAATTACGAATAAATAATTGTCATATTTACAATATTTATTAAACGGTGTATTAACGTTACATAACCACTACGTTTGTTCACTGCATTAAATCCATAAGAAATCCAAATAAAACCATCAAAAACCTCTTAAACTTTTTGGAACAACGCGAATGCTCAAATTATGCAGATCCATAAACAGCATTCCAGGGTCGTCAAATGCAGGCAGGTTGAAATTGATGCAAACAATATTGAACAATGTTGATCCAGAACCAAGTATGATCGCTCAAAAACTTTTACTTTGATGGGAAACACTGCTTGTAGATATAGGTCAATTGTTAGATGATCAACCCGATGATACGAAACTCTTTCTCATTTCAATAACATCCCCTTTCGGCGTAAGCCATTTTCACACGCATTTTCGTACCATTGTAGCGTTGTAATGTGCGCACGGCTACAATGTATGCTGACGGTCAATCATACACACACACACAAACAAAAACGCGCTCTATGTCCATCTTCTATTAGCCCCCACCATTAGCGAGATCTTCACCGAAAAACGCGACCCCATTGCAGCTGCCGGCCATCGACTAATCACCTTCTCATGATCGCGCCTTACACACACACAAACTTTCGGTTCCATTTTCGCCACACAACGCAACCGAGAGGCGAAGCGGGACGGCATGATTATTAGATAGATTTTTTTGTTGTTATTGCTTGCTTTTCATTTTCTTGCGCCCTCCATTCAAATTCGGCCCCGCCGGTCCCGTTGCGGTGCGTTTCGATTTGACGTGCGTATAGTGATGGCTGTGTGTGTGTGTGTGGTTGTGTTTGTGTAGGTCGGGGGTGCGTGTGCGTCCAAGTAGAACAGAGCCCATCATAGCCTTACCCCAGCAGGCCCGACAAAAACCGTCGTGTCGGTGGCGAAGGTGATGTGCCGCCGTGCGTTGGTTGGTTGGGCGCATTTGAACTTTTTTTGTTATTTGGCAGCTAGCCCGTTAGCCACGCCCCACAAAACTAACTCTAACGATGGACCTCTTTTTTCCATGGCAGCGTTTTTTTTTTCGTTGCTTTGTTTGTTTGGCTTATTTTCGGAGCGATAAAGTGTGTGCCCTCTTTCAAGCGTTCGCCTATCGGCCATGTTGGTGGTCCACGATCGGTCCGCAGTGACTGCAGTTAGTTTTTTGGAGTGCGACGTTTAAGATTTTTTAACGGCATTGCCTAAAGTTGCTACGCAATTCCGTTTCCTAGCAACAGCTGAATCACTCAATCAATGTGTTTCGAAGTTTGACCTGCAAAGCCCCTGGTATAGAAAGAGAAATTCCCTCCCCCGCCACTTGCGACTTACCTCGCGCAGCGAAATGTCGAAGGTCATGGATGGGTCCGTGCCAGCCAGCATTGCCTGTTGCCGAACAGCGAGCCGCACCCACACGCGGCATCACCTGCCCACGATGCCAGAGAGATCACCGGCAAATGCCACCGCTGGCTGAGCGTGCTGGCCGCGTGTTGTTTGTCTATGTTCTTCCGCTCCACGAGCTGCGGGACGGCCGGTGGTCCACGGATGGGGTGATGCTTCAAGCTTTTTCCCTTTTCTTTTCACTTGCGTGTGCGTCTTATGCAATAGAAGGCTCACACCTCACGAACACCAGCGCCACACCAATGCACTTTTACTCACAAACACACCTTTGGGGCGGCCCAACACACAGTGAACGGTCACTGTGGGTCGTGTGTGGCGGCGTACGTGCCAGCCGCCTTGGGCTCCTTCGAAAATGGGTAACGTTCGGCGTGGACAGCGTCGTACGCGCCCGCCATTGGCGCCATTGGGCCGAGGTCAAGGGAGCGCAATATTTGCCACTTCACACATGCACACACACACACTCACACGCACGCACAACTACAGGCACACTAAAAATCGGCTATTCAATGAACAAAGGCACCTAAATCGTGTTTATTTAACTGGCTAGTAGATCGCCTCAAGATGTGTTTTTGGGACCTTTTGGTAAATAAAACGAACGTAACTGACTGCAAATAAAAGGACGCCTGCGTTAGGAAATTTCTATCTCCAAAATTCAATAACATTTCTTCCTGTCACGCGTCACTAATTTGATCTTGAGTTTTAATTCCACAACACTAGCCCCAATACGGCGATCAGAGTACTCGCTGTTGCTCACTGCGAATGTGCGTTGTTTGGGGAAGTGAGCATACGACTTTTTTTTTATCTCCATTTAATACACTCACTACTTTCAAGGAGAATCTCCCTCTCGGGTCCGTCAACCTTCATGTCACGCGCAACCCTCCTGTTCTTCACGCGTATTGGTGTGTAAGTCGGGGATAGATCTCCCCTTACGGTGGCATCGCCGCAGCCGCAAGTGTGTGTTGGTGAGAGTGACGAGGAGGGGCGGAGAGGATCTTTGGAGCGAAGTAAAGCTGGACATTGGCAAAGAAAGGACAAAATCTAACTGTCCCGAAACGGATATCGGCAACGCACTCGCTGTACACCAGCACGATCTACACTCATCGCACCAACACACCTAGTACTCGCGTTACACTGACTCACACTTTCAAGCAAAACACATACACACGCACACCAGCGGTGCAGCAGATGAGATGAGGTAACAACATCATCAACAAACCAAACCCCACAACACACACTGCTTCGCCTACTCACGCACACACACACACACACCTCTACACTCATCTACTCATGCGGATCATCGGATGCAGCAAACCAACAGGTTGGTTCGGTTCGAAAGGGCGAAGCACACGACCGACTGACAATCGACTGTCAACCGGTACGGTCAAGCGAATGCGGTACACTAATCGAGACCCCATTGGCATGCTGCATCGTGAGTATACCGCGTACACATTTGGCGATGTGTTTCTGCCGTTGCTGCAAGTTTCCGTTTTTTCGCGTTTTTGTTTCGTGACAGATTTCGGTGGCCTCTAGTCTAGGGTATTTCTAAATAGTTTGATGTGTGTTACTCTTTGTTTACCAACTTGGTTTGATCACTTGTGCTTGATTGAGGAGGAAAAAGCAGATAACACTAGCGTGAAGGTGAATGGAAAGAAAGAGAAAGGATGGATTGTGTGTGAGTGAGAGAGTGAGAGAATGAGTAAGAGAGAGGGCGTGAGAGAGTGAGAAGAGTTGAGAGTGAGAAGGAATGAGTGTTTGAAACTAGGATAGTAGGATGTTTGCCCTCGTTTTCCGGTTGATATTGAATGCAACAATTGCAGCCAAATTAAAGAAAGACACACACACACGCACACATACACATACACACACATACGAAACAACGGAAACGAAACGGCAAACAAATTGGCGGCAGTGGCAGCCGCACGAGAAAAACTCACTCACTACACTTCTCGGCGTTTCGGAAACTTCGCCACAACTGTTTTAGTGCAGGCTGCTGCAGCGTCGTACAACCGAAACAACAACCGACAACCCTTACCTATCTGCCCTCTCCCTCGCCCTCCCCCTTCCAGGTCGTGGTCGACCGTCGTCGCGAACTCCCCCCAACCAACCAACCCTCTCGCCGCTGCTCTCTCCGTCCAATTTGCCCAAAAGCTTCAAAGCTACAAGCTGACTCGTTTTGTGGACTGCCGAATGGTGGTCAGACGAGGGGCGCGCGGTATTCCAGACGCAGCTACAGACGCCATCCCCTTTCGACCACCCCTTCACCCCGGGGAGGGTGAGTTCGTACTTACATCAACCTCTACTACTAGCGCACTAGCGTAAGGTCAAATACAATCGAGTCACACACCGCCAACAAAAGCAATAGCATCGCGCACACACACCACCGAGCAGGATGCAATTTGCACGAACTCACCACCAACACTCGTCGGCACTCAATGCAACTCGTCTGAAGCTTGATGAGTGTCTCATGCACCCGAGAGCGAGACAGGCGACTGGCAACGAAAGAGAGCAACAGTAAAAACATTCGCAAACATTTGGACAAGTGAGTGGCCGTATGCACTCACCGTCCATGATGCACTTCCCAGCTTGAAACGCGCGAAAGAAACGCGCCAACGCGCCACTCGCACCAATACGCACGTAGCGACCGCATTCTGTTGAAGACCGTAACATTTGGACAAGTGAGTGGCCGTATGCACTCACCGTCCATGATGCACTTCCCAGCTTGAAACGCGCGAAAGAAACGCGCCAACGCGCCACTCGCACCAATACGCACGTAGCGACCGCATTCTGTTGAAGACCGTGACCGGTGATGGGGTTGACTACTACCATCGCCAAAATGGTTAATGATGATGATGATGATGATGATGGTCGGCCCTGAATTCTAGCCCTTTTCGGAACAGCACAGTGTCTTCGCTACCAACTTTGGTGCTGCTGGGTATGCACTTCTCAAAGGGTTTGGGTTGTATGGCCGATTGCCGGCATCACGTGGTCGTCTAGTTTTCGCGTCCACCTTAAAGAACTTCTGTCCTCTTTTTTGGAAACGTTTCCTTATGCCTGCGAGAAGGATGCATCACGTTGTAGCATCCTTGAGCGATGAACTGACCCAGTCAACATTGAACCGCGCGAAACCGAGAAAAAACCAACACAACGCCAAAATTGCATACACTGATCGCGCACATGATCAGTCGAACACGATCGGGGTAGCTCATCGAGAGTGTTACGCTCACAAAAGCTCCAATCACTCTCACGCACTCACTCACCAAACCGAAGAACACTCGCAAATGGGTGCACATGCCGAAGGGGAAATGCCGTTGACAGATGAGTGACCGAGCTACTTGGACACGCACACTACCGCACGCGAGACACTCGATGCAGTTTTCTACCACTCACAACCGGCATCTTTAGCTGCAGCACTGAAATGCACGTGCATCGTGCGAGATGCATCTCAACGCATGTTATTGATGGGATGATGCGAAACTCTCCCAAAACGTACTCGCTCTCTCTCTCTCTCGCTCTGGCACACTCGCTCGTCTTTTGTTGCCCTCGCTGCTTTGTCTCGCTGCCTGTGAATAGGACAAGTGAGTAGTGGATGCCCTCTACACACATGCGTCGCGTGTCCACGAACCGAATGATAGGCTGTGATGATTTGAATGCGTCGCGATGGCACCACACCAAGACAAAAACCGGCTTTCCATGATGAACGACTTGGAACAAATGCTCTCAAACACGGGACCGAATGCCGCCAATCGATCTATGGACAGTTAGTATCGGTTCCTGGGTTTCTGGGTGCTATGATATTATACCATGCCTCAGCTTCAATTCGTACAATCTGGCTTCGTAACTTGAAGCCACATTTTATCGCTCAAAACCTTAAACCCCTTTTGTGCCGGGTCGAATGCCACATCCGCCAAAGACCTTCGCATAGCGCACACGACACGGCGAAAAGAGCGACGTTCGAGGCTTGATACAACTGATGATTTGGTCGGTATTCGAAAACGCACACGCGGAAGCGGACGGTTTTGCCCATGCCATGATCATGGGGGCTTATCAATTGCAAAACTACAGCAGCAAACACTGCCTTGGCACCGGATGGCATCAGAAAAGAAACAAGTTTACATTTGTCTCGACAAACACACGCACGAGATGCAGATGAGCTAGTCAATCGATTTCGCAGAACATGAATCACTGGCACAAGTCTCTTCCTTGTTTGTCAGCAGTGGCAATTTCCGCGAAGCAATAGTTGAATTTCTTTTGGTGCATTAATTCATAAGCACTCATTCTGATGCAAATTCTCACAGCCGAGGTGTTGGATGACCATGGTAGCCCTCGTCCAAACTTTCCGAAAAGCCACCGATACGCACGCAAACTGATGGCCGATGTGCGTAACGCACAAACAAGCTAAAACCCAAGTGCGTGTACTCGTGCCCCAACACGGCGCTTCGCTTTGGTAACGCGCAGCAGCAGCGGTGCAAGAAGAAAACCCACTTCACGCGTGTACTTTCTTCTCGTTGCTGCCGATTTTGTACCACAACAACAACACAACAAAAAAAAAACGGAATATGAAACACCACCAAAGCTTCCTTCTGTTGTGTCAGTGCCGTCTGGTTTGATGGCATACCCTTGCGTCTTCCTGTGACGGCCGCATCCAGCGAAAAGCTGACCGGCCTCGAAATGATCGCCGAAACGCACACATGTACTGGCCGGCTCGAAAAAATAAATTAACAATAACAGTAATACTAGCAGCAACAACAGCAGCAACAGCAGCTCTGTTACGAACCGAACCGAAACGACCAAACTTCGAAGGAAACGTTTCGAGCGAATCCGAACCGAACAGATAGTAAAAGCGCGAGGCACCAGCAAACAACAGCAACGAAAACAAAAAGGGGACAAAGTGAGCGCAAGAAAAAGGGCCAAGAGCGATGGGGAACTACACCGAAGAAACGGGTGGGTTGGGGGGAAGGGGGGAACTCATTCAACTGCATCTCAAGGTCTCGCTGGTCGCCGGCAGCTCGATGCAGTTGCAATTGCAGCCCTGTTCTCGTCGCTGCACTTTGGAAGCAAGGAGGGAGAAAAGCAGGGCAAGAGTGGCGAATGCATTTCGGTGCAACTGCAACTGCAAGTACTGCTGAACAAAAGTCGCGCGCTCACAGCGAACAGCACAACAACAACAAAAAAACACGAATTCGGTGGACTCTGAGCGGGAACGAGACCGAGCGATAGAGATCGAAAATTCGGTGCGGCTTTATACAAGTTCTGCAGCATTCTCTAGCAAAAACTTGATGTGTTTTGTGGGAATTTAGAGCTCTTAGAGGTTCGTGAGCTGTGTGCATAAGTTTTTCGTGCTGTTTTTTTGTTTATTCCCGCTGCGCTTCGCACCGTTGCATCGTACTGCCACTGCCATAGTGTGGTGGACAACGTTTTTCGTCCCATTTCGGACAATGCGTCTGCTTGCGTCGGAATGTGTGTGTTTTGTGAATTTATGCGAGTGGTGGCAGTCTGATCGGCTGCACAGGACGGATAGGAGGGAACCAATCGTTTGCTGTGTGTGTGTGTGTGTGTGCCGGGAAGCCGAAAGGGAAGAGATAGGCAAACGGCACAACTGCAATGCGGTGCACTTCGGTAACCCTGAGAAAGCCGCGATTGACCGCGAAAAATATTCGATACGAACTGAACACGTTTATCTATGCGTGTTGGTGTGTGTAGATTGAGATTCTTTTTACAACTCTTCCCTATGGCACACTGTCTCTGTCCATTAACACCCAATTGTACGTACGATTTTGCTCGGTTGATAGTAACCGGTTTTAAAAAAGAATTATGGTAACGAAACGCGCCATAACATGCTCATAAAACCGATACCTTCGTACAATAGGCATTGGTCCGTATGGGGTTGACCGTAGCTTTGATTGTTAGGCATCAGCAACCTGTAGCCTGAAGTAGTGTGAAGTAATGTGTTCATTGTAAACTGTTGACTATTTTTATACTTAATTTGCAAGCACTTAGAATAACTTTGAAAGAGACTTAATCTGAAAGTGATTACGGAGACTGCTTTTATATGAATAAATTGTCTGGAAACATGGTCTGGATTGGAAGAAATTTATCTCAAAAATGACAAGGGTTTTTTTTAACATTATATGCAGTATGACCTCAAGAGTACGAGGGTTTGAGATACAAGACACCGAGCGTGCGATAAGTTGTATTGTAAATTGCTGTTGTAAATGAGCGTAAGATTTTTGATAAATGAAATTGCACACTATATACCTTGCTCATTTAAATAATACAGCCTGTGATTTCTAATTAAAAGTACATTTTTCGATGCTGCTCTGAGATGTTTCATTCTATTTAACTTACCATACAAGAGTTCTGAACTGACCACTAGAACATCATACCATGTCTAAACATTATAGATTAGCTCTTCCTGGGTATTATTGCATATAAGAAGTCGTGGTCAGAGGCTATAGCTGAAAGGGCCTCCAATTTGAACCCAAGTTGGGTCATTGTCAGTGGTAGAGGAAAGGAATTCATCAAGGAACAGGCTCAGGCGATGACAACCGAAGAGTTACACGATCTAAAAATAAAAAAACTTATGTTTAAAGACAATTTAGCGATATCATTACCCCGAAAAAAATACACATGGTCGTGCATCGAAGTAGTTTAACAAAACTTGCCTAACTCATGCCTATAATATTCCTATAAAATGAGGTAACAAAATACCTGAACACTGTGACTCAAACGAATATTCTTACATCATAAAATCGAACAGCTTTGAGAAGGATGTTCTTGGTCTAGAATTGATCCTATTTTCATTTTCGATTTAACAACGTCAAACGGACGGAAATCGACGAATCGGACGGAAAATCGACGGAGTAATATGATATAAGTCTGATAAAAAATTCCACCCTTAACGACTGATGAGTTATTACTGATAACAACTTTAAAAATTATAAAGTAAAGAGCAAACAAGACCAATCTTTTATATATTTTGAAGGCTTTTTAAACAAAAGTGATTTAAATAAAAACATCGAGCAAGACACACGTTTGATAAGGCGCTCTGTCACCTGTTTGTTGCCTTGTTGAAATGTAATTCATGGTGTGAAAACTAGGTGCGTCTGTTTTGAACCATTTTTTTCTAATTCAATAATTCAAAAGTTTGTAAATTAATTACCATACAGTTAATTGTAATCAAAGTCCAGTGTCAGGCAACACTTGTTGATTTTCGAAGTTGTTACGAGCAAGATATACACAGAATAGGTGATTCGTTCGAGGTCTTATTCGATGATTGACAGAGCTTAGCTTTACTTATAGAGCCAAACCTATATAAATTGGTCATAGAATTCAGTAGGAGAATAAACTATACATTTGCCAACAATACAGTGAACTGACCATCGGGAAACTGTCCTGAAATATCTGACTGAACTGCAGACATAAATTTACCATCAATTGAAATTGGTAACTTGAACAGAGTAATACTTCTTGAAACATAATCTAAGAGAGATGTGGCATGAGTAAATATGTGAAAATATTTATATAGTTTTTGAATAATGAAATTTCGACAACTTCCACCAAAAATGCAACTGTTCGATATTTTGTTTGATTCGCAAAACTCTAACATTCTGCACTTTGTTCCACTTTCTTGACATTTCGATATATCTTGCATGCTTATGCTGCTTCAAATAGTTGGCAATCCCTGCTGAAATTTCGTAGCTAACAGAATATCGTAATGTGCACTCAACAGACCTAGACTAAGCTCTTCTTCTCCGACCTCCTAATCCATCCAACTTGCGCTCAATATAATATTGCATTATTATTTTATTCTCCCACCGTACGTACACCATCCCATCGTGAAGTGAATCCCTCCAAACGTTCCAACGCCCGGCATCATGTTATCAAAGCAAATGTTCATGCAAAAACATTCCTAATCGTTGTGCAAACACCGTTTATTCACACCTTCAATCATCCATACACACACACGCACACACACACACACACGCGCGAATCAAGGTGCACGTACACGTCCTTGCTTAAACCTATTACCCGAGGCTTATCGGGAAACCCAAATCGCTCGCTTCATTTGCACCGTTTAATGCAATTAGGTGCATACCGGTAGACCCGATACCGACGATAACCGATCGCTTCCCAAAACCCAAACGACACCTAAAAATATCCCAACACACACCCCAAGCACGGAACAACACCTTCAAAAGGTTACTGCCGACGCTGACGACGACGACGACGACGTTGACGGTTCCCACAGACCGGCTGCAGCGCGTGCCTTTCTCGTTCATCCTGCGTACGTGTACGGATACATTGCACGCCGAGTGGTGGTATCCTTCTTGTTGGCTGCACTTTGCCTGTGTGTATCGATACAAAGAACCGTACGCTCAACATTTGATTACACTTCAAACCGAATCCTTCACCAGTGGTTGCCGTAGCTCGTTGTCGTCGTCCCCGTCGTCCCGAGAAATTGGTCATAGAATTCAGTAGGAGAATAAACTATACATTTGCCAACAATACAGTGAACTGATCATTGGAAAACTGTCCAAAAGCTGGGGAAATATCTGACTAAACTTCAGACATAAATTTACCATCAATTGAAATTGGTAACTTGAACAGAGTAATACTTCTTGAAACATAATTTAAGAGAGATGTGGCATGAGTAAATATGTGAAAATATTTATATAGTTTTTGAATAATGAAATTTCGACAACTTCCACCAAAAATGCAACTGTTCGATATTTTGTTTGATTCGCAAAACTCTAACATTCTGCACTTTGTTCCACTTTCTTGACATTTCGATATATCTTGCATGCTTATGCTGCTTCAAATAGTTGACAATCCCTGCTGAAATTTCGTAGCTAACAGAATATCGTAATGTGCATTCAACAGACCTGGACTAAACTCTTCTTCTCCGACCTCCTAATCCATCCAACTTGCGCTCAACATAATATTGCATTATTATTTTATTCTCCCACCGTACGTACACCATCCCATCGTGAAGTGAATCCCTCCAAACATTCCAACGCCCGGCATCATGTTATCAAAGCAAAAACATTCCTAATCGTTGTGCAAACACCGTTTATTCACACCTTCAATCATCCATACACACACACACACGCGCGCATCAAGGTGCACGTACACGTCCTTGCTTAAACCTATTACCCGAGGCTTATCGGGAAACCCAAATCGCTCGCTTCATTTGCACCGTTTAATGCAATTAGGTGCATACCGGTAGACCCGATACCGACGATAACCGATCGCTTCCCAAAACCCAAACGACACCTAAAAATATCCCAACACACACCCCAAGCACGGAACAACACCTTCAAAAGGTTACTGCCGACGCTGACGACGACGACGACGACGACGTTGACGGTTCCCACAGACCGGCTGCAGCGCGTGCCTTTCTCGTTCATCCTGCGTACGTGTACGGATACATTGCACGCCGAGTGGTGGTATCCTTCTTGTTGGCTGCACTTTGCCTGTGTGTATCGATACAAAGAACCGTACGCTCAACATTTGATTACACTTCAAACCGAATCCTTCACCGGTGGTTGCCGTAGCTCGTTGTCGTCGTCCCCGTCGTCCCCATGGCCAACCGGATACGATACGTTTCCTGTCTGGGCCTTCCTAAAGCAATGCTGGCCGGATCTTTTTCGCCTCCGGAAGAAATACTCTGGACCCACTTCGGTGTGGAGCCGCAGGAGAGGACTCGGGATCCAGAGGACGACCGTTTGCTGTTCTGCAAACCGTTTCTGCATTGGACCGAAAACAAGTATAGGACACACTCGCACACACACGGGCACGTAATTTTCTGACACTTTTTCCGATTATTTCCCTTTTATCTTTTGCAAAGCATCGACATCATCGTAGTCATCGGTGTCGCAAACTTCAGCAGCAGCAGCAGCAACAGCAGCAACGGCAGGCAACGCTGCTGTCGTAATCCTAGCCGTCGGGCCTTACGGGAGGCATCGTTATGCTAACGGCTAGAGGCAACAGTAAGACATAACACACGATAACACAGTGTGGTACAATTGATTGGCGAGCGTGGAACCTCGCGAACCTTGGGACGCTTAATTATCGCTCTGATAGCAGTAGTTCTGGCTCTTTTTTCCAGCGTACTACACCAGATTTATATGAAAAAAAAGCTAATATAAAAATACTAGGTTAGTTATGTCTCAACTCGAAATCTGCTTAAAAGGTCAGATAATTATCATTACGGATATAACGTCCAAATTAGATGTCTCAACTTGACAAACATTTTGACAGGAATATGTAGGTCTTTTCAATGTGTCATGGACTGGTCAATTAACTTTAGACTCTTAAGGACAACTTCAGACTGACAACTAGGTCTGTAGGTCTTTTCAATGTGTCATGGACTGGTCAATTAACTTTAGACTCTTAAGGACAACTACATAGACTGAGCTATTGGTTTTCTATCTGGTTTTAAACAACATGTAAACAAATTCGACATGCCGAAGAGACTTGTTTTGTAGCCAAAGTCATCCACTCACAATATTTTCTATCCTTATACATCTTTATTAGAAGTAGCGAAAAATGAGTCCAGTTGTTCCCATCAAGTTAGGAAGAATTGACTTTAGAAATGGCCTACTCTCAACGTGAGACTGAATTAGGGATATAAATAACATTCTAATGCAGTTCTGTTCTGTGGCAATTTAGTCCAGTTTGCTCCAAATCTACAGGCCTTATATATTTTTGAATGTCTTAAAATATCAACTCAGAATTAGCAACGTCAAGGACAAAAACAAGAACGTCCTGGCCCAGTTTGATAGACACCAAACTTTATATATCACGCGTGTGCGAATATTCCACACCACACAACAGCCACATGCAACATGCGGATTTAGGATGTACCACGAAAAAGAAACGTTCCAAAAGATGAGCTACACGCTATCGCAAGCCAAATGAAGTGTTACCTTTGCGTGTACACCTAGACACACTGCTGGCTTGATGTTTCTCATCGCAACTTGCAATGATTCGATAATACACACATCTGTCCCGGGTGCCTATCGACGACAGTGTCAGAGTGTGCACGGAACTTCTAACCATCAAAGCAATATCATCAAGTGGTTTGTAACGTCGGACGGATCGGTTCGCGAGAGCTATCAGTCCGGACGAAGAAGAAAGTAGCGGCCACAGATGCGCTGCAGATCATCTCACGTTTGCTGGGTCATTGAAGCTTTTGAACGCTGGTAATGACACACTCGTGTTCTCTAATTACAGTATCTTTGATTTGTTTTTTTTTTTAGTTTGTTGCAAATTAAAATCACCACGATTATTTGGTTTGGATGATATATCGAATCGAATGTAAAGCGTAAGATTGTAGAATGAAAATATGGAACACTTTAGTTTATACTTTGTTACTTAAAACCTCAAGAAGATGATCACGAGAATGAGGATACTGGGAATACTTCTTCCCGTACCGCTGTACGTTGAAAAACGATAATTACACCACAGACTGCATCCACCACCAGCGTCATCTTCATCGTCATCATCATCATCATCATCATCATCCTCATCAGCTAGACGGATTACTATCTTTGGCAATTAAACCGTGATAAAAGCGAGAGGTTCGAGAGGATGCGCAACAAAACAAGAGCACACGGGACACGGCCGGGTTCGCCGATAGCAAAGACAAAAAGTTGAATTCCCGTTTTCGCAAACGAGCCCGAACCAAAGACGTGCTGCCTCCCTAATACCCGTACCCGTTCGTCTGCCCAAAACCAGCGAGCGAAAGAACCAGCGGCAAACCGTCGTCTACTATTACCCGCTGAGGGGAAAGCGGGAAACCGAAGACGGGAGGACAGGAAGACGGGCAAAGCTTCATGGTCGCGAACCGAAATCCGGTTGATGACAAAGTCACCAAATGGCACATCAGAAATGCACCCCTCGAGCAAACCCCTGTTTCGTCCCACAGCTATGCGTGTATGTGTGTACGATCGTACGAGGGTACGCCGGCCTCAAGAAACCATCCATCAGAACGAACGGATGGAAGAAATTAATATGGAGAGAATGTGAGCGCAAAAAAAATGCTGCTGCCTTGCATCAGTACCATCTCCAGACCTCGCAGATAGGGCGGTGTGGTGTGTGTGTGTGTGTGTGTGTGTGTGGGGAGGGTTCGCAGAGGAAAACCCCTCCAGCTCGATGGCCCCAAAGGAGATGAAGGACGGAAAATGAACGAACGAAATAACACAAAAAATACCCACACACACACACACGCACAGCAGCCGACGATGACCAGCAAAGGAGGGAAGAACTGGGAGAAGCGAACCCCGACAACAGCGTCAAATGGACGAAAGCAGCCACCAAAGTGCATCGTACGCCTTGTGAAGACGTTCGGTAGTAGAGAAGGGGGGGCAGAGGGGAAAAAGGGGGCAGGCAGGCAAGGGCTGAAAATTGTAAGACGAAAAGCAACGACGCAAGAAAGCCAGCGACCGGGGCTCTCATCATCGGCGCAAATATGGTTGCCTACCAGAACCAACGAATTCTGCCTTGCGCGAGGTTAGTTTTGTTTGGCATTTTAGTTCTTCCTTCGCTTTTTGTGCTGCTGTTGCTGTTGTAATGCTGCCCTTTTTTGTTGTTGCTTCGAATCGCTTCTTCTCCCTCGTCGCTTTATCGTTTTATCAACACTCTCTCTTTTTCTCTCGTTTTTAGTAATTTTTTTTGGTGAACAACTTTTAGGACGGTGGAAGTTCTTTCTGATTCCCCCGTGTTTCTTATTTCTGGCTATTGCTGGTTCCCCGTTTCAGCCATTTTGTGATGTTTTGGGATTTCTGGTTTTTGTTACTATGAACAACTGCAATAGCTAGAGAGCTACAATGTTACTTAAAGGCCGGGAAGCTATTGTACCCTTATTGTCAGCAATTGAAGCTGACCAATACGTACACCACGTAAGCTCATAAACTTTGTTGGTATTTTTTGTTATAAAATGATGGAATCGACCATACTCTTAATCATTATATCATTAGTAATATCATTTAAAACAATTGCACTCCTTACTGGGATTTGATTAAACATGTATGGCGCTGAAAATCAACCATTACTGATCATAAGTTCCGAGGTGATACCTTTTTTTATTCTTGATGAACGAGTTCATATTAATCATTCTTCACCATTTTTAAGATAATCTTCAGGAAAAGCAGTGTAACTCGCTTGACATGCTAAAGTTAAGCTATTACAGCAGCTCTAGCCATTCTATTAGCAGGATATTGTTTTCTTAAAACCGTTTTTGGGACATTTGAGAAATTTTTATGCCAATGTCTATTATACTTCCTATAAGATGCGTCCAAGCCTTGTGTATTGATAAGCGCCATGATACGTGACGTGGGTATCCTACACTATAACCTCCTAATCCACTCGATAGCTTGTTTGGCACAACTAATGCTAAGTCAAATAAGACGTTATAGAAATAATATAAATAATGATTCACCGTCCCTAATGTCCTGCATCAGCATGAATTCTTCGCATGTCAACTGTTTTCAACACTGTTTTTGATGCATTCGAGTTCAGCTTATCTATTGATCATTTCAAAGACAAACTCCGACTCCAGCTTTGAACGCTGTTAAACGCACAATCGTAATCTGTGAATCAATTAATGTATCTCTATCATTCGCAGATTTCATAAACAATTTTTGTAATAACGCCAAAAAGATTCGCAACTGTGAAAGCTTTGTATTGATGAATTAATTCTAAGCTAGAAAAGTATAGAACTCTACCGCAAAATATTAGTCAGTCAGCGTAAAATCGTTTCTACGGAAGCTCACACCATAGGCATTAAGGCTACTTGCTTGGAGGAATCGTATGAAGCGAGGAAATGTTATTAGACCTCCAATCATTGTCATGTATTAGTTCAATATGTTTTTGTTTGCGATGTTCTGTACGGTTCAATCGAAGTTTCTACTGCATTAATCCCAATTAACTTTTTGGAAACAACGAAATCTCTTAAACCACGACATTTGATGTATGTTTTGCGTTGTTTGACCAAATGCTGAAAAATCGATCACGTTAATATAATGTGCGTGACGCTTAATGATCGCTTCAAACTGTCCGATGTTAATTTGTGAAAGTCCATTTATTACTATCACTAGGACTGATCAGTTCACTCCTTGAGTGCTGCTCATCTGTGTGCTGTCCTCATACATATAATTGGATAACCGAATTTAAGTCTATCCAAAGAAAGTTGACTTGGTCTTTAAGTAAGGATAGCATCAACAGCATGGGGCGGCCCGGTGGTGTATACGATAGCGGCGCCGGTCTTCACACGGCAGGACCGGGGTTCGAATCCCGGCGGACCGCCTCCCCGTACGCAGGACTGACTATCCCGCTACGGGTATAACTAAGTCACAGAGAGCTAGCAATTGCTAGCAGGCCAAGACCTACAGAGGTTGTAGTGCCAGAGAAGAAGAAGAAGCATCAACAGAATCTCCTTCCCATCCTATAATGAGCGTTGTCATCTTTTAGTCCTCTATCCTTTAGAACATCGACGTCTTTTGATAAAGACCACATTAAAAGCAGGTTTTCTTTTGGACACTATCGGCGATTCTTATTTTTAAGGTTAACTAAGATGCGCAGGACTGACTATCCAGCTACGGGTAAAAACTAAGTCACAGAGAGCTAGCAATAGCAGGCCAAGACCTCAAGAGGTTGTAGTGCCAAAGAAGAAGAAGAACTAAGATTTACAACATCTAGACTACTCGGTAGACATCACTTTTTTATTCAAGTAGAACGGCCTGGCTGTATTGCCGTATATTACGTAATATTAAGTAATATTCATAAGCGGTTCTCTTTGAGAACTTCCAACAAACAAATGTTATTCTTTTACTCGTTTTCGGGCAGGATGTGTGTTATCATTCCATGTGTGGTATGTATGTTGGTCATGAGGTAATCATTGACAAAATTCGATGCTTCTCTGAGGGTTGTACTTTGGGAATTTCCTTACAAAAATCTCGTGAGACGAAGCTTGATATGAGCTTGATAACCAAATTACTTATTACTTATTTAAATTCCAGTATGATGGCTGGACGCCGTATTTTCTACAATTACTTATTACTATCAGTATTACTATTGGTAACTTATTACTATTGACATTCGACATGAAGTATTAAATATAATAAATGAATATATGTCATTAAATGATAAGAGATGATAATAATGAAGATATCACTTCTTTCTGACGAAGGTAAACATTTTTATATTATTAAATTGATGGTCATAGATCCCATAAAACAATAATCTTATAAAACCCTCGAAAAAGTTCCCAAAAGACTTATCTACTATTTTATTAAACCCATTTGTACCCTTTAAAAATGCAAGAACCGCATAGCCACTAGTCAAAATGCAGTGAAAAACATTTCTTTTCCCAACACCGATCCACTAAGATCATTCAACGCGCGCTGTGATGCGTGATCGTAAAACACAGAAAAAAAAACAACCACTGTTGCTACTCGTTTTTTTTTTGTATTTTGAGTATCATCGACATCGGGAATGGTAGAAATAAAAAAAGCGTTTGCTCTTGCTGCCACAACCCCCCCAATGCTACATTCTTTTATCGTCATCTTTTCGCTTCGGCCATTTGCTTTGCCATCCCGCATCACCCGTCGCGATCGTTCTACTGGGTTTGGCGTCGAAAAGTGATGATGATCGTGATGATAATTTAGCAAACGAAAAAATAACTACGCACACACACACACACACACACACACACCTCCCAGTGCGTACGTGTTTGTGTAACGCTGCAACAGTTTTCGAATCGAGTGCGGTTTGTTTGTTTTTTTGGTTGTGTAGCATTTTTGTGTTCCCGGTTCTGTGTGGATACGCCCGTGTGTACAGTCTAATAATTCGTTTCCCTTTTTTTTTGTTGACGAGCTCTGTACGACGATCTCCGCCAGCCAATTACCCACACGGTTCGAGCGTTTCCATGTGTTGTTATGTGAGCCGATCATCGTTTTCGTTTCGTTTCGGTTACATATTCTGCTGCATACCGTGTACGTCTACCGGGTGCGTTCTGGGTGCTTTATGTTCTACATGCACACTGCGCCACGTAAAATTTTGTGTGTGGGATGCGGCTGTGGAAGTGTGCGTGTGCCAAAGAATGGTTTTCGTAGTTTCTATCTTCCTATATTTCGTTGAAAGTCTCTGCATCCGCACTTGCACACAGTTTTCGCCCGCATCGAAAACCGTTCCCGAAATGAATGCGCAATTTTTTCAGTACCGAATGCACCAACAACGGCGGAAGACATTGACCCCCACGATCGGTCGTGAATGTGTGCGCTGGTGGTGTAGGTCGTGGTTCGCGTATCGCATCACTTTCGGAGTGAATTACGAACGAATGGCTTACCGTTTTTGAATGTAAAACAAGCGAAAAATACAATTTAATTCTACAAAAAGCCTTTAAAATGAATTTATAAACTAATAACATTAATGTAGGGTAAACAACATGACATCCATTGTACTGCACCCAATCGTCCAATCGAAGTTTTTGTGCCTTTTAGAACACACACACACACCCGCTCGAACCTATAAAACCAAAACCACATGAAGGATTCTAACGAGTTGATTTTGATTGACAGGCCCCAAGCAAGGTTCGCCTTCTTCCTTTGCACAAAGGTGCCAACAAACATCGGACAGGAATGGGATGTGGCAGTGGCAGCAGCAAGGAAGTCACGTAAATTGAATTTCAGCACCTTCCACATTTCCACAACCTTTCCGGTATCCTTTCCTTCCGTTCCGTAGTTTAGTGCTAGGCGTAGGTTGTCTATGGAGGGTACGTCATTGTAGACCAGAGTTTTGCAAACTTCACTTAAGGTAAGCCCGTTGTCAAAACAGACAGGTTCGATTATGTTAACAAATTCACCTTTTCCCTAACCTGGTTTAGCAAAAAAAAAAGAAGGACATGAAATGCTTGCCAGGATCCAATCAACAAGTGTTCGGAGGGTCAAGAGAAGCCTCGTTATTAATCATTTCAAATTTGACGTTGTTTTGAATCGTTTCGAGACTTTTATTTAGCTGATTTCCAACAACAGCAAATTAAATTATTGTAATCTTTTTAGCTTCAACAAGCCTCGCAACACTCTCTGAATACACAGTCATGCACCAAGGAACACAGACCCACAACGAGGAAGAGTGGCTGTGAGTCAATTTCGGAAACACTGCCATCTGCCTGCGTGTATAGCTGTGTGTATAAAGCCCCGAACCTCAACACGGCCACAGTTGGTGTAGGTCAAAAAAGTCGGCACAACGAAAACCCCAAAAGAAGAGGGACACGGCGAGCAAGAGAGAGAGAGAAACGCAGCCGGCCGCGTTGGGGCGACGGCAACAAAACAACAAACCAGGCCTCTCTCTGTGTGCGCGATGTGCTTCGCCACTTCGCCACACATACGCACGCAAAAGCACGCGAAATGATGGTGTGTGGGGAGCACAAAGCTGGACGAGAGAAGAAGCGAGTGCGTGAGCGAGGAAGCGTGTAAGCCAAAACCAAACCAAAAAAAAAAAACAAGAAGTGTTCACTCAGTGTTTGTTTCCTTCGTCCGGTGCTCCACTCCCATTCGCCCATCCGTCCCTCCACTCGCTAGAGTCGTTTTTGTTCATTCAAGTGCTGGTTTTGGATGGAACGGCACACAAAAAGAAGCGCAGACTGCATTTTGCGGCAAAAAAATTCACTCTTCCAATTCTACTCCTCACACACACGCACAGGTTTGGCGGAATGTTAGATCGGCGTACGCAAGGCACACAAACGAGTTTTGACGTCATTATTGCATCTTATTAAAGTGCCCGATAGGATGTGTGTGCGTGTGAAGATTGTACAAAATGTACAAACGCATCCCAAATTATACCGTGCATGGTTTGTCACGGTTCCCATATGGTATTTCTTTTGCAGTTTGTTGAATTTTAATATTTTATTAGATCTTTGGACGTAATGGACAAAATAATAAGACCACTATAGTCTATGTTTTGAAATACTGCGCTTTCGATACTACGAAAGAAGTATAACCAACCTAAATTGTGAACATGGCATCAGAAGGGGCTGAATATTCTGTCAAAATTCAATTTTTATTCAGAAATCGTCGATTCATGAGGTTAGAATTTGCTATCCTGAGATGATCTGAGGGCTCGAAAGGTACCTTAACATACCTCTATTTGTTAAACGTGAAAATGCGCTACGGAACACGTAACGCTTTCGAGTTGTTTTTGTGTTTTTAGTGCTCTATAATCTCTGGTGTTCGGGGGCGGTCCGGTGGTAGTTTCAACAGCGGCGCCAGTCTTCACACGGCAGGATCGGCGTTCAAGTCTCATCTGGGCCTTTTCCCCATAGTGAGGACTGACTATCCAACTATACGGTAGCAATAAGTCTAGTAAGCCAAAAAAAAATGGCATGCATGACCTTAAGAGGTTGTAGGGCCAAGAAAGAACAATCTCTGGAGTTGTCATTCGAAGGTATCCTGCCTGTAATATAAAGATCCTAACTATTTCGTTGAGGATAATTTAAGCCACGAGACTAGATAATCAAACATTAAAGAAGAAACATAGAAGGAGAAGAACCATAGAAAAGATGAGACACTAACTAATCACACCCAAAGTTCGTGTTCGGCTGGGGTCTAAGCGCAAAGTCGTTGCGACACCAGTGCGGTAGGATAATTAAGGAAGCAAACTAGAATTATCAGCCCATGTTTTCTTGAGGTTGCTCAGCCAATAAATAACAAGTGTTGCTCCTAAATAAAGCCAACCAGCAACACCGTCAGTTTTATATACGGTGTAGAACATCTAGATTTAGCCATTTCATAAGAGAGGCATTGCTTTACTTAACACAGTGTCTGCTACGGGATAGAAGGAGCGTAAATAAGAGTATAGGTCAAGAATATCCAACATGAGTTTATCCATTAGACATCAATTGAAATGCACCTGAGTTTCTGCAATCAATCAATAGTCCTCATTCCATGGAATAATTGCCCCAAAGTTGAAGAAATGTAACAACCATAGCGGTTACGTTGTGGAAAATTCCATCTTATAAAAGCATACCTAATAGACCTCTGAGCTTACTATCTAGAGTTGAACCCTATGAACGCGAAATTCCGTAACTACTATCTCTAGTAGCTTTGATATGAAGATAGCATTGAGAAAAAATGGCTATACCGAGCTGTTCATCTCGGTTTGCCTTAATACGCCGATGACTATTCGGAGGTGGTTTTTGGAAAATTTCAGAGCATCACGACTGCCGCTATGTGTCCCTAACCTTAGCCATCAGAAATAGAGCAGGTGTTCTCATCCACACGACGGCCCATAGTGACATAGTCGTAAAGGCTCCTGTTGCTCATATGTGGTGGCCGGAATCAAATCCTATTTGGTAATTACGTCCATACACACGACAGGCTTTTCAAATGTGAGTAATGTATATTGACTCATATATGTACATTGTACAACATATGCTGCCATATACCAGGCTAGATAGTTCATAGTAGTACCGGACCTAAGTGTTTTAGCCTTAGTTTACAGAAGAAATGATTGTTTTTTAACGGAAAACAGTGTCTACTGTCAATAGCCCTGATTGCCTGAGACAAACGGAAAACTTTCCGGTGGAAAGCCTCAAACCAAACGGAAAGCAAATTTGCATTATGGTTACCTGTTAGAGTCGACGAAAGCTTCGTCGATTTTTTTTCGCACTGTCATTCTGGTATCCTAGCAAATATCTTAATAATGATCATAGTAAACCGTGAGAAACAGGTTTGTTGACTTCGCAAGAGAAGAGTTTTATATGTAATTTATAGTTAAAATGATTTATGCATATTAGATCAGTGATAGAAATAGCGATAGTAGTGATAGTGAACAGATAACACATCTAGGTACAAGGTACGAATGCTGCGTTGTGTGTTTGATCCCTTGCAACTGCGCAACTGTTTACCTCCAGTTGCGTTCAAAGCAGCTTTGTTGTCGCGTAGTTTTTTGGTTACCGCGCGTTTGTAATTAAACCTTTAAAATTAAAGACATTTAAATGCCTTAGAAGTTAATTTTATTACAAATTCAAGTCACATACTTCCATTTTGCGGATGATTTCATTTCAAAACATTATTTTACGAATGCAAATTGTACTTTCCGTTGAACTCGACTGACGGAAAAAGTTTTGTCTAACTCGCGTCTCCGTTTGGCACAGGTAATGTGATTTTTTAGCTTTCCGTTTGACAAACATCTGTCATCGATTTTTAAACGTCTGATTGAGTCAAACGGATAGCCAAACGGAAAATCATAATACCAAGGCGACATTTTTTCGCCGTTTGCTAAGACGTTTGGCTCACACAATCAGGGCTAATGTCTGTTGCTGTAAGGTGTTTGATAATGTAATCTACACGTCACTTTGAATAGTGACCTCAAATGGGGAATTGCTGCTATTGTTGCAAAAGTGCAGAAGTTCATGATTTATTTATTTTATACTTGTTTATGTACTATAACTGGGCCAAATTTACCGGCTTTTTGATATCCGGTCCCTTTGAGTTAGCAATTGAGATCGTTATCAACAAATCATCAGACCACTCTGGTTTTTCTTATCTTTCATCAATCACACTCCTATTCTGTGTGGAGAGAGTACCATAGCAAAATCCAACTAAACCTTTGCATAATGAGAAGAAAATACAGATTTTATAGAATATCACAGGGCAGGACAGAAAGTTAGGACACAAACAAAAGTTTTTCACAGTTTCCACAACAAACCACACACAAAATCCGTTTGATATTCTGAAACTTATACAACCTCAATTGCTATGGACGTGCTATTTTCTGTCTTCTGTCTTGATCACAATATGTTGGCTATATTTAACAGTAAACCCATTTTATGACTACAAATTATGAGGTTATTCTAGTCGAAAGTTGCTTAGCTAATTGAAAAAATGTATCAAAGTCTATTAAGTTAGTTATGACATTTTTATCTCGGCTGTCTAAATGCCTCCAAAATCAATGTTGTTGTCATTCTCCACAGAGTGATGTCAATCTTCACAGATTTCACAACTTATGCCTGATGCACAGCAGACTCCGATACCGGAACTTTGATGTTTACCACCAAACGCACTGACCGTTTTGCTAGGAACAACGCAACGAGACGCGAGCGTTCTCGAGACAAAAAACGAGCAATGCCTCAGTTTAGCAAACGTTGCCACATGTGTTTCCCGCCGGGTTGGGAAGCGAAAGCGAAAGTTATTTCTGTCCACTTTTTTCTCTCCGTAAACAGGAGGAACGTTTTTTTTTGTTGTTGTTCTGTTCAAAAAGCAAACAAACACAACAAAAAATAGCACACCACTACGGTTGACCTTGTGTGGGGTTGTCGAACGTGGCCAACCTCGTCGTCGGTCACGCTGGTCGAATTTCAATCGCGCACACAGTGGCACAATAATTTTGGCATTTGGCATCCTCTTCCTGACAAGCTGTTCGAAAAAATGCATCGCCAATGCGTTGGAGTGAGCATCAGCTTTGGGGCTTGGAGCAATCCAAATGCAACGATAATGTCATAAGGGTGTTTTCGATCTCCCATCACACACATTCGTCGCAAAAACGTTTACGCACATTTTGATGATCAACAAATGTTACGCATACATCTGCAGTTTTCGATTGCGTATGTGTCCCCCGCCTGTGTCCCGTGGGTGCGAAAGATAATATTTCATCTTTTCTCGTTATTTTGTGAACCGACGACGACGACAGCAGAAGAAAAGGAAAAGCCAAACACTACCATACCTTCCGCAGTTCGCCCATGATGGTTCCATCCAGCACGATTACGACAGGGTGCTCCATGCTTTCTTAACCTCACATCATTGTCAACTACGGTTGGGGTGGCTGCTGCTGCCGACGTTGGTATTATTATTCTGCATACAGCAATGGGTGCACACTGCCGTAAATGGCAACGACAGGCCTCAAGGTCTGTTCGGATTTTCTTCGCCTTTTTTTTTGTAAATTTTATGACCCATAATGGAGTTTTCTTTTGTTTTCGCCATCCTGCCCCAGGGGTTGCTTCCTGGCCGTTTATGTTTTCTTTCTCTCTCGCATGCGTATCAATACGCATCTGACGCACTATGTTGTGCAATGCCGTACTAAAAGACGGCTGGATCCCGAATATGGATGACCTCATTTTCAGGGTCCTTATATTTTCGAGTCTCCGAAGGGACTCAAAGGGGATGACATTTACGAGTGACCGACTTGTTTAACCTCTTTTTGCATAACCTTTAACACCACGTCGAATTCGAGTGTGTTACATCATGTGAGGAATTTTTGATGATAAAGAATAGTTAAATTAATCAAACCAAGATGATGGAAATGGAGCAAAACTCTGCATGTTTCTTCGCATGAGTGCTTCGAGAGATCTCCATTAACAAAATGAAACTTGCTAATAAGATTATTATACTATCAGTAGCGAAAGAGCACGATACGATAAAAACAACATCAACTAACGAATTTTCCTCGCCAACATATGGAAGAAAAAAACACATCGTCAACTTCGCAGCGAGGAAATGCAGAAGCTGACGTTTGCCCGTCGTCGGGAAACCCTTGCAGTGTGCCATCCAAATGTCAATCGCCCCGTAATTTAAGCTCATTACTTCTACCCACCAAAGTACTCCCCTTTCCGTCCTGTCGTCCTCACGCTCGTACACTGGTACCAACACTACCACCACCCACTGTCCTAATCCAAGCGTATCGGTTGACGACGCTTGGGAAGGTTTGACGACTGGGTTGGCCATTTTTTTTCTTCCATACCATCCATGTATCCTCCACCTGCACCGTAGCCGAGGATGGAGGTTTCCGTTATGTTTTCCTGCACCGAACCGAACCGCCCCCAAACCTAATGGCCACAAAAGCACAGTCGAACAGCGACCACGATGACAATGATGGCCAACGCTAACCGAAAACCATCATCAAAAACTACACATTCAGCTGGCAGCACTACCCTTACTTCCGACGGTCATCCGCTCTTCTGACAATCACAAAGAGCTCTCTCGGTCTGGTTGTGGTTCGTAGTAAACAGTCGCCCAAACGCCAACATAACCTTACCCAACGTATTATCCGTTAAGACTGACAGCGAGCGAGTGAGCGAGCAAGAGAGAGAGAGAGAGTTAGTGAGTGGAATGATGGACTAAACAAAATTGACAAACAAACACCAGCACAAACGTTGTGCTCTTCCCTAATGGTGCTTTGGGTACACTGTGGATATTTTTGAAACTGAAAAAGAATTGCTTTTCACTTCATATACTATCAACAATCCCACTTGTAACATGTAACTTGCGATGGTCAAACATGTTATGCATTTATTTAAAAAAATATATGAGCTTAAATAAATTAAAACATGCCTTAAGTTACACGATCCATACACCTGATGCACATTTGTCTGCCTACCCAACATCAAAGCAAGACTAATTGTTTTGGCATGAGATCGGTACCATAATAGATGGTAGATAATACCCTAACGTCACTGTAACAATTACCTAAGCCGCGTAACTGTGGTAGTGCCGGAACGGCTGGCTTATTCCTTTTCCACCATTTCGTATCTATTCCAATTCCCAACGAGGATGCGACGTCGGAAAATCTATCACTAAATCTGGTTCAAGATGGAGTGGATGTTTGTTTTCCAAAAGAAATTGAATTTCGGTGAATAGCTCAAAACAACTGGACATTGTGAAACAACAGCTAATTTCATTACCAAACAAGTAATCGATGTTAATAGTATGAGTTTTACTATTAAAACGCAGTTGTAAGAAACCTAACTCATTGAACTAAAGCTTGTTTATAAATAGTATTAGACAATTATTTTTGTAACCTGATAAACAAATGATAATCTTTAGATCTAATGTTAAAATGCGCTATGGAAAGTGTGACGCTTCCAGGGTTTTTTTGTGTTTTAATTACTCTATAAGAGTACTGTAACTACAATCAACTATGTTTTTCATGTTAAGATATTATTTTTGAAGAAATAATCTAAAAAATCTTTTTGAAGAAATAATACCAGTTTGCTTTGAAGCGATAATGTTGTTGCGAAGGGACAACTAATTGCTATTGAAGATTTTTTTTGAAGTAGGACTAATGGAGAACTATTTTATTGTTTAAAGCGAATGGTACAGAGGTATCGTGGAGCAACATCGATTACATAGAAAGACTGATCAGTTTTAGTTAGACTCTTTAGTTTTGTTTTTTTTTTTTTTTTGTTGAGAGTAATTCAAGCCCCAATAAAAATTTATCAAATATTAAGTTTTGGGATAGAAGGGACAAATACTATAAAGCTCCACTAAACATTAAATCTCAAGAGTCCAAAGCGTCCTAAAATAGAACAAGGATCACATCCTATTTGAAACCTTGGCCCATATGCAGAACTAACTATTCAGCTTCTTTACGTTTAAGTCAAAGAAACTAATAATATCATCAAGACAAGACTTCTCGAGTTTGTACAGCCAAAAAAGGCAAAAACCATGCTACTGAAACATAAATTAGGAAGAAATTCTATTTCATATACAGTACAGAACATTCTGGGATAGATAGTTTCTCGAAGTATAAAGGTTTCGTTCAACCTTTTAGACTTATTGTTAATAAAAGAGACCGTGCGTTCATGAAAACAGTGCCTACTATCGATCAGAAGGACGGCTACTTACGCTCCAGAGATTCTTAATATGCTGTCCAAAGCTGCCTAAGAATATTCATAAAGAATTGCTCTACTGATAACTAACTGAGTTGCGGTTAGTTCACTTAAAAAATAATTGGTACAGCAGTTCCGGTACAGCGGATATCGCATCAACAACAAGCAACGTCAGTATGTGTCCTAAAGTTATTCCATGTGATAGCCAATACATTTGTAGCAACTCTCTTACCCTCTTACATGAAAATAGTCGTCTTTGCATACAACCAAGATTTTGCGTACACACCAGAGATATGCTTTGTAGCCCTGTGACCGAGCCATATTAACTAGTGCTACGAAATGCATACGTAAACTAACAGAGTTTAAATAAAAATTACTTCAAGCGATGTTAATTTTATAATTTTATAACAGTCCAATTAATTTCAAACTTACATCAAAAACATTGATATGAATATTTCTGAAAACGCCCATCTTACAAACCGCTGGAGAATTATCTCTTCCAACAGAATAGAGTTAAGTACTCTACCGTTTCAATATGGAACACTATGGAAAAGGTAAAATAATTAAAATAATGGCAAAATAATCTAAAAAAAAGGCAAAATATCAACGAATATTACTTTACATCATAAACGAACTTATTTGATTTTGATGTAATTTTTATTTTGTTAAAGTTATTTCTAACAAATCTATTTGAGTTATGTTGAGTTAAACTGGAACTTTTTTTAACGACAGGCGCTTCAAGATGGTCAGACATCATTCATCTGTTATTGCATCGTTCGGCTGTCGAAGAAACCAATTGGCCTATAACTTATATGTTGTTCCTGGGCATTAGACAATCGCCAAATGATTGTCACTATTCGGTCTTAAATTTGTATTACGTTCTTGAAAAATTTATTTATTTATCAATTAATTAATACACTATATTAATTGCCAAGCTATCATATTCTGGATCCCAAGCCGTCCAAATGCTCCGATGAACCCAGATTTTATTCAAATTTTATATTTCCATAAAAGCTTTGCCGATTTAGAGCTCAGGTTCGACCATAAGCTATAAAGATGCGTTGATCATGCCAATTTCAAATATTTATAATTTCAGCTCCATGTTTGATCAGTTTAAAGTTTTTTTTTTTTACTAAGACGGGTTCTACAACCTCGATAGATCTCGGCCTCCCATTTAGGGCCTATTTTACTTAGTTCTATCGTATTTCGCATCGCTGCTGTTAGCATAGCCAACGTAGGTCCCATTATTATCAACCTCCCAATTAAAGTTATTATAAATTTCTATGTATAAAATAACTTTAAACTAAGTTCAATACCCATCAGGACTTAGAGGCGGTAGTAATACCCACAAAAATACGGCTATGTTTTACAGTTTCTAGCTTATGACACAAGCAAATGCCCTTTCATAGCCTCTCGATCGAATGATTGACGATAGTAGTAATTTAGTTCATAATCAACCTGTACCACCACCAAACCTAACCCATCTGCTACTAGTGCATCGATGCAGCTAGGCGGTGCATGCAAATACGCAAAAACCCTAGACAAGACGAACGGCAGCAATGGCTGACAGGAGGTAGGGTTTCAAGTAAGCAAGAAAAACCGAACCGAATCGCGAAATGGCAAAGAAACGTCCATATACCGTCTATTTTAGGTCAAGTTCGCGCTCAACGTTGAATTGCATTGCAGTGGACCGATTTCTTGGGGTAGGATCGAGTCAGGCCTGGCAAAGCTTGGCGCGTCGCTCAAAAGGTAAATGAAAAGAAGGAAAGAATACAACAAAAAGCCATGTTAAAACGGCGTACAGTAACGATCGCAGGTTGAGATGCAACTGGTCCTCGTTGCAATTGAATATGGAGCGATACATAAAAACAATTATATTTTGCCCTTCCCGTGTTCGGTTAAGATATTTATGCTTTTTGCTAGCATATTTCTTTTCCACATGGATGTACTAATTAAATCTTGTGTTTAGTAAAGCATTTAAGTTATCTTTGGTTTTGCTTTGGCTAAGCTTCTTTGGAGCAATATATTGGCAAACGTACAGTTCACCAAATAGTTCCAAAACCATCAACACAACTACGCTCATCAGATGCACTGCGACACGCATCACCGCAACACTCCGATGAGATCCTGCTGGTCATTACCCGATCGTCGTCATCATGTCGGTTGTCGTCTTCGCTGTCGGCTTTAAAACATAAAGAAAACGAACCATTCGCATTCTTCCTCGTTCCACAAACACATCGATCGTCCCCTAGATCTCGTACCCAACTGCACCGTTTGGCAGTGCTCACCCTCCAACCCCTTGCACCGGCTGCCAAGTACAGCCCGTCAACCCGAACATAACGCAAAAAATACGAAAACTACATAAATCGACAAAAAATGATACAAAACAACGCTGCACAAAACCCAAACGACGAACGGGACGACTGCGGCGGACGTCGACGAAAGACTCGACGAAGAAACTCATAAATAAAAATTAACTTTTGTGCGAAACGAACAACAAAAACTGCTGCAGACGAAACATAAAGATGGAGTCGCATGGCAGAAAACTCTTACCCACTCCACACACACACACACACATACGCGCGCACGCAGTCATGCCGTTTTGCTCCACACGACACGCCAAGATGCCTCGCCAAACCTCGTTGTCATGTACGTACGGGGGGCCAATCGCCCAAATGTTCAGCAATAATGGCAACGATGCAACAGAGTACAACGGCACCGAGCATGACCAAGGCCAAGCTATTTTTTCGGATGTCTGGTCAGGGCCCGCTTTTGGTGCGGCGAAACTGCGCCCCAAAGCAAAACTGCCAAAGCTGGGGGACCTGCCCCGGAGTGCGCCCCCCCAAAGACGCCGAACAACTTCACTTCACTTCATCGTTGCCATTGCCCGTGCGGAGAGTTTGTTTCTTCCTTGATTCTTCGATTCGCGCTGCTCGCTGCAACGAAATGCGTTTTGCACTTTTGCACAAGAATATTTTGCGCCCCAACAGGAAGTGGGACTGCACACATTTGTTTGGTTGCGCTAAGAAGAGTGCGCCGAAGTGAAAAAGGGTGCAAGAAGCGTTCGTCAGAGATAAACTACTCGATCGCGGAAAGCTGTTCCGTGGCGTGAAGGAACGAATGGAAGTGAAAAGACTTACACACGAATTCGTCGTCTGACAGCAGACGGTGATGCCGTTTTCATGTACCAAGTTTTATTGACAGTACGCAGTGAATGAGAGGCTTTCATGGGGCAAGTTTTGGTGTGCTGATAACTTTTGATATTGGTTAACTTCATATAATAACTACTCAAACGTGATGTGTTTGAGGTGACGATTACTATCTTCTGTGAAATTCTATTTTATGTATGAACTTTATGGTTTTAGATTCGTGTGAGCTCTTCCTACAGTCTTTCTTACAATGGTTTTCAGTAGATAGGACACAAAGCCTCTATAGGCCAAAAAAAAGTAGATAGGACACAATTACATGCGTTTATTGAGACAGTAGCGTATGTTATGTCAAAATAAACCAGTGGCGTGTACAAACCACATTCTTAAACCACAAAAAATGTATGCTCAATACAAGATTGGTGCTTGGTTACCTAAACATGAAACTTTCTCTAAGCCAAAAAGATTAAATATTATTTGATATTTGTAGCTCGAAAATCTACTGCTTCGACGAATTGTTAAAACTTTCGTTTTAACGACGAATTGTTAAAGTTTTGTACCTAAATTGGGCAGATATTTCAATTCTACTAAACTGTCGTACACAGTTTGACGTAACATCGGCTGTCTACGCTGTCATCAGCAGGCTTATGAAATTAAATGCTCTCGTTCAAAAATCCGATGCTTGTATTTGAAAATAAAATTTAGCAAAAAACTTGACCTTTTGTTAATATAACAACTACATGTTTATAGATGTATGTGTCTTAGAGACATGTCTTGGCACCGCGCTGTTAGGGCATATCAGCTGTACAATCGCCATCAACTACGTTGGTGACTATACATAGTTCCGTTGGTGACAGAACAGAATTTTTTAAGTCTTAACTGCTTGAGCGATACATTGCTAGTTGATATGACTAGAACACATCAAGGTAGCGATGTAGGCTACGAAGACAACAATACCTTGCAGATTGAACATACAGGAGCCGTTTAAACTAGGACACTCATGTGTCGGCGTTTCTCTATCTTCGAGAAATTCTGGGTATTGTGACTCTCTGATGAGCTTAGAATCTGCGAGGAGTCCTGTTATAAACAATGATTTATAGCACTTAGCATATCATAAAAAAGCTTTGGAGTTGCACACACCATGCGAAGATACATTCCACTCCTAGATCTCTCAATGTTGGAGCAATATTGTTCTAGTGCTCTTGCGGTTTTGAATCCACAACCGAAGTTCTTCTTCTTCTTTGGCATTACAACCTCGTAAGGCTTTTGGGTAGCTTTCTTTGACTTAGTTTTACCCCGAACCAACAACTGAAGTTACGCCCCGACAAATAACATTTAGAATCCTCTAAAATTCTAATATGTTGAGGAATCATCCTAGGAAACAACACAGCAAGAATGTGAACAAAAGAATCTCTATAAACTTTTGCAATGAACTTGTTTGTCTAAGATGTGAGTGATAATTGGTTTCAGTTTTTATAGCAGAATTTTTACTTTTAAGAATTTATAAGAATTGCAGACTTTACCAAAACGCCGAAGTTCAAATGCTCAACAAATCAGAAGCTGTCCATTCGCATTTATTGATTGTGAAGCTTGTGTGTGTTGACAATAAGTCTATAAAAAGCACATACAATCAAAATTGAGCATTCTTTTTCTACCTTTAAACTATTTCCCCAACTATTTCTCAGATATTCATATAAGAATGCACAGTAAACCGAGAAGAAAGTCAATTTATTTTACTATCATCTTTCATACATGGTACATGGCAAGAAATAATTATTGTTCCGATCGTTTTCCGATCTCTACGTTACAACAACCATAAAAACACACATTTTTTCCATTGTGGACATTTTTATTGGGCGTGTAGCACTGTAAATAATCATCCCTCCGAAGGACATCGCTGCACTGCAACCATACCGTTCCAAGACCACGTCTGTCCCTGGAGGGCGCCATTTAGCCTACGCTCAAATTTGTAATTAAATTAAGCTTGACAGACGTTGCTCGAAGCATCCAAACCCGAACCGTAATCCGAAGCGCCTTGACCGGGCAACAGTACGCGCTTGGCGTACCAAGGCGAACCGGCTAACCTCTCGGATGCTGCTGGTACGTACGGATGTCGCTGTTGCTGGTAGGGCGCGCAAGTTTGCTGCAATTTCATCGAATTCAGACGATGGCCGGTCGTCTGTCATCGGCAGCCGGAGATCGGCACGTAGGAAGAAATTGGACGGTCACTAATTTTGGCGTGGGAGCTTTTCACTGTGCATCTCGTTAACACCTAGAAGTGGTGCGACTTGGCAGCTGAGGTGGCGGGTTGTCTGCTATCGGAAATCTTGATGCCACAGTGCACTCCGTCCGTCGTCAAATGTTCATCGGTTAATTAATCGACCAGCGGCTACAAGTGCTTAAACTTGGTACTGCTTACAGGGTTTTAGGGAAGACCAAACAATATCCATGCGATTTATGGGTTCTGTTTAGGACGAAGTGTGACCATTTACGATAGAATTGGACTCTGTCTAGAGTTTTTATTTTTTTGGGAATCTTTGTAGTAATGTATTTGTTACAGTATTTGTTTTTGGGAAAAATTAGCAATATTGAAGTCTGAGGTAAAGCAAAATATTTTCAGTAATTTTTAGACATATTTGACCACTGATTAGATCTGTATTTAGTCCAGAAATAGTCCATCTATAATGATCACGATAACAAAATTATAGGTTGTAGTCAGTATCTGTCCAACATTTGAACTATAATTGTTAAAACCAAAGTTGCTCACCGACACAAAAAGTCGACCTCTCGAAAACTTCTCCAGACTAGGTTACGGTAGGTTACGGTCGGCATCGACACATCTACCAATTGACAAGGCAAAGACTATCATACCCTACTCAACTAGGTGCCAAATTCTGGAGATTCTCTCCCTGGAATTGAGACGATCCCAGGCGCAAGCTGTGCTCATCGCTGGTCTGCTTCTTGGAGTTTCCGATGAGCCGTCCCTTCTATCCAATATTCTACTTTATGTTCCTACACGTTAACTTCGTCCTAGTCCTCCCCTAACACAGATTTTGGTTCAAACGACCCGTTACTGGCTTTCGTCACTTCAATGCTTTTTCCGACCATTTTGACTTTGGCATTTCTACGTCCACCTTCCGCTCGAGATTTTCTTCCTCTATTGCTCCTTAACTATCTTTTTCCTTTAACTATGTGCTCTTTTCTTTTCTGTCTTTTTCTCCTCTTTCTGTTTCAGTCGTTGGGTCCTGGCTCTTTGTTTTGTACTCAAGTTTCTGCAGTATATCATAGTTTTTAGATTTTAGGTTTAGATTAGAATTAGTCCATGATTGTATAGCCCTAGTGTCAAACAACGTCGTAATAAAATAATGAATAATTAATGAATAGACTAAGCCGTGGATCAATTGGAAGTTTTCCCTAAATATACCTCACTTCTGCGACGACGTTTTCTTAGGAAGGATAATGTCAAACAAGCAATTGTCGTATTTGAGACAATAACGAATCATATGAGATGCACCAAGTTGCTTTGCATTCTCACAGAAAGGCACATTTTGGGGTTAGCTCGTCAACGAGCGCAGTCTTTTCTGGTCTTTAAGTTAACAGGTCCATAGGATCTATCGACCATATATTTACATATTTAGTGACCTAATGGATGTCTCGCAATGAGGCGATAGCAACTTGCTACCTACATGCTGTATCTAAAAGTTGTTAAACTTTTACTTATCTCAAACAACGTCTTAAACAACTGATCCTGAAAGCCTGCCCAATATCTCGCATACATTTTCAATTACTCAACTTTAAAGCACCAATAATGCGTTATTGACATCCTTTTACATTCAATTTTGGGCCAGAAAGACATTTTAAATGCAATTCGGCACACAAGTTTAAATGAGTCTGACACCACTGATATAAACAATACAAAAGATTACAGATCTACCAATAAGTGTCCCTCTTCATTTTGGACATCTACCCAAAAAAAACCTTTTCTTGGCTTCAAAGTCTCGTTTTGAATATTTAATTCTTTTATTCGTTTGATTAATTTCCTTCGCCAAAATAATATTCTCAAAGTCAATATTTCAATTTGTTCAACTTTGCAAAAAGGGATTTAATTTCTTACAATTTGTACAGTATTTTTATATAATATATCAAGACTGTCTTAAAATATGCAACTTTTGTATAATCTACCAACGACATACAAGCATTCCATCCACCAAAAGAAAAACTCTCATGCATATGCAACAGATGAACCATTACAAAAGAACACAGTCTTTCGAAACAAACGGCGACGCAAAACTCGGTTCCGGCTTGCAACTGATTG
Source organism: Anopheles maculatus (assembly GCA_002091835.1). NCBI lineage: Eukaryota > Metazoa > Arthropoda > Insecta > Diptera > Culicidae > Anopheles > Anopheles maculatus. The sequence goes on along the minus strand of KZ061714.1, from coordinate 258,666 downwards.
CAGTGATGTTTCTGTTGTTTCTTTCGGTCGCCATCATCCCTCATTCTCTTTCGGCAACCTTGAGCAAGTACTTATTTTTTACGCCAAAACGATTGGACAATTTGTTGTTCCCTCTGTTCCCGGTTTTTCCGGGCCCGGGCCACGGTTCGTCCTATTTCGTTCGGTCGCTCCCATTATGACTTCCTCACTGCACTCGTCCTGCCCCCCAGGGGGGGGGGGGGTCCCCTACCCCGTCACATCACCGACCATAAGCCAGCCACAGACCATGAGCCTCAAGTCTTTATTGTAGTTGCCTTTTCCGGATGATTATCTGTCTGTATGCAATTTTCGACGGCGTATTCTTTCTTTTGGCTTTTTCGTCGCCACTCTTTCGCGCGCCGGCCCACCCAGTCTCCCCACTCGTTTCGGTGCATATACCCATGCCGAATGGGGCTTTTTTGTGTGTATGTGCGGTGCATGTCGTTGCATGGTTCCACCAAACACAGGCTTGGCTATTTTTGTTTCAAGGTCCTTCCCATGAAGCTTCCCGATGGTGGTTTTGCGGATGGTTCTGCTTTTCGTTTGTTTCGTACGCTTGTTGGGCTGGTTTTCGGTTGTGTCGTCGTACGAACATAAGTACGCGTACGAAAATACGCGCTCATAAATTGACCGCACCGAGACAGGATGTACGTGTGAGCGATTTTCGCTGAAAGTGAAAGTTGCCGGCAGAATTGTTCCGCTTAACCACGTTTAACGCACGTATCAGACGCTTCCGGAGCGTTGTACTTGGCACATATTAGTAATATTTTATTTGTGATTTTATTTGAATGTCATTTAACCTATGGTTCTTTTGTAGTATTATCCATTTATTCGTTCCATTTTTTCCATATTTTTTGTTTTAGAACTTTGTTTCGTTATTCGATACAAAAAGTTATTACGATATCAATTACAGTACAAATAAGGCTAACATGAATTGAAGCAAACGTTAATAATTGTAACAATAGAAGGGGTATGCTTTAGCATTAAGTTCAGAACATTTTCTCTGGTATCTCTTTAAGATTGTTTTAGGTTAAAAGCATATGCTTTGACAAACACTACGTTGAAAGTAAGAAATTTTAAAGCACAGCTCACTATACGACGCAAAAGCTTTTCAGGTTTATGGCCGCCCTATTGATGTAGATGTAGACCAAAAAATAAAAAATGCAAACAAAGCCTCTTAGCAATGCATCAGGGCGCATAAACTGTGGAATCCAGTGGTTTTTGAGAAAAATTTCATCTTTCGATGTTCCGTATTGTTTAAATTTATCTGCTTTGAATAGCAAGTGTGAATCGTTGTAAAGAGACAGCCAAATAAAATTGTGTTAATGCTATAAAATGGAAACTATACGAGATTTTTTCAAACTATTTTTATTATTTTAAAGCTCAATTCTTTCGGTTACTAATGGAATATGATTTCATCCATATGGCTGCCATGGCTAGCCATACAGTGCTCAATACGGCCGATCTAATTTTTGAGTCCATTTTGGACTGTGTGCTGCCCTGTCTCGGCTATGGTATTGCAAATGTTGTCTTTTAATGCTTCGATTGTCTTTGGTTTTGTTGGCGAAACACTTATCTTTGACGGCTCGCCACAAATAATAGTCCAATGGTGTCAAACCGCAACTTCTTGGTGGCCAAACGACATCAGAATTTTGACTGATGATGCGACCTCCAAATACAGTACGCAAAAGATCAATTGTAAAATTGGTGTTCACTACTAATGGTTAGGCTATCCGTAACTATGAGATTAGGATGAATTATAAGATTAGGATTAGGACTTAGGATTAGAATAAATATATCACTCACATTCAAACCTTCTTCACGTACACACCTTTCCACCACTTGACCACTTGAGAAATTTACTAGATTATTCCGCGACTCAACAATTGGTTGTGTGGCACGGATCGCCATCCTGTTGAAACCAATAGTTATATAGTACAAAGACGCCTTTCGATTAAAATCCACACCAAACAGTAACTCATAATGGATGCATCGGCAATTCTTCAGTTACGTATGGGTTCTCCGTGCCCCAAAAACGACAATGAGGCTTGGTGACATATCCACCAAGATCAAAATGCACTTTTCAAAATCTGAAAAGATGATTTTATTTACATAACCAGCATCGAACCAGTACAAACACAGCTTTGAAGGAGCCTCGTCTTGCTGAGAATTGGTTCTGTTTTCCTTATTATCAGAGGACAGGAGCAATACCACCTGCAAAACTGTTTAGCAACATGAGAATCAATTTAAAAACATATTACACTTGATACACTCATGATAAAACTGCAATGAAACGTAATTGAGACTTAGAATTTACACAAAAAATTTACGCTGCATGACAGTTCCCGAAGTACTTCAGTAAACCATAAAGCGTATCGAATATCTTATTATGGTTTTGAGTGAATGACGGTGAACGTTCTCTGCGTTTTATTGCTTCATGCGAATTGCTATGTAGGCATCAGCAGGATAGATATGTAGAACAAATAAATAGCTATCAGTTTGTCATTCGTTTTTTGAATAGACACGAAGTAACACGTTTTATATTGAACTTCACGTAGAGTGCAATTCTTAGTATCTTAAGTTACAAACTAGTCTCTCAAGTTTGATGGGCAACAGATCACTCAGCATACTATAAAATTATTATTGAGTTGCCTTAAAAGTACGTTGAATAATATCTGATAGACTAATTTTAAACACCTTCATACACGCTGAGTCAGATAAGAGGTAATTTGTTTATTGTTTATTGTTTATTACAATCCAAAGTGATTGACCGAGTGAAATGGCCCTATCACAGAACTTAAACCTACCCTTAAAGCTATACAAATTAGTGACGATGCCTGATAAAGACTAAACGAAGACTACAGAACATGGAAAGGACGGTGCCAGTCAAAAAATAAATAATTCTCATTTAGTGTTCGAGCCATAGCAGTCAAGGGGTCATTATCGCTATACGCACGTCTAGTTAGGTCTGTTCTTAGTAAGTTATAATTTCTAAAGGTCCTAGGAGGTACATTGACATTCACACGTGCCAGCAGTTCAGGTGCGTCTATCTCTCCGGTCAGAATTTTGGCTATAAATTTGCATTGTGCAATATCGCGTCTCCTGGCAAGGGTTTCTAATCCTAACAGTAAACAACGGATATTGTACGATGGACGTGGTGTAATGTTACGGAACGGTGTAAAACGCAAGACGAAACGAGTAAATTTTTTTTGCACGGATTCAAGCCTATTCGACCAGTGACTGGAAGAAGGACACCAGACAACCGAACTAGGCCCCAGGACGGAGCGAGCAAGCTATTTAAATAAGGCTAATAGGCAATGTGGATCAGCGAATTCGTTAGATTGCCTTCGAATGAAACCTACCATTTTGTTAGCCCTATCTATAATGTCATTGTAGTGGTTTCTAAAATCAAACTTGCGGTCTAGGGTGACTCCTAAGTCCTTAACTGTGTAGCAACGTTGCAGTTGTGTTTCAAATATTTTGTAATTAAACACTAAAGGACGAACCGAATGATGGAAGGACATACAAACACACTTATCAACAGAAATAAGTAGGTCGTTTTTAACGCACCAGTCGGAGAAACAATTCACAGATCTTTGTAGGCTAAGACTATCACAGTTATTCCGGACAGGTAAAAACAGTCTCAGGTCATCGGCGTAGAGTAGACACTCAGCATCACGTATGGCCAGAGTGACGTCGTTGAAGAAGAGGGAGAAAAGGAGAGGTCCCAAATTGCTACCCTGAGGGACGCCTGAAGAGCTTTCGTATTCGCCGGATGTAAAGTTGTCAATTTTGACTCGGTAGCAACGTTTTGTGAGGTAGGATCTAAACCACTTTACGAGGGAGTCAGAGAATCCGAGGCGAGTAAGCTTGGCCAGTAGAAGACGGTGATTCACGCGATCGAATGCAGCCTTGAGGTCCGTGTAAATCACATCCATTTGTGCCCCGGATGCAAAAGCAGCATGACATTTTGTTACAAAATCGACGAGGTTAGTTGTAACACTCCGCCGAGGGTAGAAGCCGTGTTGACGCGTAGAGATGATCGTTCGGCTGTGGAACATAAGTGAGTTTTGCACGACGATCTCGAGGACTTTCGCTCCAGCAGCCAGTGTAGTAATTCCGCGATAGTTTTCAGCTGAGCCTTTATCGCCTTTTCACGAAAACTCGATTCTAAAAATACATTAAAGCTTTTTTTAATATTAAATACATTTTTTTTTCAAGCAAATGACAGTGCATTTACCCCTCCCATGGTTTATTTCAATAAGCGCGGCAAAACCACAACTCATCAAATTGAAGAAATAAATGAGCATAACAAAAAAAACCCAATACCGCCCTTATCTGTCACAGCAAAACAAAAAGCCGAACACAATAACGCACGAAAATGTATCATCTCCGGATGCGTACGTTTCACCAGGCTAAGCACATTTCGTGCCTGCAAAACCAAATCAGGCTGCACCCAGCGCCTATCACATGTACACACAAAAACAAACCCCCCACACAGATGGATAGGACGTCAAACGCGCGTAGACAGTTTCCCTTGAATGGGACCACATAATGATATACAGAACGCACCGGCGGATGGATGAGAGTAATCATTACTGCTGACAAGACTCGCTCGGCAGATAGTAGTAAGGCAGCCAGAGCCAGCCGACACGCGACATGAATGATGATGGCCCGATGGCTCCGTAGTGTTGAGAAAATCGTTGACGATTCCTTCCGGTAAAATTGCATCCTCGCACCATCCTCGAGCGAAATAAAAAACAAACCGATGGCTCACATGAGCTTCCTAAACTGTAGCAAATCCTACGTGTAATGGCGCCGACAGTCGCTCGCGTCCAATATTTTTGCACTCGACAATCCGTCACCGTGGAATTAATCGTCGTAAACTGCTGCTCTTCCAAACCGGTATTGATATTAACAAAACCGTCACCGCTCTACGCTCAAGACACTAAATCGCCAACGCTGTCCCTAGTGTTCTGTCACACGCATGTCGCACCGAATGCTTGTCTAATGCTGAATCGGGTTGAAATTAAAATCTCTACCATACATCCCGAACTCGTGCACCATGATGTCATGATGCATGAACGGCAGGCTTTCAGAATGTAGCTGAAATTAAATCCAGAACTAGTGTTTTTTCAACTCCTGCTGACACACGTACTCAATGGTGGATTTAACAGAGGATGAAGTGGGCGACCCTTCAAATCCTTCGCCGTCCTAAGCCAGGAAGCCTCATCACCCAAAGATCTTTATTGTTCAAGGAACCGAGCCTCGTTGACTAAGAAGCCTTGTGATACAAGATAATTTATCCTCCAAACGGTCATATCGTAGTACAACGAATCTTTTTATCCAAAGATCCGTTTTGGTCAAGGACTTGACCAAGAACCTCCTTCGAACTTTGTCCTCCAAGAAGCTTTGTCTTACAAGAATTCTCGTTGTACAAAGATCCGTGTCATCAAGGGAACTTTGTGGTCCAAAGAAACTTCAATTGGCCCTATCTATGAGGCTCCAAAATTTAAAACTGTAGCAGGAAGTTGCCTAGTTTGATCTTCTAGCATCCTTACACCAATTATTCCAAAATGTCTATTTTGCACGACTTTTATTCAATTCATGTGTACAATGTGTTACTTTCATTTTTGAACCGAATACAATTCTTATCTTACAGTATAATTGTTGACAAATTGACTTCTCTCACCAACTGCGAAAGTGTAGCTCCACTTTAATTCGTTCCGCACCTTCGTGACAGCATACACACACTGGCCAACCTCCCTTAACGTGTGGTGACTCGTGCCACACACGCACTCTCTCTCTCTCCCAAACAGCAAATTGCATCTATGTTTCATATTAACCATAAAAGGTACCAACCGACCGACTCACTTACATCGCTTCGCACCATCTTCCCCATGTCCGGCAAACGGCAGCGATTCATTCGTCGAAGATAATCCACCCATCAGCCAGATGCATCCAACAATGTGCGGCCATGCCAACCTGCACGGTGTGACCATTTTCAGATGCTTGCCTAGTCCCAGTTAGTTGCGGTGAATTTGCGCTACAGGTTTCGCTCAGAAAACAGAAGCGCCTCAGAAACATAATGTGGATGCTGCCGCTGTAGACAAACAGAGAGTCCCGTTAAGATGTAGTCCCAGCCCCCGACCGTTGTCTGTTGTTCGTTGATGTTTGAATTGTTGACTGATTGGGAATTTATTGCTGTGTGCACCAAACGGATATCTTTGACCTCCCATGGTTTATTTCAATAAGCGCGGCAAAATCACAACTCATAAAATTGAAGAATTAAATGAGCATAACACAAAAAACCCAATACCGCCCTTATCTGTCACAGCAAAACAAAAAGCCGAACACAATAACGCACGAAAATGTATCATCTCCGGATGCGTACGTTTCACCAGGCTAAGCACATTTCGTGCCTGCAAAACCAAATCAGGCTGCACCCAGCGCCTATCACATGCACACACAAAAACAACCCCCCAACACAGATGGATAGGACGTCAAACGCGCGTAGACAGTTTCCCTTGAATGGGACCACATAATGATATACAGAACGCACCGGCGGATGGATGAGAGTAATCATTACTGCTGACAAGACTCGCTCGGCAGATAGTAGTAAGGCAGCCAGAGCCAGCCGACACGCGACATGAATGATGATGGCCCGATGGCTCCGTAGTGTTGAGAAAATCGTTGACGATTCCTTCCGGTAAAATTGCATCCTCGCACCATCCTCGAGCGAAATAAAAAACAAACCGATGGCTCACATGAGCTTCCTAAACTGTAGCAAATCCTACGTGTAATGGCGCCGACAGTCGCTCGCGTCCAATATTTTTGCACTCGACAATCCGTCACCGTGGAATTAATCGTCGTAAACTGCTGCTCTTCCAAACCGGTATTGATATTAACAAAACCGTCACCGCTCTACGCTCAAGACACTAAATCGCCAACTCTGTCCCTAGTGTTCTGTCACACGCATGTCGCACCGAATGCTTGTCTAATGCTGAATCGGGTTGAAATTAAAATCTCTACCATACATCCCGAACTCGTGCACCATGATGTCATGATGCATGAACGGCAGGCTTTCAGAATGTAGCTGAAATTAAATCCAGAACTAGTGTTTTTTCAACTCCTGCTGACACACGTACTCAATGGTAGATTTAACAGAGGATGGAGTGGGCGACCCTTCAAATCCTTCGCCGTCCTAAGCCAGGAAGCCTCATCGCCCAAAGATCTTTATTGTTCAAGGAACAGAGCCTCGTTGACTAAGAAGCCTTGTGATACAAGATGATTTATCCTCCAAACGGTCGTATCGTAGTACAACGAATCTTTTTATCCAAATATCCGTTTTGGTCAAGGAACAAAGACTTGACCAAGAACCTCCTTCGAACTTTGTCCTCGAAGAAGCTTTGTCGTACAAGAATTCTCGTTGTACAAAGATCCGTGTCATCAAGGGAACTTTGTGGTCCAAAGAAACTTCAATTGGCCCTATCTATGAGGCTCCAAAATTTAAAACTGTAGCAGGAAGTTGCCTAGTTTGATCTTCTAGCATCCTTACACCAATTATTCCAAAATGTCTATTTTGCACGACTTTTATTCAATTCATGTGTACAATGTGTTACTTTCATTTTTGAACCGAATACAATTCTTATCTTACAGTATAATTGTTGACAAATTGACTTCTCTCACCAACTGCGAAAGTGTAGCTCCACTTTAATTCATTCCGCACCTTCGTGACAGCATACACACACTGGCCAACCTCCCTTAACGTGTGGTGACTCGTGCCACACGCACTCTCTCTCTCCCAAACAGCAAATTGCATCTATGTTTCATATTAACCATAAAAGGTACCAATCGACCGACTCACTTACATCGCTTCGCACCATCTTCCCCATGTCCGGCAAACAGCGATTCATTCGTCGAAGATAATCCACCCATCAGCCAGATGCATCCAACAATGTGCGACCATGCCAACCTGCACGGTGTGACCATTTTCAGATGCTTGCCTAGTCCCAGTTAGTTGCGGTGAATTTGCGCTACAGGTTTCGCTCAGAAAACAGAAGCGCCTCAGAAACATAATGTGGATGCTGCCGCTGTAGACAAACAGAGAGTCCCGTTAAGATGTAGTCCCAGCCCCCGACCGTTGTCTGTTGTTCGTTGATGTTTGAATTGTTGACTGATTGGGAATTTATTGCTGTGTTCGCCAAACGGATATCTTTGAACCTATTCCTACCTTCATAAACTCACTTTTGATTTGAATTTTTCCTTACATCGATGATGATTTGTACCAAAACATTTCTTTTAGTGAAAAGAGATTAATATTTACTATTTGAAAGCTTTTTTATACTTGCTATAATAACGAGATACTATTCTTATTTTAATTCTCTTGCTCTAAAACCCCGAGAGGTCTTGCTCTGTCATTACTAGCTTTCCTTGACATGTTTTTTACTCGTAGCTGGTCAGTCCTGCGTACGAGGAGACGGTCCGCAAGGGATTTGATGCCCGGTCCTGCCGTGTGAAGACTGGTGTGAAGGATTTTATGTTGTACATCCTTTTTTTTTAAAAACAATATTAAGTAATAATCCCTCTTCAAACTCTTTCGGTAAAAAATGCAAACAAAGCTTGCACAAATCTTAAAACCTAAAGATAATCTTACAAGTATATTAAAACAAATCTAACTAATAATCAAAAATGGTAGGAAAAATTTTACCACTACAGTTTTGAGGAATACTTAAAGCTACAATGCTCAGAAAACCGTAAACTATTGTTCTACACAAGAAATTAAGAGATGTTGTTCGAATGTTGGAGCGAGTTGAATTGGAAGTCCTCGTAAAGTAAATTACAATTGTTTGAGTTAATGAATTAATTACTGTAGTTAAAATTAAAGTAGATAAATTCAAAATTGACTATTAAAACTGCTTTTGAAAGAAGCAAAATCAAACGAAGAAACATACTAATTGTAGTTCAATTATGTTTAACTAGGATTAATAAATTTTTCACACCGGCAGTAACAACATTTCTAGTTTAAAACTAGAATAATTAGTATTTAGATGGGTAAAATATTCTATAAAACGATTTGATATATAAAAATACTCAAATTTACTCATAAGTTACACACAACGGAAAGCCACTTTAACCCAAAAAAAAAGTTTGACGGCTAGTGAATCCATCATGAGCCTTCCTAGTTTGCCATCAGGTCAATGACATTACCCGGGTATCGTCTGCAAACGAATATAGAAAAAAAAATACCACACAACAACAAAAAGGTTCGCTAGGTGACTATCGCCCCACCGAAAGGATGGTGTATTTTAATAATGATTTGAGGTTAACCGTAACTCTGCAGTATGTAGAAGCAGAAGCCAAGGGCCTAGCCTTTGTAACAATGCTGGCTGTGCACGGTTGTGCGTGGGCAAGATCGATACGCGTACGTACGCGAATACGCAAAATCCTTTCTGCCGACTTGGCCGCTAATGAGTGCTGGCGGGCGGAGTTCATTGCGTTTGTGAAATCCCCCCACACACACACACACACACTGCGCACCATACCGCACCATCAGCAAGCAATAGCTATAAGGGTTGTTTGCCAAGTTACATGCAACGTGCAACGTAAAAATACATAAGGATAGACATTCGGGAAACGCATTTGAAACATTGGAGCAAGAAAAAAACAAACAAATCGTCAGTATTTTTATCCCGTTTTGTCCACAGCCTGCGTTAGAGGGTACTTTCATCAAGTGGTTTATCGGCATATCGTGTCTACGGTGGTATCCAATGCCAATGGTTTAAGTTAAATCAAAATCAAATTAACGAACGGTTGATAAATGTGTAGTTGGCTTCAGCAAATCGAAATGCGATAAATTATTATAGAACGCTCCAGCATCGAGATGAAAGACAACCTTGGGACAATAATAAATAGACAAACAATTCAAGCAGAGCATTATGGGCGTGTACTGTTGAAAAATGGCATATTCTATCGAAAGCTGTTCAGACGCTTAGTCAATAACCATTACATCGCTTTTAAGGTCTCTCACATCACGGTGGTTCTTTGGTCCTGGAACTTAATATGGAGTCTACATTACTACTTAACCGTAGCTTACACTCTCTAACTCTAATTCGAAAATAAAAATATTGATATTTAATCGTGAAATTCCAGACATTCCTCGTAAATAAGAAACAACAATATAGCTACTTTGCCATCAAGACAATCATGGCCATCAACTACACCAATCGCCACCAACAACTCAACAACTCTTCCGTGGGAAACTTTTCCATTCAAACTATCTAGAATCCATTTGCCTACTTCACTCCAACGATTTGGTAGCATTAAAAGGGGTTCTAAATTTCTTCCTCTCTCCCCAACAGGAGGCTCCACTCAAAAACCTGATACGTTGTTGGCTTCCGTAATTACAACCCCTTTCTAGTTCGATCTGTGTGTTTCATCCATCCCCAACTGGATGCCGCTTCCGTTAAGCCGTACCGCTGCATCGAAGAATATATTGTGCGTTATAATTCCTGGTGCGGTTAGCGAGTTTAAGACTACCGTCCTATAGCCGGGATAGCCTGGTAGCGTAACCAAATTAATGGCCAACGCATGGTTAAAATTAATTTACCGTGCACCGCGAGATGAAAGGGAAAATGCAGTCAATAATCGAATTATTGCAATTAAGCTGTAGCTGCTGTCTTAAGGGAGTCCCCCGTTCGGAAGCGAGCCTACTGCATTTGGTTGCTTTAGAAAGTTTCATCTTTGATGAGTTAAAGTGTAATGTAGTTTGGGATGTACACGGTAGGGTCGCACGCCCAGAAATTCTGTTCTATTCTTCATTTAGCAGAAATCGTAATTTATAATTTTTCTTTTATTTGTTTGATACTGGCTAGAGACTTCATTTTATACTGTTTGGTATTGGACTGGAACTTTTCTTGAATACATTTTTAATGGGAACGATATACTTTTTCACTTCAATCTTAACAAACAGTAGCATTTTTAAACGGTATTAAACAGTCTACGAATTCCTTAGGTTAGTAAGACAAAGCAAATTTACACGTTAGATAAATAGGACATGCTCGTCACATAATTAAAAAATACACGTGATATTCCAAGAAACATTTCCTTGTTTGCTTTTAGTCTCAACCATTTTTTATTCAAGATTTATCATAAATATTTCAAGTAAAAACAAGTATGATTTTTTATGGAGCTTGACAGTTTTTACATTCAAATATATTTGACAGCGTTTTATAGATGACTTAAAGACTATTAATGATTAGACATCAAAATGCAAAAGTGCTTTTACCGGTATCTTAAAAGCTTATTCTTGAGCCTTTGCGTGTAAAGATAAACTTTTCTTAAATGTACCAATGTCTACTAAGACTATAAAGATCATATTTAATACAGAAAATTGAATAAAGCACACGATTATCACAAAAACCAGCACATAATTTACACAATTCAATCGTCCCAAAGTACTGCTCAGACGTTTTGTTCACATTTGTTTACATTGTATCACACTTCTTGAAGCTTAAGCCTTTTAAGTATACATTAATGATAACGTCAAACTGAAAAGTTTGTACGTAATATCATGAGTTACGCTTTAGAAATTACTTGCATTTAATATAGTATTTGAACTGATTATTGAAGTATTTGCAGCTTTCAAAGGCACAGCTCCTCTCCTTTTAATGTTTTCACCTCAAGCGATCTTAAGGAGATATCAGAGAAGAGACTTTGAACTTAATGCTTTGGCATCTGTTGCGTCCTGCAACAAGGGCTGCGTCCTGCAGCCCTTTCTTTCGATTTGTCTCACGAACAGCTTCATTTAACATTAACATTTACACACGACATTTACGACATTTATGTTCACACAAAGTCTTTACACAAATTGGCTTGTTTTGTTAGTTTTGTTTCTTTGGTTCTTTTTTATATCGCGTCGTGTTAGTTGGAGCGTTAGAAAACTCTTGCTCGCTCTGCCGGTTCGTATCGAAAAGCGAGCCTTCCTCTCTATTCCTAACGCTTTTTATGGAACTAACACTTTTACACTAGATTAAGGTACCTAGCGACGACTATCGCCACAAGTAATATTTGTACGCCTAAAATTTGATTTGACTACAATGTTGGCATAGTCTCTGGAAGTATGCCAGGGTTCCGAAGAGTTATCATACAGTATGTTTACTCTCTTCATTGGGTAAGCTTTTTGAGAGGATAATTCTCGATCGAATACAGGAATGGCTGTCTAAGCTTGGCCTTTTGCGATCAGAACAGTTTAGATTTTGTACAGGGCATCCCCATGTCCATCAGCTTCTTAGACTCAAACGTTGTGTTGAGCAAAAACAAATTCGACATCGCTAAGGGTTTTTCATGATGAGTGTCTCAATTAACATTTTCCGAATCTTCAGAAGCTAAAATAAAACACAATCTGGGTGGTCTTTCAGACCCAACCAATGTTCCAGCAGAAGTTCCTCAGGGAAAGCTTTTGATCTATATGCCCTTCATCTTGAACACAGCTGACATTTCTACTCTCCTTGCGATGGTCAGCAATTTCTATTCATACTGCCATATCGATAAGAGGTAGGAGATTCAGTGAGCTCAAATGTAGGATGCAGCGTACATAGTTTAGCTTAGTTGTTTAGTGTTGCTTAGATATGCTACATAGATCTAATCTGAGTTAGTCTAAGGCAATGATAATTCCACTCGCTATAGAAGATCACTTAATCGTCCTCTGAGCGCTAGACTTGTGGATGATGAAACATCTCGTGGTCACCTTCGTTAAGATACTTAAGACTTACCACCGACGTTGGACGTATTAGCGAGATTCTATACGCTATTACATTTTTTGCATGTACGTAGGCGTAATCTATTCACTCGAAATTGACAATCAAACAGTTGATACTACGTCATTTGATACGGATGTTTTATGTAATAAAAAGCTTGTTGGGTACTGTACTGAACTCACATATTCTATAAAATATCGCAGAAGAGCAAAAAACAGAACCGTAAGCAAATTTTTGTGGAGGCAGTTAAAGTTATGTAGAATAAATACATCAAGATACTTCATGTTAGAAACACAACAGAGATTTAAGATGTTAATACGATAGCGTTGTGTTCTCAACCTAACTCCCAGATTAGTACAAATACGAGAAAAGTACAATTAAAACACTAAAACTTAGCTTGATTACTCGCCATATAAAACAATTGTCACGCAATTCCTTTTACGTTAGATGTTTCTGAGGAATTTTGCGGCTGTCATCTTCCTCGTTCGCTCGACAAGAAGATCACAAGCCAATCACGCTTATCTCCCAGATTGCACTTCGTCTGAGGTTGTCATACGAGAGGGTACAATCCAGAGGGCAATGTTAAACGACATAATAGATGGTCTTTGGAGGACTGGAGACAGTAAGAGGAAATAGTTTGAAAGAACGTTACAATCATCGCTACAATTGATATTTTGTGGGTAGATAAAACGCACGGATCATTTAGCAAATATTATAAATTATGCTATTAATACATTCCCGTGAGAAACACTTATAGATTTCGAGAAATGGTCAAAACTACGATGTGTCCAAGTTAAATTATACAAAAATGTTTTAATGGAAACATTTAAACCCCTTCTAAATCGCTACCAAGTGTACGCAGTTTATCAAGTCTCTAGGTTACAAGAACTGTTTACTACTACCCAAGAAATGTAGGTCATGAGGAAAGAGTAGTTTCATTTTTTAAATGCACCACACTATCAACACACTAAGACCCACTAAAAGTGTATTAAAACTGTACGCACGATCCACATTTTGCACGCTACGGTAAGCTCACGAGCATTATTTGCCTTTACCTCAATGTCTTGATAGCAACAACAACAACAACAACTGTAACCGTTACAGATTGGGAAGCATAGAACGTAAAAGATGTGCGAAGGTCGGTTGAAACCGGTGTACTCGATATTACAGGTATTCCCTGAAGCAGAAAAAATCTTTTTAAAATATACTAATCCTATCCTGCAGGATCATAAACTACTACCGCCGACCAGCATGAACTCGAACATCGCAGTGGCAAATGGCAAACCAAAGAAAGGGTTGCCGTACCGCGAGTCGTCAGAGTCTGGAAGGACTATTTTGAGCCACCATCGAGTGAGGGTGAAAGAAAGAAAGAAAAAAAAAGAACGCCAGCGAACAGATTCATGTGCCGGAAAACCAACACAATAATATCATCATCATCATCATCAACCGACGCGATGCGTTCGATGGATTGAAAATGCTGAAGGGAAATAAAAATGCGCTTGGTTGGGTTTTCCAGCAAAGCTGGCTTTAATCAGAGAGAGAGACAGAGCGAGGGAGAGAAAGAGACACCGGAAAAGTCCTTAGCGTGTGTAGGAAAAAATGAAAAAGAGCCAGAGAATCACACACGCAAATCATCATGTGTCGATTCCACCAGGCCTAAACAGTAAATAAGACACAATAGTTAGGACAAAGGTTTAATGCCTGCCCGGTCAAACTATTTCCAACACGTTAATGTGTGTAAAATGCATTTTTCCTCAACAATTTTACGACTACGCTCGGTACTCGACCAAGAGTCAAATAACTGCATTTACCAATAATCTCATTAATTTTCTCAATTTGTACCACGTTTTGCCATGTCCTAGCTCCAGCCCAACTCGTCCTTATCGTCCGTTGCGAATCAAATCCCATTCCATTTGCCGTTTTTTTTTCCTGGAAGTACACATCATCGATGTGTCCGTTCGGAGTAATTTAACCAGGATTGACTTCGTCGTTCAACTTCGCACGGGTACGGTAGCATAAAGTCGCCTTGTTACATGGTCTCTCCTGCTCCTGTCACATCCCCAACCAATGCCTCTCATGTGCGTGCGCGTGTGTGTGTGTGATGGATTATTGTGGGGGATAAATTATGGATCAATTATTTTAATTGAAGATGAGAGAGAAAACATAAATCTCCATCACCGAAGCGCGCACCGTGGCATAAGTTCTGAGATATCGAATGCGTGCCTATGACCGAGAGACCCCAACGTTTGTTGCGTGCGAGTGTGTTTGTGTGTGTGTTTGTATTCCCGTTCACCACAAAAGGGAGCGAAAAAAAAACATTTTTGAAGTCCTTCCACTCTTCGGAAGCGGAAAGCGCCCTCCATTTTCCCGAAAGATCCTTCGACCGTTCGCATCAGCGGACATCATCAACGATCGTATGGTGGCGAACAGTGCCACCCCCTACAGTTTTCATACACTTTTCATGCACATCCGACCGCACGGGGTAAAATAATTTGCACATTCTCTAGCGCGTAATGTACCCGTTAGTAAGCGTAGAAAATTTTATTTTAGATTTGTTAGTCCCGATAAGCGGCCACGGGTGCGTTTGCGTTTGAGGCCTTTTAAAATCTAGCCACCGGCTGGAGCGGAACTTGTCCACCTGTTCCAGGCAAACGGTGAACCAACATTACCCTAACGCACGACACGCATAAACCCACACACAACGGTCGAGAATGGTTGGCCGCACAGTGTTCGATACAAAACTTGGGCTTTACGCACTCGTATCGTCGTCCTCGCAGAAAAAAGGCCCGTACAGCTCGATCTTTATTTTTCCTATTTTCCAAACACAATTTCACTGCTGCCCCGGTAGGATGGAAATGCATCGGATGCACTTTACCATTGGGCGGAATGCATGAACACACACACGCACACACGGTTTAAATTCTAAAATTGATGGATTACTGCTTAACGCACCGGCCCGCAATCCACCGTTTTCTCAATCGCACTAGAAAAATGAGCATTTTTACCAGAAGTGCGTGTGTGTGTGTGTACGCGTAGCCTATATGTATGGTCTTTTGAATTGTTATTCAACGGTATGCGATGAATCATGCGGATGCGTTTGGACGAGCATCAGCCATCGAGCGTCCGTGTGTCCGGTATGATGAATCTTTCAATAGAAATTTGTTTGCGATTGAAAGGACGGCTGAATGGATGAGTCGATGGACGATGGCGCCGCCTGTTTTTTTTTTTTGCGCTATTTGAGCGTTCGATGATCATTCGATGAAAAAGATTTCCAAAGATCCATTTCCTAAATGAAAACCGGCGCATCGGCGGAAGCGGAAATCCGACAGAAACATTTGCTTTGGTGCGTGTGGGGAGTAGCGATGGCCGGTGAGGTGAGAACACAACGCACAATATTTCTCAGCCACTCAGCATTACAAAGCACATATGGGTCAGAGCAAAGTGAACAACGCGGGGCGAGTAGAAGTTCGGTTCGATTTTCCATTTTCCTGCCCGTACTAAAACCATTACAGTTATTATATGTGAAAGTAGCCTGCGGATAATGGAACCCGGTATGGCAGTAACAGTAGTAGCAGTAGAAGCTGTAATAGTACCAGAAAAAAAAGAAGGAATTTATACTCTAAGGTACAATCAAATTGATTGTTTTAATAGAACTTATCCGTGGACAAACATTTGCTGACATTTCGTAGCAAAAACGACACGTTAGCGATCGATTATTTTCATGCACATCCGACCGCACGGGGTAAAATAATTTGCACATTCTCTAGCGCGTAATGTACCCGTTAGTAAGCGTAGAAAATTTTATTTTAGATTTGTTAGTCCCGATAAGCGGCCACGGGTGCGTTTGCGTTTGAGGCCTTTTAAAATCTAGCCACCGGCTGGAGCGGAACTTGTCCACCTGTTCCAGGCAAACGGTGAACCAACATTACCCTAACGCACGACACGCATAAACCCACACACAACGGTCGAGAATGGTTGGCCGCACAGTGTTCGATACAAAACTTGGGCTTTACGCACTCGTATCGTCGTCCTCGCAGAAAAAAGGCCCGTACAGCTCGATCTTTATTTTTCCTATTTTCCAAACACAATTTCACTGCTGCCCCGGTAGGATGGAAATGCATCGGATGCACTTTACCATTGGGCGGAATGCATGAACACACACACGCACACACGGTTTAAATTCTAAAATTGATGGATTACTGCTTAACGCACCGGCCCGCAATCCACCGTTTTCTCAATCGCACTAGAAAAATGAGCATTTTTACCAGAAGTGCGTGTGTGTGTGTGTACGCGTAGCCTATATGTATGGTCTTTTGAATTGTTATTCAACGGTATGCGATGAATCATGCGGATGCGTTTGGACGAGCATCAGCCATCGAGCGTCCGTGTGTCCGGTATGATGAATCTTTCAATAGAAATTTGTTTGCGATTGAAAGGACGGCTGAATGGATGAGTCGATGGACGATGGCGCCGCCTGTTTTTTTTTTTTGCGCTATTTGAGCGTTCGATGATCATTCGATGAAAAAGATTTCCAAAGATCCATTTCCTAAATGAAAACCGGCGCATCGGCGGAAGCGGAAATCCGACAGAAACATTTGCTTTGGTGCGTGTGGGGAGTAGCGATGGCCGGTGAGGTGAGAACACAACGCACAATATTTCTCAGCCACTCAGCATTACAAAGCACATATGGGTCAGAGCAAAGTGAACAACGCGGGGCGGAGTAGAAGTTCGGTTCGATTTTCCATTTTCCTGCCCGTACTAAAACCATTACAGTTATTATATGTGAAAGTAGCCTGCGGATAATGGAACCCGGTATGGCAGTAACAGTAGTAGCAGTAGAAGCTGTAATAGTACCAGAAAAAAAAGAAGGAATTTATACTCTAAGGTACAATCAAATTGATTGTTTTAATAGAACTTATCCGTGGACAAACATTTGCTGACATTTCGTAGCAAAAACGACACGTTAGCGATCGATTATTTCTTCCCCCCCAGTCAGCAACAATGTTTGGAATTGTTTTATGAAAATTCACATGCGGCTTGCTTATATTTATTGTAGAATAATAATAAAGATGTTTTTTTTAATTGTTTATAGTATATAAACCTTTTTTGTGAGACAGTATATCTTCTGCTGATGCATTACTATAAACATAATAAACACTAGGCATGTTTATGATTCTTGTTTGTTTTCTGTTTTGACAGTTCGGGAGCTTCATCCAGAATATTGTATTTGTAATTTTCACTGGTTGAAGAGTAAGCGTTACTAGCGTGTTACTAATGTACTAGTGTAAGATCACAAGATTAAGCAACGTTAGGTTACGATCTCAGCCGATCACGAACGAAGTATTTCCTTCTGGGCTTTTGTGTTAGGTGATTTTTTGACAGGGTTGCTGTCCAGCTCTACAGTGATTCTTGTTTTGTAGTGATTCGTGTTGTGTATGTGGATATATCTTCGCGTGCGGTTCTATTGCTATATCTAATGTTGTGAGGGCTGGTACTGACAAGACAAGCAACATCGCCTGAATAGCACGAACATAAGCATGCCTGCGTACAGTGTCCTAGAAGCATTTCAGCAATGACAACGCAAACTTGACCAGGTTAGCGTTTAATTGGTCCGAACCCAGGACCAATTCAGTCAAATTCGCTCTGTCAGGGCTAAACTGGATTGGGAGACCAAACTGTAACAGTATGGTAGTCCTACCTCGCTTTTTACGACAGTGTCGAGATTTTCTCCGACTCCGACTGTTGCTGCGTCATCGAAACAGCCTTGGCACTACAAACAAAAATACTTAAGACAAAGAAAGCCTAACAGATAACAAAAGACCTATAGTAAACATTGAATGGAAGGATTATGATGATAAGGAATCATAGGAAAAGACAGTTGTCTCTGGTCATCTGATTAGATCATCTGATTAGATGAGCCTCTTCTTCAAGAGGCAACAATCAATCAAGTCAATCAACAGTTCTCTAATTTCGGCATCCGGTCTTTTGCCAATGCGCTCGACTGCCCTTTCTAAGGATTTTCTGACGGTTACAAATTTTACTCAGGACCACAGAAAGTGAAATCTGTCACCACTGCCACATACTACCGCGTAGGTCAGAGTTATGCGCTTTAGCATTCAAACCTTAATGATTTGACTTTAATCGAAACACCATCTGGTCTGCCCATCGAACAGCAAGGAACACAGGAACACAGCCGTGGTGAGATCAAGAAAACGAATACTTTGATGGCTGTTTTTGACACGTGAATCTGCCTGTTCATTTACCCAAATAAGCGAGAACAGAAACGCGTTGTCGAACATTAAGCCGAAAAGTACAATGATTTTTTTAATTAAGGAAGTCCGGACGTTTGATAACGTTAGAGAATCTCAATCATCCATCAAAGCTATTTGTAATAATGACTTTGTATTGGACTACGTACAAGGTAACAGCAAGCTCTGTGGTGTAAACACCACACGGTTGTCGCATTTTGATTTGAACTTGAGTACCATATCCTAATTATACGGTACCCTGCATGTCAACAATTGGGAATCTCGTATATATTCAACCTGCTCTCAATTGTTTGATACTCACTGCTTTGTTGTACTATTACTTTTTACTTTATCTTGCATTCGTCGACTCGCGCAAATAATCGAAAATGGTATTAAAACCCTTGTATCCATACAATCCCTTGCTCCACAACCCTCATTCAGATAATGTTTGCAGCTTTTCCTAATGCTGACTGGGCGTTTCACAATCTTGATAATAACCCAAAAACAACAAGCTAAGCTGAAAATGTAGAAAACTTAGACCGTCTCGTAAAATTTATCCTTCAGATCAACAGAATATTGTTTAACGCTATAAGTAGCAATTATAAAAGCCTCTCTTTCAATGCACTTAGTGTGCGTTTATTAAACAAGGTTTAAAAAAACCGCATTCGTCCCCGTGTACTCGCGAAAGTTTGGGGTTGTATAGGTTAGTAACTTGTTGTTACATTGTCAGGACACAAGTTTCTTATCTTGAAAGACACTCAACATAATGTACTTATTCGCCTATAACTAAAGGAACATCTTTTCAGTAATGGTGCTTACGCGCAGAAACCTTCTTCTTCTTCCTTGGCACTACAACCTTGTGAGGTCGTGGCCTGCTATTGCTGGCTCTCTATGACTTAGTTTTACCCGTAGCTGGATAGTCAGTCCTGCGTACGGGGAGGCGGTCCGCCGAGATTCGAATCCCGGTCCTGCCGTGTGAAGACCGGCGCCGTTATCGTATACACCACCGGGCCGCCCCACGCGTAGAAACCTTATCGCCCAGAAATTTCTTGATGATCTACGTCCTGAATTTATTCGGCCGTTAAACCTTCATGACGCTCTCCTATTTCCTACAAGCCAGCATCGAACCGCTGATTGAAAAAGGGTTGCCTCCGCTGATGTGGTCGCTGTTGTCTTCGCTGTTCTCGCCACCACCTGTGTGTCTAATTACGGCGAAGTCACGCCTGTTCTCTGAACGCAACATCTGCAGCAGGAGAACGTTGTGGCCCACGAAGCCGTGTACGAAAATGAGAAATTCGGGGAGAATTCTGTGT
This sequence comes from Anopheles maculatus, assembly GCA_002091835.1. NCBI lineage: Eukaryota > Metazoa > Arthropoda > Insecta > Diptera > Culicidae > Anopheles > Anopheles maculatus. The sequence continues at coordinate 238,329 of KZ061714.1, read as the reverse complement.
ATTTTAACTTCTAACTTCATTATCAACAATATCAACAATAATAAGTTCGTCAGGGGTAATGGTTTCAGGAATAGTAAGTAATTACACTCTTGGCTGCTGAGTAATTTCACGTAAGTGAGTAGTTCAGAATCTAGGCACTATTCACTAGTGACGTCATTGACAAATCATATCGGCAACTTGGTTTTATTTAACGATGGACTTATGATTGTAACGACCCTATCTATTTGAAATAGTTTTTCATGTAATTTTTTTTTTATTCTTAAAACATCGCCTAGCCGTATTGCTGGTTTTTTTTATAATATAATAGAATATAATTTCGTAACCATGGTCATAACCAGTCCACACGCATTGAGCATATTAAAAAAAAAGTTCACAAGACTAGCAATAAAGGTATAATATCCATACTCAATATTGCTATCATTAGATGCAATAAAAAGAGGAAATGAGATCATGAAGATTCCTGGGTCATGTCGCTCTTTAATCAATTATAAATCGATCAATATACTCTCAAGAAAATGCAAATTCTATCTGATCCCATATTTAACGCATGTCTCAAACAAGGCTATTTCCCCTATCAATAGAAGACTGCAGTAATCAATAGAGCAAGACTGAGTATTGAGCAAACGGTTAAAAAAACTCAAGGAAATCCAAAGTATCCCAAGGTTTTAGCTTCAAAGGAGAAAAAGTAGAGTAGAAAAAACAGTATCAAAATCTGCTCATAGAGATTTCTTGTCAAAATAACATTAAACACACAGCAGCTTACCATAGAAAATTATTTTCTAACAACAGTTATTAATGAAGAAAAAGAATTCAAAAGAACTCTAAAAATTGGCGTTCAGATAAACATTTACGACCCGCTCGCATGCAAACATACACTACTATTATAAGTAAATTAGGCTCAACATTCCTCACACGCGTCCGTACAAGCGCTACTATACTATATCTTCAATTAAACCCTACGGCGAACCGGTGCCACCACGCTGTACCATGGCGCACGGCACTGTTAATTTGTAACACTTTGTACATACCCATGAGTTTAGTTAGCCTCCAGTTCGGTGCCTATCACACCCCACCGGCGAACGTCAGCCGTTTATCTTCTTCGGTTAGGACGCGCAAAAAACACCTGAACATTCAAACTGGACCACTGTCCAGACGCCGAGCACGAATCTGTTTGGTGAAGCTGCTCAAACGCTGCCAATCTGTCAACAGAACAGTGTCGCGCGGAAGGTTTAGCCGTGGCTGTGTGTTGCTTTGGCGATCGATTCCTACACACCTACGCCGCACCGTACTAATCTTGCATCAGTAATGGTCCGCTGGTCCGCGTACCCGTTCGCTGGCCAACGGAACCATTTGCTTGCGAAACGCCCCGAGAATACGCTGGTGCGCTGGATGGGATTTCAATTGTTGAAATGAAATCGATATTACTTCACCTCAATGAAAGGACAAACTCGGTGTGGGTAAATATTGATGCATCTACCATATTTCATCACACGGCCACCCCCTTGAAACTACTACGCTCGTTTGCGATACGAGAGCTCAACTATAGCCGTTGTTCGTTGCCGGTAGGTTTTAGTATCAACGTATGGGAAAACATTGCTCAATACACGTGCGGATAAAGTTGTCTTCGAAATAAGTCGGGCTTTGAAATGTGTTCCCTAGACTAATAATTGCAAACATTTGCAATATCCCGGGTGTAATTTTATCAATTTAATCTTTTTCAACATTATTCATTTCTTAAAAGCGCACCACTTTTCTCTCTCGTAAAGCGAATTATTTGTAATCATATATTAGAATCTTACGGTTAAAGATACCGAACTGGAGGCTTGAGGTTTGATTAACAGCCATGAGAACACCCAAACCCAAATAGTAAAGATACTTGGGTTTATTCCAGCCAGTTCCCTTCGTTTAATAGCAATGAAAATGATTCGGATGTTGGGAAATTGGTTGCCGTATGAACTGAATCCAAGAGACATTGGACGCCTTTCATTCAGTTGTGACGTCAATTGCTCCGACGACAAATACGGAAAGAATTTTTGCATCGAAACGTGCATTTCGATATTCCAAAACGTATGGATACCACGGGCATATCTTCATCAGCGACAATTAAGCCTAATTTTCACGGTGCGAAGTACATGTTGTGCATTTGGTGGGAGCAGCCGTATGTTGTATATTATGAACTGGTACAGGCAAACGAAACTATAACAAAGGAGGTCTACCAACGACAATAGATGTGTTTAAGTCAGGCATTTGACGAAAGACAGGACTTGAAATTAATTAAAAAAAATCAGAATGAATTTTCAAATTCCCTAAATTAACTTACTTACTTATCAACTACTGCAACAATCCTCGATACCGCTCACGGTCTAGTGCCGTCGTCTGCCAATCCAATATCTCGGCCGTTCTGGCGGACGCATCTACGCCATCACTTCATCTCAGTTTGGGCCTACCACGCATCTTCTGTCCATGTCGACGGCCTAAAAGGACTTTACAGGCTGGGTCGTCCGGTGCCATTCTCATGACATGACCATCACACCGGAGCCTGGCGAGCCTAATTCGCTGCACGATGGTGAGTTCACCGTACAGCTCGTAGAGCTCGTCATTGTAGCGGCTCCTCCATTGTCCTTCCACACATACGGGGCCAAAAACCCTTCTGAGCATCTTCCTCTCATACGCAGCTAAGTAGGTTCTGTCAGTTTTGGACAGAGTCCATGTCTCACAAGCGTGCGAGAGTACTGGGACTATTAAGGCTCAATAATTTTTTTTTTTTTTATCATTTATTTATAGAGGCTTTGGGTCTCATAGACCTCATTCGCCTCTTTTCTGTCTATTGTTACATATGTGGTACAACTATTGCGTGTGTGGCTAATCTATTACATGAAATTCTTATATTGGTAAAACTATTGTGCGTTGAATTTAAATTTCTCGGTACAGGTTGCTAATGCGTAAAAATCGGATGAGGCGGTTCTGTTGTTGTTTGTCGGGTGATAGTATGAAGGCTAGGACGGGATCAAGTTGGCAGGTGGCTCGGTGTGTAGTGTATCCATGGCAATCGGTAAGGATGTGGCGGAAAGTAATGTCGACGCCACAGAAGCTGCAAAGTGGTGGACAGCATCTATCGAGAAGGTAGGAGTGTGTCAGGCGGGTGTGACCGATGCGAAGGCGGGAAAGGACTCGTTGGATGTGGCTGGAATCGGGATCATCCCAAGGTGAGGTGTTGTGCTTGATGGAGCGGAGTTTTGTAGAGAGGTCTAGGTTGTGCCAAGTGGTGTTCCAGTGTTGAGCGACTATTGCGTTAGTGAAGCGGATGGTGTCTCGGCGTGAAAGAGCGTTGAGTGGTTCGGCTGGACGGAGCCGGCCCTCATTGGCCAGTCGATCGGCTTTCTCATTTCCGTCGATTCCGGAATGACCCGGAATCCAACTGAAAGTTATTGCAGGTGATGATGGGATGTCGTCAAGGAGCTGGATGTGGGGGTCTTTGGAGAGGCCGTGTTCGAGGGCGGTCAGAACACTGGCACTATCGGTGAAGATGACGTTCGGAATGTCGGTCCGAAGTCCTTCTTCAGCGGCAATTAAGGTTCAATAAAGTCCCAGCCTTGTCCGTCTTTTGACCCCAGATAGGTGAAGTTGAAGGACGACTTCCAAGGTGCGATCACCTATCTGTACATCACCCCTGCTTAAATCAGTGTTTGTTAGCAGGGCCGATGGTGGTGCCACCATCATTTAGATTTTTGCTCGTTGATCTCCAACCCGAGGTTCAGTGCCGCAGGCTTCAGCGTATGCCAAGATGTCTGGAGTGACTTATAGAAGATGGTCCCCGAAGTTTCCATCTCCGAGTCGCAGATGGCCCTCTCTAGCGCCAGATTGAATAGGAGGCAAGCAAGCCTGTCTTCCTGACGCAGACCCTTGGTGGTATCAAAAGGCCCTGAGAGTTTTCCATTTACCTTCACCTGGCATGTGATGTTGGTCATTGTCATTCGTACAAGCCTGGTAAGCTTGGCCGGCATTCCAAATGAGCTCATTGCGTCGTATGGTTTTACCCTGGCTATGCTATCGTATGCGGCTTTAAAATCAATGAAGAAATAGTATGAGTGTAGCTGCTGCTCTGCCATCTTCTCCAAGATTTACCGCATGGTAAATATCTGGTCAACTACTGATTTTTTGTGTCGGAATCCCCTTTGATAGTTTCCAACTATCTCTTCAACGAATGGGACAAGTCTATCTTGTATAACCACGGAGAGAATCTTGTAGGCGGTATTCAACACCGTAATACCCCTGTAGTTGCTGCACTCTAGCCTACTTGAGTCTCCCTTCTTGCACATGGGGTAGATGATACCGTCCCTAAATTAAACTTTGTATTTATTTATAGTTCTTATTAATAAGTAAAGAATAAGATACCTGGTCATAAAGCAAATCTATGTTGATAACATCTCTTAGTAATGCGAACTAACTAATAATATATTGTACCTCCACTTCATTTAAAGCTTAAACGTACTCATTGCAACGGTTTTATAACTGCATAACCATCGAACAAAACAAGCCACCCAACAGTGGCTCAAACATACACACGCATTACCTGCAAGCCCGAGCATTAAAAATTGTTATCACTTACCCAGCACAGCACTAAGATGTAAAGCAAAGAGTAAAGCACATACACCATTCGCCCTGCAACAACAGCCATCGTTCTTAAAGCCCTGCCAATGTTTTATTCTATCCGTCAATAGGATCGTTTGTTTGCACGGATGATGAACGACACAAAACACAAAACACAAAAAATATATCTATATATTTATGCACCGCTACGAACGATTAGACTATGGGGTGCTGCACATTAAAGCCTAACCGTCGGTCGGTTAAAGGTACACCCGGGTGCAAATGATATGCAATGGCAAAAAAAAAGGAAATCCTTCTATTCATCGTGCCGCTCTATTGCCGAGCCATACACCATCGATGTCAGCCTTAGGATTTGAGCTACAAACAAAACAATCCAGCACATGCAAGAGTGTGCTGCATTTTTATCAAATTAACACACACAAGCGCACCCGCGCACACACACACACACACACACACACACACACATAAAACCGATTTAATATGTTTTACTTGTTATATTTTCACTTTTCTCATTTCTTTCGTACCACGTAACGTATTTATTTATCCAATTTTCCTTCTTCTTGCGCATCATATTCGTTTGCATATCATGAAAATCGATTTATATATTGGGTGAAACATAATTATTGTAATTAGTAACAATCATCCTATTCCTCCGGAGGCGTTGAACGGCCATCAAAACTCGCCTCGCCCAATACATCCACTTTAACGACGCAACTAACAAACTAATCGTATCACTTTCTGCTAAAATGGACTCTCTAACCTCTTTATCTGTATCTAACCCCTCGGTTTTTTTTTTTATCAATAGCACCCCAGTCCAGGGTCAACAAACTTCAGATGCGGTACGGTAGTGCGGCAGCAATAGTGCGGTAAAGTTTTCTGAAGAATAAAACCCCCCCGTACGACATGCAAAAAGCTCCCTCGTCGTGCGAACAGCACACGCATGTCGACGGCAACTATTTTCATCCCCTTGTACGCTTTTATTTCACATCGAGCGTTAGCAACAATCACAGTCGATTGGTTCAGCTCAGCTCAGCTCACACAAGAACGCAACTATCTGTACCGATACAGCATCTCGCTGGCTGGCTGGCTGGCTGAAGCGCTGGGGACTGTCGATCATAACAATACCAACGACAAGATGCCCATACCGATGGCAGGCTCCACGATCGTATTACAATCCGCGAGGATGCGAGGGCGCTCCAGTGCGGGCCAGGCGACTCCTCAGCAGCATCAGCGATAGGCACTTTAAAAACCAATTTAAGCAGCGATAATGATTTCATTCCGCTTCAGGGCGCCCTCTCTTTTGATGCAAGTATCCAATTTAAAAACATAATCATTGTTTGATTTTTTCCTACCGTTCCTATGGGCCGTATACGTTCGCCATCGACGCACACTGCAGTCAACAGTCTGGAATGGAGAGAGAGAGAGAGATGAGGCATCAGTATATAATAAGGACCTTGCGTACAAAACAACACAGCACATGAAACGATGTTTCAGAAAAATTCTTTATCTGGTTTGCAGTTTTTGATATTTTGCGCTCTGTTTTGTAGTACAAAACATTTCAAACGATGGGACACAATGTTGTGATTTGAGTAACGAGCACAAGCATATTTAGCATAATCAAAACTTAAAAATGCTTTTAAACCTTTTTTTTGTGTTCAACCACTGTGATAAAACTCTTTCCCAGCACTGTATTTTTATTTTATCCTACAACGAGAGTTTTCCGAGGAATCTGCCTAACGGCTCAACCCTCTCACAATCGCTTCCTGTACTTTGAGTTCCGGCGAAAATATCCGCACCCCCGTTGGTGCCCCTTTCTACCTTCTGTCTCTACCTACCAATTGTTTCTTCCAAGTCCAATGCCATGAAAGAGAAACTTGATAAAGAATGGGTGGGTAAACGGTTCCAAAGCAAGGAGAAATCACGAAAAAAGGACTCTGGAGCAAAAAAAAAAACGAGGAACACAAAGGGACGTTGGGATACTTGGAAATGTACTTGGAGAGGGCAAGCTCGAATGTCCCTTGGTCGGCTAGGTCCTACTGCTTCCCGCCACTGCTTTCACACATGAAGTCATGTGTCATTAATGATCCTCCAGCTTTGCAGCACGGCATCGGGTTCGGGCACTGTGTTTCTATCCTTTGCATCGGTTGCTCTACTCCGTGCTACTCCCCAGATGTGTTCCCCTGTATTGATATGTAATGCAGTTCGGATGCACACAGACACACATCCTACAATTCACCTGCTGCAGTTGGCAGTTGACGGTGCATCTTTCACTTCGGGCACGCTGGATCAAATGAATGTGACAGCTGTGTGGTGCATCTAGTGCAAATCCCTGATCCTTCTTTTGCCGGTGGGTCCTTTCGACAAATAAAAAAAAGGATGCCCGACCCCTTTGCACGTGTGCGCATCACTGTACATGATTTGGATGGGGCGCGGCTATATATGGACGCAGACGCTTTGTTTGCGCTAGAACAACAAGCTACTTGCACGTATCCAGCTACTTGCAAGTTTGAGCATGGCAGTAAAGAGGGTCCAAAAAATCGCAACATCAATCAAGGGGGTTGCATAGTTAGGTACAGGAACTCGAACACAAATTATGAAGTTTAGAATTTAAAGGAGCACAAAATATAGCTAGTTCGAAAGCATTATTATAGCGTTGAGCCGATTATTATAGCACGTATTAAGATAGTACTTAGTCCGTTTTTTTTTTTTCGTAGGTCGTCAGAACGTCACACCCGCCGGCTCGTCATTTACGCAATCGCATGTGAATGTCACGCAGCCATTGTTTCTTTTGTGTATTGTTGTTTCAGTCCAAAACTGCCAACAATTGTGCACCATGTCGTACGCTCGCTTTCGAGTAAACGGTAGACGGCACTTTTGTGAATGTGTGTGTGGACGTCGGTTTTGTTTCGCAAATTATCTATCCTTAACAGATTGTTTGTGCTTAAGAACAATAAAGGCTGACTAGCAGGATATGTGGCGAAAATACGTCTACTAGGGCGCCTTTTATGGCAAACATGACCTAGTACGTTGTCGAGCCTAAAAGAGAGTGTAGTTTGCGGTAATTTTGGACGCATCATGAACAAGGTCGCTTTAAAGGAACAGAAACTAGTTACTTTACTGTAGTAGAGTACGTTAGAAAGCTGGTAGTTTTAGTTGAAGTTGTGTAAGACGCCCAACAGAATGTGACTGTTACCCTTGGTAATTGAACTTGGTAATTGGTCCGAGATGTTAAGCACTTACTGTGCGGCAGAAGACTGCTGGCTCGTCGGCCTATCCCATGGCAGCATGTCGAGTTGTGACATTGCTAAAGTATTAGGTTGTACACTAATGATAGTGGCAAATTACATTATTTTCATTCCACGGACAGTTATATAATCCACTAACACGTGTAGATATGCATAAAAATTGTTACAAAAATGTGCTTTGAGCCAAATGTCTTGGAGCAATTCGCCCATTGAATACTCTCAAGAGCAGTCCTGCCGAGTATGAAATTCGAAGAAACTGAACTGCCCCCCTAAATCTACCAAGAATATCACCTCTGTACGCAAAACTTAGGCAAAGAACACTCTAACAAAAATAATACGGCCAGGTCGTCCTACACGAATAAAACACAAGAAACACTTTCACAAACTTAGATCTTATTAAACCTGAGGCTAGTAGCATATGGCCTGCACCGAAACGACATGATGTTCCAGGCGCATAAGATGCAGATCAATAAACAAGTAGATGAAATACGTTTGGAATGTTCTCACACATGTTCACATGTTCTGTGTTTAGGCTGTCGTCCAAAATTCTTGAAATCCTTTGCCTGAAGTCTCTACCTGTCGAATTTCGGACGTTTTCCGAGTGATTCGACTCTCGGGAGGCAAAATTTTAACACCAACGTATGCTTATAAAATGGAGTTCGAATTTATTGCCGCTTTTGCCTATACGCGAGATTTTCTCTACTGGCCGCTTCAGGCCCCCTTCGCCCCTATTTATAATGTTTACATCGTATGGCGCCAGACTGGATAGTGTTCAACGCAAATTTACGCGAGTAGCTGTTCAGCATTTTCTTACCGGTTATCATGCCCTTCCTATCCTTCCTAAGCCCATCGAAGAAGGACATTTCCATATCCGGGCAAACTTCATCGTAGGTCTACTGATAAATGAACTTGATATCTTTTCTTCCCTACTAGCCATTCCTCTTAGACCTCCCTTTTATAACCCATCCCGCCATACTCAATCCCGTTTTCGGGATAATTTCCGTAAATCTGACTTTATTTCCTCGCCATCTTATTAGGAAACACTGTTTGTTTAACAATTATAGTTGGACAATACGTTTATAAACAATAAACAGTATTAAAAAAAACGACACTTAATTTACCATGGTTAAACATCAGATTTCAGGAAAAAAGAGATATCTTTGTTAGATAAAATGGTTCTGTCAAGGTCGTATCTGATACTTTACAAATTGTTTAGTATTTTGACTACAAATCATATCCTTTTTTCGTCAACTTCCGTATCTTTTTATGTGCGCTTTTATTCTCTGTTCTATACATTTCCTTTAAACTATACCTTAGAGTAGCATTGGAGTTGATGTGTTGATAATGATATATTATACGGTAACATGCAGTGGCGGATCAACCCAGGTGCGGAGGGAGCGACCGCTCGGGGCCTCGTCGGTAAGGGGGGCCTCGACGAAGAGGTAAATCTCCTCCTCCCCCTTAAAAACTCATTGGGACCCAACTTCCTTACCGCGCAGGGCTTACCCCGGCTTGATCCGCCACAGGTATCATGTTAGGAAATGAAATGTTTCTTAATCGGGGCCTTATTTCGTTCAACCGGGGCGGCGGCCCGGTGGTGATGCGACAGCGGCGCCGGTCTTCACACGGTAGGACCGGGGTTCAAGTCTCATCTGGGCCGTTCCCCCATAGTGAAAATTGATTAACCAACTATGCGGTATCAATTAGTCTAGTAAGCCAGAAATGGCAGGCATGACCTTAAGAGGTCGTTAGGCCAAGAATGAAGAAGATTTCGTTCAACCGGAAGATACCTTTGACCTAACTTATCAAGATCTCCAACAGTTCTCAGTGAACAGTCTAAGTGAGTTTATTAGTATGCTTCGTTATCCGCACTAAATGCGTTACTTAATTGTTTATTATCTATTGTGAATCTTAAATGATTGATCAAACGTAAATGTTGACAAATGGCAAAATAAAAGTTGTCATTCAAAGCACGGTACCATGACAAACGATCTTTAGCAGTCAATGGATCATTATCTCTATAAGCACTACTGATTAAATCAGTCCTTCAAATTCCATGAGGTATATTCATATCTAATTATGATAAGCTCTGCACTACTTCTTATAAGCTAAGTGATCCAGATGCTACCATAAACCGGCAGACCCTTACACCATCACCATCTCGATCATTCGGATCAATCTCGAAACGCGCGACGGGCTCGTCCTCCCTTCGGATCACGACCTTAAAAAGCGAGTAGACAATAAACGTTCCTTTTTCTTTAACTTATTACACGATTATCACTAGTCATCTCTTAAAGCTTAAACTTTGTAAACGCATGTAGAAATTTTAGCTTTGAAGTTATTCTACCAAAGCAGTCGTCCTGGCGATATCTGAAGAGGTTAGCAAGGCATAACTCGTCATAGGAAGGATCTTTGTACCATATGGTGATATACACCAATTTAAATACCTATTAGGTCTTCCGGTAAAACGATCCGTTTTAATCAGACTTGAAACCATTTTATCATCAGCTTTCCAAGGATAAAGAGGATACAAATGTTACACACAATAAAATTTATAATAGCGAGCATTTCCTTAGCTCCTTAATCTATTGAGCTCCTTGTCCAAGTCTACAGCATTAATAGATTGCATACATTATTAATCAAATTCTGTAAAATAATTAAGATTATGTAGCTTACTCCTGAATCATTATTCATACCTCTTCACCTTTGCAGAAAAATTAAGTAAATCAGCAAATAACATCCCACAGCCACCAGTGGAACAATTGTTTATATTAGTAAACCTCAGACTTGTGAGCTACCACATGTGCCTTCCACCATAAAAAACCGTAATAAAACAAACCTTTGCAAATAGCTCAGTAAACAGATTGATTGCAAAACGAAAAACACACGATCGAAAGCTGAAGCAACAGACGTTGGTAGAACGATTGACATTATATTTGTTTGCCAGAATGGAAACACATTTTTCAACGGAGTACGTAAACTCTGCTAAAGCTAATTATAAGTTTTTTACAAAAGCACCCAGTGCACGGTGTATCGTTATTATTTGTCGTAGCAGAATGGTACCAAAACCAAAATTTTAGATTTATACACATTGTTTGTTGGTACCATTGTTCTTTACTGATTTTTTTTTCCTCCATTTCTCAGTCCACTACATATGCTTGTAAGCTTCGTGTAGAACGTAGCTACGCTATTCACCGAAAGCCATCCTCTAGCGGTAACGTAAACTTTTCGCTGCGCTTTCTGCGAATGTCAATTATGTGGCCTCGAGTGACGAATAATTTTATGGCGCAATAGTAACGATTTGCCAAACAATCGACAGCGTCAGCGCGTGCACCCGAGCCCCCGCCCCTCCCCGGAATGGGCCGGGATGGCTGTATACTGCACCCGCGGTACCAAATGCAGTTCAGATTGTGTTCGGATTGTGCATCAACAAGTGCAACCGTGCAGCAAAAGCCACCCTGCATTACGATAGCGAACAATTTTGTGCGCTCGTCTATCCCACTCGGCCTAATTAACAGTCAACGGTTATCCGTCCCGCTCGTCAACCGTGATGATCGCTCGCTCTCACCATCGAATGATTACATTGGAGCTGCTACTTTCGGACTCGGCAGTCCTCACTGCTGTTCGTTCGTTCGTTCGTTCGCTTTTTTGTGTCCCAACGCGTGTACGCTGGATGTGTTTGATTCGACAAACGTTCGTCGTACGTACGGATCAAGGTCTAAGATCAATGCTTATTTGTCTTGTTTCGGATTTCCCTCTCCATGTTTCCACCTTCCCTCCGCCGCATCCACCAAAGCCTATCTCCTTTCTTCTCCCTCACTCAGCCCCAGGCACATTGCATTGAACTTCGTCGTTTGTGTTTAGGCCTTTGCGCAACACTTGCCTGCTCGATTGGTGCGACTTTTTTGTGAACCCTCCTCACCCAACCCCACCCCTCCTACCACTGCCGCCCACCCTTAACCGACTCGAATTGTACCACTTTTTCTAACCCACCAATGAATAGAGCTCCTTCCCAGGCCAGGCCATTTTATAGCAAACTATCGAGTCAAAATGGCTGATGGCTTGGCCTTGGAAGTTTGAGCTGGCGGGTGCTTAATTTCGTTTGGTGGCTTCTGTCTCTGTTCGACAAACGCTAGCCGACTGCTAACTTCGGCTAGTGCAGCCCTCCTAGAGTCGCTGGGCTACTCTATCAACATTTGACATATGCGCTAATGGCAGCTCGGTCTTGGTCACTCGAGTCGCCGCAAAAGGTGCCGTGGCTTTGAGATCGTTGGCAATTGTAAGCAAAAACCGAGCTCCGTGAACCCCGCGGAACCATCATGACCCTCGATTACGGGAAGCACCGATGCCCGCAGCGAATCGAAGAGATAAATTATCATTTGCTATTGGCATCGGGCGGTTTGGCCTCTGCCTGTATTCGTTATTAGAAAACACTCAAAATGGGTTCTGCCTGTACGGCTAAAAGTCTGCCGGTCTGGTTGGAGATTTCAATACTAGCGAATGGCACAGTAAGCTTGCAGGTAGACTTTTCCTGTTTGAATATTAATGAGAAATTAAACAAAATTTATAGTTTGGATAATAAAATTTGTCTAATTTATTGTTATTTTATATTACGACTATAATTTTAAACGCGGGTGAATAGATAATATGCAGGAAAACATCTGAGAATATTGTAAGTGCATCTTCAAGTGCGTTTGTCACATTATTCATAACCGATTGGTGAGCTTGAATTCAAATTAAATTGACGTTTCGCAAAACAAGCGCGTGGGACATGAATTATTCAACAATGTAATAGTTTTTAAAGAAACCCATGATAGTGAATGCTATGTTTAACATAAAAAACAGAGAGAAACAAGCTAATATAATGGTTTAAAAATACTAGACAAATGTCGATTGTAGTTTTCTATAACAAATAAAGTAAATAACAGTTTTCAATAAGTAATTAACAACTAATTTCTAGAAAAAAGCATTGCCTTATGAAGGTTTATGCGTTGATTCTCATTGATTTAATTGTTAAGTGGAAAGAAAGTAAAGCGAGAAGAGTTCTAACTGAACTCCAAATTAAGTGCTTGAAAGGATGAAGGCAAGAGGCATATTTTAAGCCACCTTTTGTAAAACTTCCAAGAATTACAGCTAAAAGCTTTACAATGTAACAAAATGCACATCTAGACGATTTTAACTATTTTATAGTTATCCTCTCATTAACATTGTTCTGCAATTCTAAAGCTTTGGTGGCTTGAGTTAACCTTACCCACGGAACTAGAGAAATACTTAAAACAAAGCCGAACAAAGACACCTTCACGGATCTAAGTATTGTTTTTTTTTCCTCAAATAAAATGCAATTTTTTTTTCGCTGACTAGTTTTGCCCGACAGGCACAGATCTTTATTGTTAGAGCAACTATAGATAACTTTCAAATTAATATGATGGAGGCATTTCTGCGAAGGACATTCGTATAACACGACAATCATGACCGAGAGAATATTCCCACTACTTTACCACTTCGTTTCAAGCATATTTAACTTAGATTTTCCAAAACTTCCAAAGCTGGTAATACACAGAAGTCAAACGGAGACATCGTGCTGATGATGTACGTATACGAGGCCCGCTTATGGAGTTCGGGGCTCCCTTAAAGCTCAAGGTTGCCAAGAATCCACAAACCACTTATACGGCTTATTAACTTCTGTCAACATGAACCGGCATTTGAATGATCCGGACGCTTTCCACCCCTATCTGGACAACGTCTCAACGTTATCGAATGTTATGGAGCAACTCTTGCAATAAAATAAATATTTCTGGTAAATTATTCAACAGATTCTTTAGCGAGACAACTAGACGATAAGAGTTCTTCATTAAAAAATATAGTATTCTTCTCAAGGACCTTAGCAATTCAAGATGGACAATCAGGAAGCGAGCTTTAAGCGTGCTCAGGAAGAAAATTAATCCAGCTTAGTTTTGTTTGGGCGAGCTGCACAAAATTGTTTAAAAATGACATGCAGTCTTTAGAACATAATGCAGCCAGTGCAAACATCACAGACTATACACTTAAGTGACCAATTTCAATTCGGTATGATATGCGTGCTGGTTACGAGTTGGCGAAGACTCGATCCCGGGAAGATAGAGAAGGAAATATTGGTTATTTCATGAACGAACTAAACATTTTGCTATATTAATATGTTTTTAACAATTTTTTTCCTCAACTGACTTGATGTGGAAATCGTTACCAATTTTGTTGTTAAAATACCAGGATAATTTGGAAAGATACTTGTGATGATGAAAAAATATAATTAATTTCTTGATGAATTTTGGGGAACAACCAAGGGAACCAAGGGAGCATATACGTTCAAGGAGATCACGCCACCGCACTGTACAACCAAGGACTATTCTTTGTTTATATAAAATCTAATAAATTAATTTCCAATCAAACCACAAAGCAACGGAAACGATTAAAACAGACAATCGAACAAAAACATTTGCATTCATCCTTGATAACAACAAAAAAGGATGTCAGTAAAAAGGAGCGCCCATTCGTACGATGAAAACACGCACCCGGTTCCGACAACCGTTCATGAACCTTTTCATCCACTCAGCCATCATTCACTGTTGAGGGAACTGTTGAAACAGGGTAGCATTTTTTAAGCTATAACTCGCATTCTAACAAACAACCATAAATTCAGAATTTCAAATCCTACCATGAATAATACAACATCCAGCGCCACATTATTTCAACCCGGGGTCAACCGCAACTGCTCTGTGTCTGTGTGTCGATTAGCTGTCAATCAAATTCCAACGTCGCGTCTTTGATGAAAGCCTAGCCGCGACGTCAATCGAGAACCATATTACCCACCACCCCAGGCGTATTTTACGCGTCACGGTGGCTTTTCAGAATGACAATGATAGTGACGGTTTTTTTGTTCCTATCAATGGGTCGTATGTTACGATCGGTGACATATCATTGGAAAGCAAACCTAAAAAAACAACAGAACACATAACACGGTGACATCTCGTTAAGGACGTCCTGATGACTTTATTGTACGATTGATATCTCGAAAGAATGGTTATCAATCATGGTTTGATCATAGATGTTAAATATTTTACTATTAAATGCGAACTTTTAAAATGTGATCCAAAATAAGAACTGATCCTACCTTTACGACCACTGTTGTGGATCTCTCTTGTGCGCCAGCCAGGAGTTGAAGGCGCAAAGGACCGTCAAACATTCATGGTCATCCACAAGAGTGAACGAATCTAACCGATTGACCGCGAACTGGCCCCGCACGCTTTCAGTTTCAGTCCGAATCCAACGCGAAATCACGATACTAACTCAAGATCCCCTTCCGACCCAACTCTCACCCTTCCTTGGAGCCTCTGGCTCTGGAAGCAATGAACGTTTAGTAACCTTAACTTTTCGACACACACACTCACACTGCTGCTGCTGCTGCTGCACCATGCACCGTCCGATTTGTTTCCACGTTTAGAGCATGATTTATACCGACGAAGCGATTAGAATTTTAGATTTCTCACCTCATCCAACCTGCCAGCCTGCCTGCACTCACAGCACAACTTCGCTGCCTTCCTTATTGTGGAGCGAATAATGGCAACAAGTATTAGCTTAACTCCCGTGAGTTTGCCGCTGATTTATGGTAACCTTGTAGCCAAAGCTTAGTCGCTCTCTCTCTCTCTCTCTCTCTCTCTCTCTTTCTCTCGGGCTGTGTTTGTTGTTGCTATTTTGAAGGTTCGTAACGTAGCTAGAGCGGCCCGCTAACTCGTGCTGGTCAGTGAGAACAAAAAAATATTAATGAATCGTTCTATTCGGAACACAATTCCAGGGCAAGATTCCTTTTTGTCACGAGCAATTGAAATAGCATCGTCAATGATAGCGATTGCAAATGGTCGCCGGGTGTGTGTGTGAGTATTAACGCACATGGGAAATGGTGTAAGAAGCAAAATGCTATTTCTACTGCAAGCATGATTAGAATAATATTAGAAGCATTATTAAGTGAGCTGTGTACCGGCTGCTCTGGCAACTAAATTATTGGAAACAGAATTAAATTATTGGAAACACTATGGCATTGAATGTAGACATCGTTAAATGCATATAGTTTACCTGTTTGTCAGCCAATTGTTGTAGTTTTGATAGTTTCTTTCCTTACTGTTAATGACAATGGGATCTCTTATTTTCGAAATGCACAGATTTAGAAAAGAATACCTTAGCATTCCAAAATATCAGAGTTTTGTTCTTAGTCATCTTTATAATATCCCGCTTTTTTAAAGACGGTCACCTAGATTAAAACCAATACTGGCGTCTATGATGACCTAAGTCAGTATTTTTTTGTATGTGTTTTGACCTTTTGCGACTACAATCCTGCTAGCTTTTCAAATCTCTTTGTTTGGTCTATAAATATAAACAAACTATTTGAACTAAAGAATAATTGCTTTGACTGCTTAACTTTTCAATAGAATGAGGCTTAAAATTTTTAGATTTTCAAGCTTAATTCTTCAAAGGCACTGGTAGTACTATATGCCTGGGAAAAATGTGATTTACCATTTTTTTATTCTTGCTGTGCGTTAGAAACCGTCCTGTAACGACCCAAACTTAGGCAAAATTGGCGATGTTAGTTGACTCGTTTAGCTTCAAGTATTTTACTAATGTTTTGCGTGGAACTTCCTGAGCAGTTCGTATTGCCGAAACATTTCGGGATCCTCTTATAATTCCTACCCATGCTCTCTCAGTGTGAACTCATAACATCTGGAATGGATTCGGTAACTAGATCCCTAGTTGGAGCATTCCGGCCGCAATCCCAAGTACCGGATATAGAGGATCTCGAGATCTCTAGGACTCCAAAAAAACTTCTAGATTTTTGGATGCTTCATTCCTTACCCGAAACACTGATAGCTCTTTTGCCCCAAAAGTTGTCCCTTTTATGAATTCTGGCACACTAAATCTATTCACTAAATTAATGTTTTACTGCAAAAAAGGGGTAGACAGCTCACTTGTTCCTATGGCAAACTTCCGCTTAATTTCAACTAACTTCACGAGACTGATCGCCGTTAATAAATGGGACACCGTAGCTACATTACCATCATTTGCACTGTTCTCATGCCATTAGAAGTAATAACAAACGTACTCCCGAGAGTAATCGAGTAATGCAAATAAATTACTGACCTTCTCGGTTTCTTCGACGGCCGATCGCGACAATATGGCGGGTAAAGAAAATGACTTAAAAAAGAACAATTTTAAACCCATTATGATTCACCGCCCGCTCGATGGATTAGTTTCGGAGGGTGTCGATCAACCATAATGGCTAGCGAGCGGGTGGTTGCAGTGTTGGCGACGCAGTTCAGCGTATCGATGATGACGCCACCGTTCTTAGAACAATCCGAACAAAGACACACCACCTATACCGCCGCTCTAGGCTGTTCCGTGAGGGAAAATTAGATGATCTTCCAATTCAGGCAGTTGTATCATTATCACTCAGCGCCCCGTTCGACGGTTGCCTGGCAAGATCATCGGAACCAAGGTTGCTCGCTTTAAGCTGTGCATAGTGAGATGATTTTGTGCTTCGTGAAATATCAACCGCATCGGAATAATAGATCGATGCGACCTAGCTACGATTCATCTGGATAAAAACAAACTCGATCTTGTAAAATGTCATGAACCTAACTTAATTTTATGTTTATATAGTGGACCCCAATATACTCGTCATAATTTTCAACGTAATGCTCTACTTCCCACATTCCCTCTCGATTGCTGAAAAGCTTTGAGCAGATTTATCCATATCCATTTTCTAACCTGTTGCGTGGCATATCAGATTTTATTCAAACAGTGTATGAAGAGCTTTATCATCTACCAGCACGGTCAGATTTGTATGAAAATGTGGAAAGTAAATTTGCACAGGCACAACATCTTGGAGCAATTCGCCCATTTAAGGCTCATAAGAATAGTTCATAAGATTAGGATTCTACATTCGTACACGATATATCAACAAAATGCCTATTGTTAATAAGCCTTGAATGGAGAACACACGATAGAAGAATCCACATCGCACACAAGAAATCAATCTCTCATTAACTTAAACTTTATAAATTCTGAGACTGAGCCTACTATCAGACTGCTGAAGATGTTGAAATCAGACCACAAATTTGCACGACTTCAACACCGAGGTTCATTTCTGAAGACGCTTCGACAATACCAAACCTAAAGAAATTCAGCTCTGTTACGATGTTTCTTATTGAATTATGCTTAGTCTCGTACCAACTAACTGCAAACTATTGATGCTCTGAAAGTCAACATTGCACAAGCCATCAACAAGATTTAGTTTGATTTATGTGTC
Source organism: Anopheles maculatus (assembly GCA_002091835.1). Taxonomy (NCBI): domain Eukaryota; kingdom Metazoa; phylum Arthropoda; class Insecta; order Diptera; family Culicidae; genus Anopheles; species Anopheles maculatus. The sequence continues at coordinate 220,140 of KZ061714.1, read as the reverse complement.
AGAGTTCAAAAATCACTTCACAACAAACCCGAATCGATAGACTAGAATCCATCCAGAAGAAATTTAATCTACTACCAACATCCTGTGAGGCTCTATATCCTACTTACCGTGCTAGGTGCCTCCTATTTGGACTGGAATTTTCCCAACACAGACGAATGATGGATCAGGGTGTTTTCTTTCTTAAATTTAAGCTAATATTAATTATCAGATTCCTATGGGGTGCATAAGGTCCGGACCTCTTTTCAAATTAAAATTTAAATTAAAAGGATTAGGTTCTAACAAATCACTTCTTAAAATGATCCATGCATACAACTGTATCACCTACTCCGAGGGTCCTAGTTTCAGTCCTTAAAATCCTTCGTGGATCTTAATTGCAATAACGTTAAAACAATTCTGCAAGGCATCTTCTGGAACAAAAGTTTTTTTTTGTGTAAACGACGATCTGTGTCCTGCATGTTTTTGTTTTTGCTTTTTGCAAATGGTGATGAAGGCTACACCAGGCTGGATAGCTTTACACGAATAAATAAATAAAAATCTCTTGCAATTTTGGGGACCCATGTTGCCTACGTACTCTGGCTGGTATCGTGGATTCCACTATGGGCAAAAGACAACACATCTTTTAGCTCATCGTCTCACATGAAATGAACATCGTCTATTACATTTGGACTCAGATGACTCAGATGTGCTTTTATAGTAGCTAGATACTTAGGTCTACAGATGCTCCAGACATACGCTATCTTCATCCTAGAGATCCTGGTATTGGAAATTTGATGAACCTTATATTGTTATAATGATCATAATGATAATGATTTTAAAAATGGTTAAACTATTTTTACGATCTCTGTCATTAGAATTTCTTCCTATCTTCCTATCATGCTACACGTCCTTTTATGTCACCAAATATAAACTTAACTCTTATCGCTGCGATATGGTTTAATTTATTCTTACTGTTACAACTACAGTTTTATATCAAAACCTTGCAAAAATTCCCTCTCCTATCAGTCTCTTTTAGTTTGCACAGTAAAAAAACTGGCCCCCTGTAACTCCCCAACCATCCTGCCCACAGCCCACCAAGAACCGGTAGCATTGCTGAATTAAGACATCAGTTTTTCAGAAAACAGAAAACATCGTCAGAACGGCTTACAAGATTTTAGTCTCGATGCCGTCGCTTACACGGATAATTATGCTAATTTGATGGATGTTTTGCTAGCTTTTCCTGTCCACCACCACCACCACCACCGTCGTTTCTTAGCTCCCCACGTCCCCCTTTCTCTGGGTACGATGCACCCATCCCGATGGGGTCGAATGCCATACGCGGCGTTAAAAGCGCAACGACCACTATCGAGGCGACCCAGTCTGCACGGATTCCGCGTCCGCGATCGCGGTGGAGAGTTTATCAACCTGCCCTCTTACTCCACCTCGCCCCATTTACTCCCCCTTCCCTACCGATAACTTCCCTGCGCACCAACTATGATGACAGGTTTCGCGCCCAAGATTCGACTACTACCGTTCCCTCGCCGACTATTATCACTGGCCATGTCGCTACCGCCCAGCACCAAAGGAAGCTGCTACCTTTGCTGGCGGCGATGATACACATAATTACCCCTTTTTTGTGCTTGCTTGCTCGCTCGCTTACTTCTTCACAACGGCCTCGTATCAAAAACAATATCCAAACGGGACGATCCGTTGTGCACACGGCAAGCGCCCCTGGACGCGCTTTTGTGACTGGCGTTCTCACCTCACGTCCATTCCATTCCGATTTCCGGAGCTACTTATCTTCCCCCCACCATCCTCCACCTATCCCCCTTTCATTGGTGCTCCATTTTAACGGGACCGTCGCGATTTTTCTCTTCAATTAAAAGCCCTTCTCCGGCCCGCCGACTTCCCGCACGCCCAACACGATCAGAATCGCGAATTGTTTCGCGAAACGCACTACAACGAAAACATCACCTTAACCATGTCCAAGATCCTCCTAGCGCCTCCCTCAATTCCACGCACCTTTTCCTTCCTGATCGACACCCAGAACCGCACCCCTGCCGAATGGACGGAGTACACGGTGATGTTCAACTTCAACTACGCTCAGCTTAGAATTGATTAAATTGCGCACACACACACACACACACGGTATAATGAGACCACGCATGATGGTAAGCCGACATTGGTGGTAATGCTGCCGCCATTCTCAAACATGTAAGCCCTTGCCACCTTCCCACTTCCCACCAAGAACCGATCCCCTTTCTTCGGCGTTTTGTGTGTGTGTGTGTGGTTTGAAGCTTTTGGGAAAAACTTTGCACTTGTCTATGATGCGCCACAAGAATGCTTTTGGAACCCCTTCCCGGTTGTTATTGTTTATTTCCAAGGTTGCCTCAATGTTTCAATGCTTCGATCATTCCCAGTTTCTTCCGTTCGGGGAGTGTTTCCAGTGCCTCGGGCAAACCGTTCTGTGGCGTTCGCGGATTCGCGAGATTAACCGGCGGTTCGGCCGGAAAACTCTTTAGCATCAAAACATATTTGCAACTGCACAAAACTGGGCCTTTGGTGGAATCGAGAGAGAGAGAGAGAGAAAGAGAGAGAAGCATGGAGAGAGAGCGAAAAAAAAAAGCTCCAACATCCATCACTACCGTCATTCTCCCACAATTATGATTGTTGGGGCATGGGCCATGTTCCGGTTGCTCGCCTTCCGTTGTGTTAACATTTCTATTCTTTAATGGATGTTTGTTTCTTTCAGCTATTTATATTTATATGCCCGGCAGGCGTCTTTTTTTGTGTTTGCTGTTATCCGCAGTGTGTTTGTGTTTTGTTTCCAGCAAAGCGCAAAGCCCTCCATTGACGCGTTCAGTGCGCTTTGGTTGATTTCGCGAGTATTTGCCAGAAATATGGTTTGCCGTTCTGCCCCGGCTCGTTTCGCATATGTTTAGTTCTTGATGTGCTTTCCCGTCATTCTGCTCTTTGTTTTTTTTGTAAGCGTAAGTGTTTTAATCGTAAAATCGGATTTTTTTTGTTGCGTTTGTTTTGTTTTAGTTTTGCTTCACGCAGGGAAACTTGCTTTTTCTCCAGAGGGGCAGAAAAAAAGGGTACGAAAATATGAAGCCGGTTTTGTGATTAATGTTGCGCGTGAAATGGATATTGAAATTAAGGTCTCATTACGGATTCACCCTTTGCTCGATTTTTTGTTCTTTCCCGTTCTTTTTTTATGAATCGATTATCACGCTCATAGCAGGAATACGCATAACAATGTCTAGGGGGCTGTTTAAATGTGGCATGAAAAACCGAAATTCAAAATAAATGTGTGTGCGAGATTTTTATTGCGCTTAACATACTTTTATTTCACAACAGCAAACACTTAATTCGTCATGCACGCCTGTAGCGATGGAAACCGGGTTTAAAAATTGCAACAGTTTCGTTGGGGATTTTTTTTCACAAAAATTTGAATTCACTAACAATCGACACCACTGCTTCCACTGCTTACAGCACTTACAGTTTTGAAGTGCCTCGTTCGATCAGGTATATTTGAATAAAAACATTTATTTTCCCTAGGGCAATCGACCACATCTCATAATCGCATTTCATTTGAAAAGAACATTATTGCAGTGAATGGTGGATGAAGAGATTTGGTCGCTTTTTTATGTTTCAAATAAATAGTAGTAAAATGTTTAACACTAATTAATGTTTATTTATCTATTAAATATGTGAGCCACGCTGGACTCCTCAAGAGAAAAAAGAAGTTTACAATATTCACTTACATACTAAAAATGTTTCACTCTTAGACGGTTGGCGATAGATTACAATCAAAGACATAATATTCATCATAACTGCTCATTTGTCTATTCATTTTGTCTATTAAAAGCTATTATACTATCTAGTTGTTTCTTGCATTACTTCGAGGTACAAGAAGGTTGACATTGCTAAGATCTACGAGACGAGTCTATTTGGCACGTTAACAATAAGTTAATAAACATTAGCTTAGCCTTTTCACGGCGATTTTCTAATGTTTCCATGCCTAACATTAAAATCTAGTTCTGTACGACATATCTACAATATTGGGCCTGTTCATCAGTGGACTGTATATGTATCAATGATTTCATTCTTTTAAACGAGTTAAAAAACGAGTAAAGTTCGGGACCACAACAAGTCGCATCTGTTTGCTAACCTTTACCGATTACTTCTTTTTTATTTTCCTCTTTTCAATCCGACAGCTTCTCTTTTCCAAAAGTCTCTACCGATAAGCTAGGAAGCAAAAGATATGTAAAGAATACCTTCAAATACGACACAACAGGGCCTATAACCTTATAGCCTTAAGTTCTAAAGCCTCATGTTTGGTCATAAATCTTTGGACATTTTCAATACGTTTGTTCTAGAATTTAGTATACGGACACAACACAATTGACGAGAACTGTAAGATAGAGTGGATTGCATCAGGATACATTTAAGGATATTAGAAAGATCATTAGACAGATGACATTCGTGCCCGTAGAAGACTATCGGAAGATATCAGTGTACGATGTATCGTGCATTTTGAGTGTTGTTTGAGTCTTGTGGATCGTAGGAGTTTGTGGATCCCGTAATAAGCACGACTCCTTTTAATCTTAAGATTTCGCTACTTACGTTATTATAACCTCGAGATCGGCGCCGTCAACTGATAGGCTGCTTTTCAAACGATCGATCCTCAATTCTATCCTAGCGATCTCGCGTATCAATCGAGTGTATGCCTTGCATACTGCCCCAGACATCGGTCCAATCTTGTCGATGTCATCCGCAATGCTAAGAAATTAGAGTTCTCGATGAGATACTTACGATTCCTACAGCATGTTTGGAACTCTCACCTTACACGGCACACCGTCTATTGAGGCCCTAAGCAGAAGTATCAGCTTCTCATCGTTTGGCCCGAACTATAGTGACTTAATCCGCCTGGAAGTCACTAAAAAGGTGATGCGTGGGGATGTGGTACTCCAAGCATTTCTGGAGGATCTACCGTACAACCGAGCCGTGCTTCCAACAATTCTAGTTTGATAGGAAATCCATAGCAAGAGGCGTATGTCTACTTAAGCACATTCGGGACAGGATTAAATGGGCAGCATTCAGGACTGCGACGGCTTGGAAATGAGTGCAGTCAAACCTGTCTCCCTTTTTGTATACTGAGTGAATGTGCTATTTTCAATGATTGTTGCAAAATATCATCTATTTTACCATAATCGAAACTTTCTTGGAGGGTTCGCGAAAAATCGCGTAAAAGTGGAGGACGCTTAAAAGGAGTCGATGAGTAGCAGTTGTACGATGGCCTGTAAAGTTTGTTTAAGCCTTCTACCCGCTCAAAGGATCCGGTGGAGAACCAATCTAAGATAATAAGAGTTTGTACATCGATAAAGGCTATAGCAAATGAACCCTCAAATTTATAATAAACAGGTTTAATGGCTTATGCAACTATCTCAATGTCACGGAACGTATAGAACTTATTTACTTTGGTTATTTTGGTTGTGATTGTGGTATCAGTGCATTACATGACCATAATGTCGATATCAATATCTGGATGTCAGGACAGCAGAATACAAGAAATGCTATAAAGAGAATCACCAATCACCAACAAACCGTTCACCATCAACTCATTCCTATCCAAAGCATGTTTCCCACTAGGCAGACAAAACATCTCATTAACCACCTAAGGGTCGTGCGGTTCTGTCCCAATAGAATGGGAAAATCTTTTGAGCAGGCCTCATTCGTCATGTGCCAAATAAACTGTGAAAATGAGCAAAAACACAAAACCTTCAATAGGACCATGGACTCGCATGATAAATATATCATCACATGCCAAAAGGCACAAAAGGCCCTGTGTGCATGGCATGGCTGCCGCTTCCTCGCATGGCTCCGCGTACTAATAAAATGTCTTTTCACGTCCATCGCAATGCCAGTGAAAGCTTGGCATACCTATGCCTTGTTCATTACGCTCGATTATTCAATGTGGCTGCCATGAAAAATCGTCATAATTAGAAAATTATATTTTTTCCTCACTAGCACACACATCCACACACGATGGCCGACACGTGGTGGCTTCACAGCTTTAGCACACAAATTATGCATCTTTCCCAAAATGCATGTGCATCTCAAATCCGGCTGTTTTGGCCTCATTACATACGAGTCAGTATCGTATTCGTCACCACATCATCATCATCGCGTACGTGTACCCTGTGCACGAATATGTGCTGGAAAACCTGAAAGGCGCAAACCTAAAACCATAAAAAGGAAGGCTCATATGTGAAGAGTGTACAAACGGTACGATTTGAATGTCGTTAGGATTTTGCGCGATTCTGGTGGCGCTGCGCAAAAAAAAGAAATACAGGGAAGTACAACAAAAGCGCACCGGTAATGATTTTAATGAGGAATTTACGCCATTAATTTTCGCGTGGAAATCGTTGCATTCATTTTTAGCGCTGTGTTAAAGTGTGGTCAAAGTGTACACTTGTTTTGCTTTGCTAGCGAACGAGATTAATTATTAATTATCTGTCCTAATCATTTCATTGGAACTTTCAATAATACAGCTGGGATGAATTTAAAATGGTATTTGCTGAGGTTAGAGATACCAAAAGTAGACAAATATTTAATTCGACTTCATTGTCTACCTTTAAAGACTGAAAAATGTAAAAAACTTAAAAAACTTTGTATGCATTTTGATATCAAAAAAACAATATAAAATCCTAATTATTTTCCTATTGAATTCTTGATCAAAAACGGAATCAAACATACCATTATTTTAAATTGCTTACACATTCTAAACTAACGCTCTAAACAAAGTATATAGCAGGTGAACAATAGGCTGGAAAATAAACATGACCCATGTACATCATGCATGCACATTTATGTAGGAAGCACATACCATTCCCATCTGTATCGCAAAGACTAGGCCATTAGAGGCTAACCATTAGAGAAAGACTGTAAAAATGTTCACCAAAAATGGCTTTCTGAAGAAGTTTTGAGACTTAATAATTCTCATGTGGATTGGTATTATCTCAAGTTCAATAATGTTTACTGGGTCTCGTCGCCAAAGCCAAAATTATGACATATTACTAACTACTTTACAGTCTAATTCGGGTGAATTGATCCAAAATTATGCTCGTAATGTATATTAATAACCAAATTTTTAGTAAACATCTTAAGCTCTTGTTTTCGTCATGCTTATTTGTAAAGATTCTAACTCTTCTTCTTCTTCCTTGGCAGTACAACCTCGTGAGGTCTTGGCCTGCCAGCTATTGCTAGCTTTCTGTGACTAAGATTTACCCGTAGCTGGATAGTCAGTCCTGCGTTCTAACAGCGTCAACAATATGCACGCAATCAACTGTTAAAGCTAGCAAAGTTCCCAGTAGTCATTTGGACTTGCTGGACCCTATCTTTGACATGACTGCCCTATGACTTATAAGTGGGCAGTCCCCTAGAGTTCTAAAGAATTATCCAGCGAAAATATTCACATAGGTCAAAATGTGTGTTTTTGAGAAATGTACTTATGCATTCTTACATGAAAATTAATTAATATGCATATTATACTAGCTACTCAAATCGTAAAACTGAGTGGGGTCTATCGTTGTTCTGACTTTAACCGAAAATAATGCATTAGTATTGTCTCAAACGTAGAACTTGTTGCTTTACAAAAAACTACTTGATGTGCTGTACAACTCTTCATGGATGGCCTTAACTCTGTTAGTTTAAGGTGAATTTAGTAACAATTCAATGTCTTGTGTTACTGTTGCCTCATTGTGATGTAATCCGGTATGGGCTTCATTTTGGTGCTCTAATCTAGTGTTTATATTCTTGTTATATAAATTTTCTTGGGTATTTATGTGGGTACATTGCTTTGCACTCTGGAACTATATCTTTTATAGAGAATTGTATTATAAGATCTATATTCACGACTTATGGTGATTGCCTTAAATATATACCAAAACTAAGAGTTATTACATTAGCCTTTCTGCACCATTAAATGTCCCAGATTACTGGTGCTACCGTTTTTTCTTCCTAGACCTAAATCTACTAAACTAAAAGTCTACTAAATTTGTAGTGTAATATACTTACTTAAAGCATTACTTACTGAGTTCAAAGTATCGACAAACGCGTTACGAAGAATAAGTAAATTTTCCGTTTTTAGTTCATTTAGCATGGGTAACATATGGCGCCCCGGTGGTCCAGAACAGTTCTCGTGGTAGGAAACGCCAAATCGTCTGGAGATTATAACACAAAAAATATAAAATAAGTCTAAAAATAATTTATTTGTTATTAATATTTCGTCTATTTATTTCTTAATAAAAACAAGCAATAGCGACCATAGTCTTCATACGATAGGACCGTGTACCGGCTGGACCGTTTCCTAGTACGAGGGACTAACTATAAAAATTACAATATTATGATGTCCTAGACATCTGAAATGGTGGGCCAAGACCTCTTGAGGGTTTACTACCAAATAAAAAACAAACCTTAATAAATTACTAATAACTTTTTTCGAGTTCGAGGTAACCTTTAAATATCTTCAAATTCTTCTATGATACCTTCAAAGGTTATACATTAAATTGATTGATTAAATTTTGTACATAACTATTTTAGTGTTAGTAAAGAACTTATTATAGTAATGCTCCTCTTGTTCTACTTATTCTTTGGCTCTACAACCTCGCAAGGGTTAGGCCTGCCATTACTAGCTTTGTTTGACTTGTTTATTATATGCAGCTGGATAGTCAGTACATACGGTTCTGCCGAGTGTAGATAACCGGACGTCCAGCTCTTACTTATTTTAAATTTAGAAAATAGAAAAAGTACTCAAGAATTTCCATTCTTCATGCTTAGTAAAAAGCTCCTTGAGGTTTTAATATTATTGCTTGTTCGATGTAGCAGAATAAAACTTTTATGTTCTTTTATTCATCAGTTGTAAAATTTAAAACAAAAAACAAACACGCCGACCACAAGTCAAAATGGGTTTAAATAGCAAAAATAAATTCACCTATTAACCCTCGGTGCGAATGAACCGCAGACGGTCGATAAGCAAATGAAATTACAAAAAACCCATCGGCAGAAGTAAACGAACACAAGCGCAATATGTTACACACAAAAAAAACGGCCGCCATCGACTAAGAAACCGAAATCTCCTCTACCATCTCTTCTTCCTCATCCTCTCTCACACACACATACACATCGATCCCTTTGGGGCGAAACGTTGCATGCAGCGAGCGGACTTGCTAATAATTTCGAGAGCTCAATTTTTTGTGTCTTGTTTCGGAAACACAACGAGCTCGTCTGCTCGTGGTCGATGGGCGGAAGAAGCGCGTACAGTGTCAATGTGTTTGTGATGACGGCGGACGATACGAAACGAAATCCAGCGTGCGTCTCCATCACTCAAACCCAAGCGGATGGACCCCCGGTCCGGCCCTGAGACGAAGCACGCACGAGACGACGGATGAGTGTTCCTTCAGATCGAACGACAACGAACGCAAGAGAAATGGCACGGCAAGCGTTAAAAAGAGCTAGCAGCTGTGTTACACACTGAAGCTCGATCGGTAGCGGGCGAAAGGGGCGAAAGGGAATGGGCGACGGACGGTTGTGGGGACGTGATAATGGCCGGCGCAAGGAGCGGCAGTCGATTCGAAACCGGAAAGAAGGTCAACGAACCTGTCTCAATTTTTATTTTGTTAGGATAGGTTCGGGTTTCCGACACCAGACGGTCACTACCGGTGCCGCCCGATTGTTGACTGTATGTTGTGTCGCTTGTAATGTCGCACACGAAAACATGGTTGGGACGATGGGTTTGTACGAGTTGTGGTCTCTTTAACGATGCAGAATACATTTGATGATTGAAAAATTCAAGCTACTCACTACAATCAATCGCTAATATTCCTTCCGAAATGTAAACAATTTAGAAACAAAGAATGAGTGGTTCACAACATACAAACACACACACACACTAAGTGTTCATCTTTTGACAGAACACTCTATTATCTCACCATGTTTCCTGCACTCCATACGCAAGCATATTTATTTTTATTTTACACCCTTTTTTTTGGTGAGTCTGTCCGATGGCTCTTCGCACACTCACGACGGCTCGTAGACGCAACAAACATCTGCCACTGAGACTAACCATTGACAGTGCACGAACCTAACCACCAGCCCGTGTGCGATAAAATATGCACAAACAAAATTAGACGCGGAAAAAAGGGGGTGGAAAGATGAGATGAATGCGAAAAAACGCTGTTTTGAAAGAAAGCAACTCAACTCTAGCAGCACGCGGCCATGACCTGCGGAAAAATGGCACCGTTTGGGCATTTCTTTCGATCGATCAAATGACGTTGCGCTGTGCAACGTAGTCGGTTTTTGTTTAATCAAACTGGTACATAGTAGTTAGGTAAGCTACACAAAAGAGGGATGTTCGTCAGTTGCAGTAGTCTTGCTCCGTGTTCCGTGCAGACTAACCTATGTGATCGTAAGAATCGTTTTAAGTGTTAAGAGAATGTTAAGAGACGTAACAAACTCGACTGAGATACGATAACTAGAAGCAACACCGAGTTCTTGGAGGAATTTGTGAGTTTCGACAATTTGAGTTGTGATACAATTTAAATAGTTTTTTTTTTTTTTTATTCAATTAGAACGGCCTGGCCGTATTGCGTATCGTTTTAAGAAATCTTAATTTGAATTTGGTTTATTTATAAATTTATTCATTAATATAATAATATTAATCGCAGCGTCCTACCTTATTCGAATCAGATAACAACATTATTTATTCCCCAGTGATAGAAAATTTAGAAAGTGTAGCCATAGCAGAATAGTATTAGTAATTCAAATAGTACCAGACAAAATCACCAACCCCACAAACCAGCAATAACCCCAAAGAATTCCTAATTCATCAAAGTCACAAAGAAGAAAATAGTAGCTCAAAACAAAACAAAACATGGAAACCTCACACAAAAACTATAAATCAATAGAATAACCACCAAAGTGATTCTACAAAAAGAACAATATTGGTAAAAAACATTGAAAAAGGTATAAACTCAAAAATGAAAACAACATTGAACAAAATACTTTAAGAGTAACTACAAAATTTTAAAATCCTCACAAAAACACAATAGTTTCAAAACCCCTTTAAGTAAAAGAACTCCAAAACCAAGGGCAATGGATTAGAAAATAAATAAGAGAATTATAGAAATAAAAAAATGAAATAAAATAATAATACTAATAATAATAATAATAACTTGATAAGAAAAAAGTAGTCAAAACAAAAAGGCACTGCAGAACCATAGAAAAAGCAAAAGAAATAGAGTCCTCTCAATAAATAAAATACAGTACGCCTCGGATTATGATCATATCCGGATTCATAGGAGGATACTTTGGTTACTTGTACACTCGAATTGTATACTAACACACCGCTTACCTGGATAAAGATAATAACGCCCCGAAAACCCTTGACTGATGTCATTATAAAGGGTTCGCGATTTAATTTTTTTTTAACTACCAATTATTTCGAATCTGGCAACACTGGTCTCGTGACAGATCCGATTGATAGTAAGTATTATTATTCCACTGAACGAATATGGCATTTACTATGCATTTTCGCTTCATTCATTGTGATTTTATGAACAAAACCATAATTTAAGATGAAGCTCATCTTCATCTTGGTAGCTTTGACAACATGGCGCGAAAATGAAGAAGATGATGAGCGATAAATGGCCTTATTTAGTGAGTTTTTGTTCGCAAAAATTGAAGTTGAGGACATTTGGTGACTTTTGGGTTCAACAGAATGGCGCTCCGTGACAAACAACCAATGTTGCAATTGGTCTTTTGCGCACTTTTTTAAAGGTCAAAATATTAGTCAAAATGTTGATGTCGTTTGACCACCAAGAATCTACGATATGAAACTATTGAACTATTATTTGTGAGAAATCGTCACCAGAGACAATCGACGCTTTAAAAAACAATCCGGGGTTGGGCTGCACACAGTCCAAAATGTACTCAAAAATTGGGCCGACCGTATTGAGAACTGCATGGTGCATGCCGTGGTAGTCATATGGATGACATCATATTCCTTTGCCAACCGGAAGAATTGAGCTTTCAAATAACATAAAATAGTTTTAAAAAATCATACAATTTCTATTTGATAGCCTTTTTAGCAAACCCATTATCAACTTCCTTAATGCAATCTCCAGTCATCCAGTTTTCTGGAGTCCAGTTGTTACTATAGTCGGCGGTTCGATTGCTTTAAGCGCGAGCGGTTTGTGCGAGCACTAAAACTCGTATCGACCAGCTTTCTCGGTGGTTGGATGGAAAAAGAGAACGACCTCGTGACGCAACGCACGCACGATCCTTTTACCGGATGTGCGTCCTGACGTTTCCTTGCCTTCCAACCCCCGTTTACAAGCGTAGATACAAGCGTTAGCGCTAACACACCCCTTCCCGTGAACTCGTTTATTCAATAATACAATGGTTGTAACGCAGTTCACTAACAATTCCATTTCCTACGCTTAATCTAAGTTATTACATCGCAAGTCTCTTACATCATACATCATTCGATACATCATTCGAGATTCATTCCTATAGTTCATAATTGTAACCTTTAAACATATTGCTTAAGAACGTAAATCTATATCGATCTTAGCTAATTTAGATATGGCCCTTCTGAAGGTACCTTCCTTAGTGTATACAAGAGCTTGACGGATTCTACCATCGTATCCTCTACAAACATCCACCACCTTTCCTCGCAACCACTTATTTTTTCTTCGTTCATCTACAAGGAAAACTAAGTCCCCCCTTTGGACCGGTTCCGTTTCATCAAACCATTTGGTACGACGTGTTATGATTGGTAAATATTCGACTATCCAACGTCGCCAAAACATATTAATTTTTTTCTGAATCAACTCATAGTTGTACTTCATTTTCGACGCGGATGGGAAGTTTTCTCTAGGTGGTTGTTTTGCTCCTGAAGAAGATCCGAGCAAAAAATGATTGGGTGTTAAAGCTTCAGCTTCTTCTGAATCCAATGGAAGATAAGTTAATGGTCTCGAATTTACTAAGCCTTCTGCCTCAACTATAAGAGTGTTTAATCCTTCGTCATTTAGTTTCTTTAAATCATCCAGAGCTACGCTCTTCATTGCTTCCTTGACAGATCTCACCATTCTTTCCCAAGCACCACCCATGTGTGGTGTTCCTGGTGGGATAAAATGCCACTGCGTATTAGTACTGGTAAAGGTTTGACACAATTCCTCATTTATGTGTTTTAATTCCAGTTGTAAAATAGCTTTAGCGCCCTGAAAGTTAGTGCCATTATCACTATAAATATCGGAGGGTGCACCTCTCCTACTAATGAACCTCCTAACACATGCAATACAGGATTCTGTCGTCAAGCTGTGCACGACCTCTAGATGGATGGCTCTTATTGTGAGGCACGTAAATAGAGCTACCCATCGTTTTACGTTGCTTCTACCGATTTTTACTAAAATCGGTCCAAAGTAATCAAGACCGACGTGAGTAAAAGGTCTGTGAAGGGCTGCTAGACGAGC
>KZ061714.1:175810-206264 GCA_002091835.1 Anopheles maculatus | reverse complement strand
AAAAAAAACGGCCGCCATCGACTAAGAAACCGAAATCTCCTCTACCATCTCTTCTTCCTCATCCTCTCACACACACACATACACACATCAATCCCTTTGGGGCGAAACGTTTGCTGCGAGCGGACTTGCTAATAATTTCGAGAGCACAATTTTGTTGTGTCTTGTTTCGGAAACACAACGAGCTCGTCTGCTCGTGGTCGATGGGCAGAAGAAGCGCGTACAGTGTCAATGTGTTTGTGATGACGGCGGACGATACGAAACGAAATCCAGCGTGCGTCTCCATCACTCAAACCCAAGCGGATGGACCCCCGGTCCGGCCCTGAGACGAAGCACGCACGAGACGACGGATGAGTGTTCCTTCAGATCGAACGACAACGAACGCAAGAGAAATGGCACGGCAAGCGTTAAAAAGAGCTAGCAGCTGTGTTACACACTGAAGCTCGATCGGTAGCGGGCGAAAGGGGCGAAAGGGAATGGGCGACGGACGGTTGTGGGGACGTGATAATGGCCGGCGCAAGGAGCGGCAGTCGATTCGAAACCGGAAAGAAGGTCAACGAACCTGTCTCAATTTTTATTTTGTTAGGATAGGTTCGGGTTTCCGACACCAGACGGTCACTACCGGTGCCGCCCGATTGTTGACTGTATGTTGTGTCGCTTGTAATGTCGCACACGAAAACAAGGTTGGGACGATGGGTTTGTATGAGTTGTGGTCTCTTTAACGATGCAGAATACATTTGATGATTGAAAAATTCAAGCTACTCACTACAATCAATCGCTAATATTCCTTCCGAAATGTAAACAATTTAGAAACAAAGAATGAGTGGTTCACAACATACAAACACACACACACACTAAGTGTTCATCTTTTGACAGAACACTCTATTATCTCACCATGTTTCCTGCACTCCATACGCAAGCATATTTATTTTTATTTTACACCCTTTTTTTGGTGAGTCTGTCCGATGGCTCTTCGCACACTCACGACGCCTCGTAGACGCAACAAACATCTGCCACTGAGACTAACCATTGACAGTGCACGAACCTAACCACCAGCCCGTGTGCGATAAAATATGCACAAACAAAATTAGACGCGGAAAAAAGGGGGTGGAAAGATGAGATGAATGCGAAAAAACGCTGTTTTGAAAGAAAGCAACTCAACTCTAGCAGCACGCGGCCATGACCTGCGGAAAAATGGCACCGTTTGGGCATTTCTTTCGATCGATCAAATGACGTTGCGCTGTGCAACGTGGTCGGTTCTTGTTTAATCAAGCTGGTACATAGTAGTTAGGTAAGCTACACAAAAGAGGGATGTTCGTCAGTTGCAGTACTAATGCTCCGTGTTCCGTGCGGACTAACCTATGTGATCGTAAGAATCGTTTTAAGTGTTAAGAGAATGTTAAGAGACGTAACAAACTCGACTGAGATACGATAACTAGAAGCAACACCGAGTTCTTGGAGGAATTTGTGAGTTTCGACAATTTGAGTTGTGATACAATTTAAATAGTTTTTTTTTAATTCAATTTGAACGGCCTGGCCGTATTGCGTATCGTTTTAAGAAATATTAATTTGAATTTGGTTTATTTATAAATTTATTCATTAATATTATAATATTAATTGCAGCGTCCTACCTTATTCGAATCAGATAACAACATTATTTATTCCCTAGTTGTTAAAAACGGTTCAAGCGGTAGTCGTCTCTAGGTACCTTAATCTAGTGTAAAAGTGTTAGTTTCATAAAAAGCGTAAAGAAAAGGAATAGAGAGGAAGGTTCGCTTTTCGATACGAACCGGCAGAGCGAGCAGGAGTTTTTTTAACGCTCCAACTAACACGACGCGAAATAAAAAAACCAAAGTTACAAAACTAACAAAACAAGCCAATTTTTGTAAAGACTGTGTGTGAAAATAAATGTCGTAAATGTCGTGTGTAAATGTTAAAAGAAGCTGTTCGTGAGACATATCGAAAGAAACGGCTGCAGGACGCAGCCCTTGTTGCAGGAAGCAACACCTAGTGATAGAAAATTTAGTGAGGGTAGCCATAGCAGAATAGTATTAATAATTCAAATAGTACCAGACAAAATCACCAACCGCACAAACCAACAATAACCCCACAGAAGTCCTAATTCACAAGAAGTCACAAAGAAGAAAATAGTAGCTCAAAACAAAACAAAACATGGAAACCTCACACAAAAACTATAAATCAATAGAATAACCAATAAAGTGATTCAACAAAAAGAACAAAATTGGTAAAAAAACATTGAAAGAGGTATAAACTCAAAAATGAAAACAACATTGAACAAAATACTTTAAGAGTATCTACAGAATTTTAAAATCCTCACAAAAACACAATAGTTTCAAAACCCCATTTAAGTAAATGAACCCCAAAACCAAGGGCAATGGATTAGAAAATAAATAAGTAAATAATAATAGAAATAAAAAATTAAATATAATAATAAAATAATAATATCAATAATAATGATAATAACTTTATATAAAAAACGTAGTCAAAACAAAAAGGCATTGCAGAACCATAGAAAAGCAAAAGAAATGGAGTCCTCTCAATAAATAAAATACAGTACGCCTCTGATTATGATCATATCCGGATTCATAGGAGGATACTTTGGTTACTTGTACACCCGAATTGTCTACTAACACAGCGCTTACCTGGATAAAGATAATAACGCCCCGAAAACCCTTGACTGAAGTCATTATAAAGGGTTCGCGATTAAACTTATTTTTAAACTACCAATTATTTCGAATCTGGCAACACTGGTCTCATAACAGATCCGATGGATAGTAAGTATTATTATTCCGCTGAACGAATATGGCATTTTCTATGCAATTTCGCTTCATTCATTCTGATTTTATAAATAAAACCATATTTTAAGAAGAAGCTCATCTTCATCTTGGTAGCTTTGACAACAAGCATCGTATTTGTGGCACGGAGAAGCCACACATAATAAAAAAAAATCGCCGATACATCCATTACGAATGACTACTTGGTGAGGATTTTGTTCGAAGGACGTCATTGGGCTATTTTTCTTAGAAAATGAAGAAGGCGAGACGGCAAGAGTCGATGGTGAGCGATAAATGGCCTTATTTAGTGAGTTTTTGTTCGCAAAAATTGAAGATGAGGACATTTGATGACTTTCGGGTTCAACAGAATGGCGCTCCGTGACAAACAACCAATGTTGCAATTGGTCTTTAGCGCACTTTTTTTAAAGGTCGAAATATTAGTCAAAATGTTGATGTCGTGTGACCACCAAGAAACTACGATATGAAACTATTGAACTATTATTTGTGAGAAGTCGTCACCAGAGACAATCAACGCTTTAAAAAACAATCCGGGGTTGGGCTGCACACAGTCCAAAATGTACTCAAAAATTGGACCGACCGTATTGAAAACTGCATGGGTTGCCGTGGTAGTCATATGGACGACATCATATTCCTTTGCCAACCGGAAGAATTGAGCTTTCAAATAACAAAAAATATTTTTAAAAATCATATAATTTCTATTTTTAGCAACCCCGTTATCAACTTCCTTAATGCAATCTCCAGTCATCCAGTTTTCTGGAGTCCAGTCCAAACGACATTTCATAATTCGTTCATGTCTCTCCGAAAGGACAAATTGTAAACTACCATCATCACCATCATCATCATCACCATCATCACCAGTGCAGTGACCTACGAGTCACTATCGCCCAACGAATCGCTAGAATAGACAACATGGCGTGCAGCAGGGTAAACCTGCTTCGGCAGCACCGACCGAACCCAATTGGTGGCACACACCCAATCTCGTGCCTATGATGATGGCCTCGCGAAGTTTCCGCGAAGCAGTGCCGGGACACCTGTTGTTTTGTACCCCCGTTTCTGCTTTGGCCACCGGCGAAAAGGCTGCCAATCACGCCAATTGCTCCAAATAACACACTCCACCGTTCATGGTCACGGCCACCGGATAGTGGATGGAACGGATGAGCGGATGGGATTGCGCTTGTTGGCGTACTACCGATCGGATCTGCGATCGCCGTCATCTTTTTTTTGCGCAACAGCTTTCTCTCTCCCTCTCTGGCCAGCGTCGGGATTGCAGGGGTTCTAGGAATATTAATGAATAAAAAAAACTACCGTACGCGTACGATGGCTACCGCACTATATGTAGCTCAAATTAAAAACCAGCAGCATTTCCAGCCCCAAACCGAAACCTGGCCATCACTCTCGTGCCTCTTCCATCATCATCGATTCTCGATAGCGCGAACGAGCCACGAGTCGAACAAAAAAGAAAACGCACCTCAACGGTTCCTCACCCAACTCTACGCGCGCGTCGCACAAACCATCCACCCGGACCGGGTGTTCTTAATTAAACTGCCACCTGCGGAAGGAGTGGCAACAACGATAAAGAGGACGACGACGACGACGACGACGACGCCGATGATGATGACGACGACGATGGACGACGAAACAGGCGAAAAAAGTAGTAATTTTATCCCCCTCCGGTTGGCCAATTATTTTTAAGTATTCTGCCATTAATAGTTGCCCGTTCGCGATCGAAAACCCCCAACTTGCTGGCCGGACGCGCCCGCTGCCCTGACGCGCACCAACGTCGTCGAAAAACTGAAGCACCAAACCTGAATCAGCGACGATGCGACGGTACAGGCAAAATGGCTACATTCTGGCGCGTTTCCCTCCATTCTGTCTAGCTTCCTCGAGGCGACGTCCAAAAGGGCCGTACAGTAGTAGTTGCCACAACTACCGGTTTCCCATTCGTACCCTTCGCGTTCTTTCCAACATCGGCAAAACGCGTTGTGTGGACGACCCTTTCGGGCAAGTAGTTCATCACCGGACCGGCGAGGAATCGCATTGGCGTGCTCTCAATTTGGTGCTTCACGTTTGAGCTTCGGGGAACGCGTAGCGTCGTCCGGCCATGTTCTCGTTCGGGCCGTCCACAATGCCCCACCACCACCGGTAGGTGAATGAGGGACAAATTACAATGCAAAAATGACCACTAAACTATTTATTAACGGTCTGTCTTACAACGCAACGTACGATCAACGCATCGCATCACATCGTATCGGCACCGATCTCGACTAGCCCTACGTACTCGCTCACGCAATCCAATTTCTCCCTAGTAGCGGTGGAAAGCGCGAAAGGAAAACAGAAAAAAAACAACCGCCACTCACCATCCGGGTGCAGTTACGAGCGTCATGTAGCGGCAAGAAGGAAGTGACCGTGAGCCTTCTGAAGTTCTGGGATTTCATTCATGTCGATGTCGACTCGTCGATCAACCTTCCCGCTCAGCTTACATTAACGCGAGGTACGCCTTGTCCGATCACGACGCTGAACATAGTCGCTATTTGTTAAGGAAGTGAACGATTATTGAATTATAACGAAAAATTAAATATTTATCAACCTGTGTCGAACGATCGAACAACGACTTTGACGTGCTGATGGGGTTTGTTGATCTTTTATAGCATCCTCTTATAGCATTATTTTGAGTTCGGATTTCTTCTATGTTTGGCTAGATTGCCTTTAAGAATTCTTATCAGTTTTAACAATTTGTTTTAAAAGCATACTTCCATTTTTGCTTTTACTTGCCATGGTCAACAACTTGAACTTTAAAGCGTGCTTCCCTCATCGTTCTAATTATGGTAGACACGCGCAACATAATAGTGAGAAAGTAAGACACCACCTACACACACCTACAATGCGTCAGTTTAGCACGCTCGCATCACTTTCCCCTTTCTGCCACCACCGCACCGACCCTCTCCGACCCCTTGCTCCCAGCGACCGGGCCGTAAATCACTCTCGCTTTCGATTGCCAGTGTCAACACGGCCCCACCAGCAAACCGACACACAATTTGCTGCCACGCTACTCTACGACACACATCGCGCCATTCAATGATTGCGTCGGCAATGAAGTTGTATTTATTATAACCCATTAATGTGTTACGTGACAGTGGCAAGATGCGTCACCACGTAGGCCCGTCTTCCCGGTGTGCACCGGATCCCAATATGGGCGCGGCGATACCTTGGCGCGAGGATTCGCCCGTCTAACGACGCGACTATCCGCAGCGATTTTGTCTTCGCCGTGGTTTGTGTACGGCAGCGGCACGTATAAGCGGCAGCGTGACAGTTGAATCACTCAGACCTACTGACCGACTGCTTTGCAGCCCTATTGCAAACCCCATCCTTGTGGTGCACCGTTCTAGCCGTTACTCATCCGACTTCGACACATTTTATGACTTTCGACTGCACCGGCAACGCTTCCAGCGCGGGTTTATTCTACGAGAGCATTTTCCACTGCCAGCCCACTCGAGCTAAAGCTTCCCGGCCGGGTTAGTGAGATTGTGGCGTTGCGTCACCGTGACCGTAAGCACCTTTACTAGTGAAAGTGATGAACAGCTGATGGTGGTGGTAAGTACGTAACGTGCGCGCTTCCATCACATCACATTAAATCGCATGAAAGCATGTAATTCTAATGCATCTAATTGTTTAAGCGTCAGTTACCGAATGATTAAATTCCTTAGCATGAAGGATTAGATTCTTTAGCTAAGCTAACATCTTTAACGTGGCCAGCGGTTATTGCTTAGTCTTAATATCTTCTTGAATGACTAATTTTTTTCCAAATCTGGATGTGTTATACCTCATCCAAGATTTCCTCCATACCTACTACGTCGAGAAAGCCATTCGGAATGTTTCGCCAAACTGCCAGCCTTTAGCTGTCTACAATTTGTCCTGATCCGCCAAGGAATGCAACAACTAAATCGCACCCTGTTCATAATGGATAACTCTCGACGACGCCGAAGGAGATGTGCAGACGGGATACGACCCTGCTAGCGAAATGAAAACCTACTTTTGAGCAATAGATTAGAAGACTCGTAAGAGGGTTTTTGCTTGCTTGCTTGTTTGGGAATCACTGACAGGAAACAACTGCAATCAACCTGACAACATCGGAGATATCGGTACAGTGACAGTAGCGAGCACATCGAAGCTGCAACCAACGATGACACTATGGAAGCATGACATATCGGCAGATCAGGTCGTAGAGTGGGATTTGAACCCCAAACTGCCTGGAGTAGAGCGTATTTGGCAGACCACAAAAAGACCTGAAGTCTTTAACCAAACAAAAAACAGGTTGTATGTAACGTACTACAACCAACTGTCTACTGCATGTCTACTGTTTTGTGTCTTATCGAATGCAATACGTATAGTTGACGGCCCGGTGGTAAATGCGACAGCGGCGCCGGTCTTCACACGGCAGGGCCGGGGTTCAAGTCTCATCTGGGCCGTTCCCCCATAGTGCGGACTGACTATCCAACTATGCGGTAACAATAAGTCTAGTAAGCCAGAAATGGCAGGCATGACCTAAGAGGTCGTTAGGCCAAGAAAGAAGACGTATAGTTGACAGCTACCATATTGGAATCTAATGGCTGTAGCGACCTTGACCACTAAATAAACGTGTAGACGCGCCTGTAGCAGCCAATCCTGCGTGCGAGGCTCGAAAAAGGATAGAGATCGATCGCATCGCAATCGATCCCGTTCACAGAGGAGACTAGGCAGCGCTAGATAGAGGTTCGTAGAGCAAGGTTCGAGGAGGTAGTAGAGAATAAAGAATAAAGATTCTACATACCCAAGCAAGTAAGGATAAGCTTTAAAGGAGCATGTGGAACTCTAAGTGCTAATGCCTAATTATTAATTTGAATTCGTGTACCAAGAGCGCAACAGGAAATTGGCGAGAGTCAGCAGTAAGCGCAACTGTCCTGCTATCAATCCCCTTCGAGAAAGAGGTTCCCACGAAGCTTACAAGAGAAACCGATAAGGTCAATTTTTTGGAACCAGAATGTAACTTTTTAGGACTAACTTACTCGGATCTGAGACTATCTTAATTACTTATTTACTTATCAGTCGCTACAATCGCATCGCGGTCTTGGCTTGCTGCAACAGTGCCTTAAAGGACAATAAAAGGACTTTATGGGCTGGGTCGTACCATGCCATTCTCATGACATGACTCAACAGCCCACCGGAGCCTGGCGAGAATAATTTGCTGCACGATGGTGATGGTTCCACACATACGAGGACATAAATCCTTCTGGGCATCTACCAGTCGAACGCAGCAAAGAGGGTTTCGTCAGTTTTGGACAAAGTCTGAGACCATCAGGGAGGTATAATTCTAATTCTAAATTGATTCTAAAATTTGATTTAAAACTTTTAAACTTTGAACCCAACCGTATTAGGTCCTAAGATTCCTCTCTGATTACAGTCTTTCACTGTAACCACCTTTCAGCATTCACACTAAAACTACACGTCTTTCGCTCATTCTTGCATCCCTCAAAACAAAGTCCACCATCCTGGTTTGATCGTTGATTGATTTATGTATTGTACATCGTGCCAAACCTTTAACGGCACCAGCTTCGGAGGAACCCCTTTAGCACGACAAATTGCTTCAAAATTGGTCCCAATTGCAACGACCACACAAACAACCCCAGCCGGCGATCATATTTTTTGGCGTGAGAATGTGATAGAAACACGTTCATTTACGTCCTCTTATGTCTTTTAGGTATGATGGCAAATTATTAGCATTAGAGGAAAATTTTGCCTCGAAAACATTATTTGTGGTTGTGATCTTAGGTCACGTTGAGTGAAAGTGTATGAAAGAGATAAAAAAAACTATCAGGTTAGCACCAACAACAACAGTTTTAGGACTATGTACTGTAAGGCACTCTACTTGTGTTCTGTCAAAAACTGCGGGTTCTATTTTTTATTTGGTTTATTTTTTATTTTAAGCTAGAAGATTTTAGTCGAGCAAAAAGATCTTTTGAAGCTCTCTCTCTCTCTCTCTGAATTCATTTAGTTCTACACAAATTGAAAAGCCCGAATCCGTCTACATCCTACCCCTTTTCAGCTCTTCAATAATTCAATTCTTAAAGCTTGTCAGCTTGTCGGAATGTCAAATAAGATGGTCGTGCGCTATGCGAATTGCATGCAAAGTAGTGGAACACGAAAAGTATGTGTAAAATGATGCTACTAGGTAGGTTCACTTGGAAATTGAATAGGTTTTTTTTCCTGCCATGACATACCCACCCATAATAAAGCGGGGAAACTCCGGGATGGCCTAGCCATCTAACCAGCTTTCTAGCCATCGCATCACATCACATCTCATCACTTACTCTGGTGGTGCTCTTAACCGTGTCAACCGATGATGAAATGGGAACCGGAATGCCGGAATTGTGGTAGTGGGAAAACTTTATTAAAAATTACGATGATACATCAGTTGTAATTATTCAAGGCATCCAACAGAACGCGTACCCAACACATGCCCCACAAGGGAAAGGAGGCGATTTTCCCAACGACTTGGTTCACTCCTTGACTGAGGGTGAAAATGAGGACATTAGTAAATTTTTCAATGCATCCCTATCGCCCGATCTTCTTGTTTCCCGTGGCCACACACCACGATGTCGTTGGTCCAGCTTTTGGTCCTATTCAATTTCTCAACCATTTCTAGCAATGGAACCGTTGCCATCGGATCCGTCGGTGCTGGTTTCTCAATTGAGTTAATGAACGTCACTCCGCGGTACCGTATCCTGTCGTTCATTTATTTTTATTCCCCAAGCCCTCTCTCACCCTCTTCCCTGCATCTAGCTAAAGCTCTCGAGGAGTACACCTAATCGCGAGAGCTGTCATTTTCATTTCGCTACAGTGCCACAACTCTTTTTTTTGTGTGTGAATCGTTGTCAGGTGCGCAGCAGCACCATTGGTGTTAGGAAAATCCCGTTCAACTGTACGACACACAGGCAACACAGGCAACAGGTGAGATGCAAAACAAAAAAAACGAGGACTTTGCGTGAGGGCTCTGTTACGGTAGATTCGTAAAAACAAAAATAAACCAACACGCCAAAGAAAAAAGATAGCTAGGACCTCACACACACACCAACAATAGGAGTACACACCAGCCAGACGGATACCTTCCCATAAGTGGCATTCGTTAGCTATGGTCGTAGTGTTTGTGCTGATTGTTTGTTGTTAGTTTGCGAAAAATTCACGCCTTTCGGCACTGTTGCGCTCAGTGTCTGGCTGGTACTTGATACAATTGATGTGGAACAGGTCGTTGTGCAGCACGGTAGGGATGAGCATTGAATAAATTCGTAGGACACACTATTGCTAGAAATAAAATCGTTAAAAATAGAATTTTTCGAAACAAAATTTAACGCACTTTCCGATATTGTTCATCCATCCATGGTGAGATAATATTTCAAAAACAAATGGGAAATAGCTTTCCACAATAAAAATGCAACATTCCCAACTTTGTATACTAGTACAGTTTGGAAAAGTAGTTTTCTGCCAAGTATTTTTTTGTTTGCCACACTGCAGCCTGTCAAACAGAGCTACCGGAACAAAGATATGTATATGTCCTCCGAGACAAACCTACACAAACAACTCGTGCACCAACGACGTACTGTGTCAACTTCTAGCCGACGAAACAGTTGGTACGGGAAAATGGCAACACATGCAACACGTTTGTTTGCTAGCCGGGCAAATATTTGCCAATACCTTTTACAATACACACACACACACACACACACACACACACTTTTTTTGTCCACACGCGTTGCCAGGTTGCCATTTTAGAGACCGGCCAGCCAGCCAGCCAACCAGCGAGGTCAGTCGAAAGTTGGGGCCGAGCGATCGGTTGATCGGTGGCAGAAAACGGAAGCAGAACCCGGACAGCTATATATTTCCTTCTAAACAACGCTCCAGAATCCCTTCTCCATTTTCTCGCAAATCAA
Source organism: Anopheles maculatus (assembly GCA_002091835.1). Taxonomy (NCBI): domain Eukaryota; kingdom Metazoa; phylum Arthropoda; class Insecta; order Diptera; family Culicidae; genus Anopheles; species Anopheles maculatus. The sequence continues at coordinate 195,490 of KZ061714.1, read as the reverse complement.
TCCACTCGAACCGAACCGGAAGTTTTGGCCTGCAACTCTATGGTTACATATTTTCACAAATAGCAAAATAGTGTCCATTGTTATCCACACACACTCACACACACATGTATGGTCAATGTACCAGTTCGAACTTCGTTCCCGTACGGTGAAGTTCTTTGTTTCGGACGCCAACCAACCGCCCGCTCGTTCAAATTGACAGCAAAATGATGACAGTTTTGCGAAAAGACTGACCCAGTTGTATTGGGCCAAGTTGTTTGGCAGATGGAAAAGTTGGTCAGGATATCTCGTGCAGCTTCCCAGGCTGGCTAACAAATGCTAGGGGAAACATATTTCAGCTAAAGAAGCTCGCAAACCGTATTCGCACTGACTCTTCCATCCGCTAAAGAGGCTAACGTTTACTGCTAAATCAATCGTCCTTGTTTCGAGGTGTTTGCTCTCGATGGTTTGCTTTTTCATTCTTTCACTAAAACACCAAAACACCAAAAGTGCACGATGCACGATGACAAGAACCACATGCACACGAGCGATGCTCCACAAGTCCTCCAAACGAGCTTCCCTCAAACGCTATCCAATTCCACCGTCGGAATCCATTCCATTCCAAATCCATATCTGCGTGATTTCGCACAAGACACAGACAATATTGAATTTCGCAAATTGCAAACAATCGCGCCTTTGATTGATTGCACGCGAGCGTTACTGCCAACGGATAGCGGATCCAGCGTTTCTTCCATCCATCCATCCATCGATCGAGCGCGGGACGGTTTCGATTGCATTGGATTGAGATAAAAATTTATAAATTGTATAAATCATATCTTCCTCCCCCTACTCTCCCACCTCACCCTCACCCTTAGCGGTCCCCATGTGTCGTGAGAACCAGCCGTTGCAACAACCGGTGCCGGTTGTCACCCACAGCACCAAGCAAGCGCACCGGGATTCGCGTGAATCTGCGAAAAGAAATCCCCCTTTTTCGCAAAACTGAGCAATGAAGGCTCATGAAGATGGATGGTTGAAATGTGTGTTTCTTTTTGTTTCTGGTTCGCGTTTGTCGGTGTGTGTGTGTGTGTGTTTTTTGCGTGTTTTATTTCCACAATTCAATCGCACAACGCTGCCGCTCCCATGCGACAAAATCCTCATCCGATCCGAGAGAGCCGAGCACGTTTTATGACCGATTTCACCGACCTCCGCCATCACCTCCTTAATCCGGGACCGTGCTCACAACACTTCCTCTTACCCGGAACGGTTTGACCGTTCCGTTGCTTCAGCAAACGACAAACACATGTGGAGGACTTTAAACTTAAATCTGCACCGGCACTGCACTGAAGCCGTTCGGCAACGGAGAAATCCATTCTATCGCCGGAAATGGTAAGTGATAAAAAATAAACTCATCTTGTTGCATGCATTTCACGCACATGGTTGGATGATCGAACGCACACACAAGCCCCAAACAACGGTAAGGTGCGCAGCAGTGTCGTGCGTTGGGTGTCACATGAATTGTTTTAAATTGTGTATGCTTGTACGAAATCTGTTACAATACTTACGGGAAATGATTTAAATCACAGCTTTGGAACGATAGGATTCTTCGGAGATTGGTATCAGGACTTTAAACAAGTTCGTGCTGTTTATTTAAGGTAACATTAGGTTGCGTATTAAATTATCAAAGTATTTTTATGTCATGTCTAATGGTGTATTACGGTCGTTTTCTTTTAAAGCACGGCTTAAACACATAAGTTCAGTCTGCAGTAGATCTTCCCTGTTAATCGTTTCGTTTGGCTGTAGCAGTTCATAATACACAACACACAGCTGCTCCCACCAAATGCACAACATATGTAATCTTCGCACCGCGAACATCACTCGCTTAGTTATCGCTAATGAAGTATGTCCGGGGTTCCTGTTTCAATATAAACTTACCCCTTTTGAACCTCTTAAACAACCAGAGCATGGTTACCATAAACTTCAACTAATTTAATAGCTTTCGGCAGCAGTTTCGCTTGTATTGAAATAATGAAATCGAGCTATCTGAAAAACGTTATATTTGATACAAAAGATGCCATTTTATAATTAAAAATTTACTTTCTGCGGGAAATAAAGCGGGAAATAAAGCTAAATGATGATGCTTCAAAATGACAGTGTTGATAAATTGAATAAAAGTGAATTGAATTATTTTTGAAATCTGATATCGGAACAGCAAGAACTTACTTATACTTCTGACAATTGCTGTTCTATAATAGATGTTCTATCAATAGTGCCCAATATATTAAGAAAAGAATTTGTAACCATAAAAAAATAGAAACTACTATTCACATTCAGTGACGGAAAATAGTATGAGACCACCTGTTATCGTAAAAAAAAAACAAAAAATGAGATTAAAAAGCAGATATTTACGGATCCCAACAAGCGGATTATCTACGCATCTATCTTAGCGTTGCAAGGTAATGTCACAATATCAACGGGTGACATTACAACATCATGTAATAACTTTGCAATTTCCGCTGTCAACTAAAACTCATACAATCATCTAGTCATCTAGCGTTGTTTGCCATTTCGCGTTTACAAAAAACATTGGAAATTTTGCATTTTCTAATAAGAAACCCTGTATTATAAAATTTAGTAAACTTTATATCGATTCTAAGTCTCTTTTTGTCCCTTTGATGAAAATATAGTCAAAAAATATTAGACTTTTAAGCAATACCATAACCATTGATATAAAAATTTTTGAACAAAAACAAAAGTGCTATACAAAGTTCGGATGTTGAAGATGCTTTTACGAAGTTTTGGCTTAATTATACCTGGTAGAAGTACCGAAAACAGTAATTTGTAAATAAGATAAAATGGTTTTCTTATTCTATTGACCGTCTATCAATGATGTTAGGGACTATCTGTTTGTAGAAGGTGGCGAGTTGCTAGACATTAGTGTAGCATAGCAAACGAAATCATAAACACACACCGAACAAGTCACGTTTAGTTAACACGTTCTATTTGAGGTCCACAGACGAGTTAAGACACGTTTATTGCTCAAGGTCAGAATCCAGGAAGCAAGTGCAATGATGGTCGAATCATGATTATTCACGCACAAACTTAATATCCATCAATCCAAAGGAATGTCTAGATAGAAAGTTAAAACCTTACACGAGCCATCTTCAACAACCAATCAGAATTAGGGAAAACAATTATATCGAATAGCAATAGGAATTTTCCATAGTTTGGACCAATCAGAATTAAGATAAACAAAAGGATCAGGTACACGAATGGAAATTTCCTTTCACGGTCGCCATGTAACAATAAAAAATCGGACGCAGATAGTAAGACATGTACCAGTGACATTGTTTGTGATATTTGCAATAACTGTATTGAGGCACTGAAGTTCGGTTTTGATTAAAACAACACTTTATTGATCACCTTTGTTGTTGAGCACGAATGTGACTGTTATGCTGTTGGTGAGTAACGATCGTCCAGCAACACATGCTGTCCGAACGAGACTCCTGGGTAATTCTTGAGTAACGATCATCCAGCAACACATGCTGTCCGAACGAGACTGTTAGGCTGTTGTTGAGTAACGATCATCCAGCTACACTTGCTGTCCGAACGAGACTGACTTGTTGGACGATGGTTCTTTAATTTATAACCTTTTTCAGGGACTGATCGTGAGAATAACTTAAAGGAAATTTCCATTCGTGTACCTGATCCTTTTGTTTATCTTAATTCTGATTGGTCCAAACTATGGAAAATTCCTATTGCTATTCGATATAATTGTTTTCCCTAATTCTGATTGGTTGTTGAAGATGGCTCGTGTAAGGTTTTAACTTTCTATCTAGACATTCCTTTGGATTGATGGATATTAAGTTTGTGCGTGAATAATCATGATTCGACCATCATTGCACTTGCTTCCTGGATTCTGACCTTGAGCAATAAACGTGTCTTAACTCGTCTGTGGACCTCAAATAGAACGTGTTAACTAAACGTGACTTGTTCGGTGTGTGTTTATGATTTCGCAACATGACGTATTGTTTTATGTATGACTTGTGTGCAAATTAATGATTCAGTTCTAAATGTTCTTACTTGCGTTAATGCATGTTCTAAATGTTCTAATAGCTTGTATGCAATATTTAATGCTTTCATGCAAAGCTCCAAAGTAATTCAATGCAATTTCGTTTGCTATGCTACATTAGTTTTCATTACATTACGTTGCTAGACATTAGGAAATATACCAAATAATTGGATTGACTTACAGAAGATCTAAAATTTGGCACTTTCGAATCTCGGACCTGTTTAGCGATAGATTGAAGAGAAGATGCACTGTTCTAACATTGTTATTAGAATCTAGAGAGTCCACCAAAAAAAATTGGAGAAGATGAAATTTTCCTTGGCACCCAGTCATGTACGTAGGATTATTCCAACAGCAGAAGGTAATTTGACTGTCTCGATCAAATGAAGGACTAAAACATAATCATTAATATCGAGACTAGTTATTTTGTTTATTTATTTTTTTTGTGTTAATACAAGTCTCTGATGAATGAAAAAAAGGATCACCTACACCAGCGAAATGTGTCAATCAAGTTCGTAAAATTCTCGGCCTTTTTAACATGAAATCTAGGGGCAACTTCATAAATTGTTAAAATTTGTAAAAGTGCAAAACACAAATTGAGAAAGCTGCCAATATCATTATACACCGAGGATCTGTGTATCAATAAAAAAATTAAAATACACTTCAAAAACCCTACTAGCCCAAGAAATTTGAAAAAATCCTGAATGTCAGTACACCTTAAACTTAAAGCTCTCATCGACTTATTTTTACAAGGCATCAGAAGTGCACATAATCTTATTCCTCGTAGTGCATACTATGTCTCCTTATCATCTGCTTCTCCCCTTATTATAATGCGACGATATGAGGAGTAAACTAAATTAGCTCTTACAGCAATCCTTTGCTTCGCACAACAGAAGACAAATAAAAGCCGGCAAAAGCAAAAGACTTCCTGAAGGGCGTAAAGCGACATTTCCGATCGGGAAAGTACTCGGAACACACGCATTTCCGGAACACACACCATGTAAAGTACCTACAAAAAATCAAGGTTTTAAAGCTTGTGTAAGCGAAGGGGACTCTTCAAAAACATCAATTCATTTCCCTTAATGCACTTTTTTCGCAAAAAAATGAATTTCTAGGAACAAACTAACAAAAAAAAGCGCACGCACACACAAGCGCAATGATTAAAGCAAATTCTTGACCCCCCCGTTCGAAAGCATCTCCGTCGAACACAACACAATCAAATCAATCGACCATTTGCGCGCTCGTACAGCGATGCGGTCCCTGCGACCACGCACACACGCGCACCCCGCGTCGCTTCTTTCCTCTCCGGCATCCGAAAGCAGGCACACCGCAAATTAACAATTCATGAAGAAAAAGCACAGTCATCTGTCGAACATAACCTCGTTAATCAATTCACGTCGTTCACGTCGACGCGCCGGGAGTGCAATTTTGTGCCGGGCTGCGAATGTTACTGACCTACGCCAATGCGAAACGTATTTTGATAGCCGGGCGCAGATGTTTTTGCTGTGATGCTGCGATGCGAAGAGAGATGCCAGATCGCCAAGTGCGAAACGCCAAGGGTTTTTGCTCCGTTCCACGGCCTCATTGCCAAACAGTACTGCTACTACCACCACCACCACCACCTCCACCAACATCATCATCATCATCATCATCGTCATCAACAACGTATTCTTCATGTGCATCTTCATCTTGAGCTCTTGGGCAGCAGCAGCAGCAGCAGTTGGGGCGATCATCACCATTAGCACAATCTTGTCCATTCTTTGGACAGACTTTTTTTTGCAGCTGATGCTAACGCGAGTGGACACAAACAGATTCGGTTTACTTTAAGCATTCAGTTATGCTGGTCCGTTGCCCACCCCTGCTGTCTTCTGTCCCCATTCGCCCACTGTTCACTTCGGGGAACAAAAATTAATACTCCGACTCCAGGGAGAACGCTGGGACAACACGCGGGAACTGGTCGATGGAACGGAGCCCGGAGCCGAGCGAGACAATGGTTGTCTTTCTCTGCCGCTTAGCCAGCTTCGACATCAACTTGTTTATGGTTGTTAGACGATTTATGAGCACGACAAGTGGCGGTTGTGACATAAAGTACGCATCGGTAGAGTAGCTGGATCTACACATCAGACAGCGAAATAAATGAGTTCAGTGTGAGATTCCGCGACCGAAACCGAATCGAACGAACCAAAACGGAACAAATTGCCTGCAAGCTGCTGTATGCGCTATTTGCTTCTTGAAAAGTACCAAACACACATAGAGAAAAGGAACAGACAAATACAGAGGAAGGCAAACAGCAAACAGGCGGCGAATGGAAAGAAATGGCCAAGACCACTACTAAGTATTGAGCAAAACGTGACGCAAAATTTGGACCGTTAGTTGTACGCATACAACGTTGACGCATGCAAAACGAATTTACCTATTCGAGTTTGGAATTACAACTTGCTAACTTATTCAGATGCTTACACATCTATACATGCTCTTCGAACTCGCAGAGGCATATCGATGCTTTGATAGACGCGAGTTTGATTAAAACTATTTTATTATATACTTTCTTTGAATGTTCTATGCTTATTTGCAATATTTAGTTTAGTTCTGAGCTTAAAAGCTGTTTTTGTTGATGCCTTTGGCTTTCCGTTGCCTGAGATTCTCAAAAACCTTGTCCTATGAAAAAGCTGTATTAAGCAGCGGTCAGAATAAGTTTTGAAACACATAAAATAGTTGATATCATGATACCATTTCGTAAGTACTCAAGTAATGTAAAACTATAGGAGAGTATTTATATTTTAGAAGTTTGTACTTAACTTTATTTCTTTAAATCCCTTTTTGCATTACATTACATACATTACGGAGAATTTATTTGTGCCCAGAAATTATGTAGTAACATCGAAGTTCTATTTGAATACATAAAAATAGGTAAAAGGTTGTAACCGATGCACGAAATTTTTGTGCATTCACATCTGGCAAATTAATAGCATTTAAAAAAAGAAGTTCACAAAACAAACTGATATCAGTTTTTAGAATTTTCTTGGTATGCAAAGCAACGCTCTGACTATTTGTTAATATCAGTAAAATTATGCAAGGCAAAATTTGTTGGGAAAGGTTTGTTTCACGAAACTTAATTCCTCGGAAGTAGCGGCATATAACGCATAGAGATCACCACACCAAGAAACAAATCTAGTAACAGCAGGTGCGGGATATCCAAATGCGTTACGGATCAGGATGAACATTCTACCAAGAAATAACAGGCCATCGGAATATCTTCCAACCTAAGGTGACCTGTTGTCGAAACAAGGATGGACATCTGATCAGCTACCAGCCAGGGGTCCTCTCGCTCTATCAAACAATCAGTTTAGCAAACTAGCTGATTATATCTTGCTGCTGCCACCTTGCAATAAGGATACAAGAAAGGCCATCCATCGGCTTACGGCATTAAATATTCCCTACAAGATTTTCATCGACTTGTCCCATTCGCCGGAGAGATAATTTCGAACTGTCAGAGAGGATTCCGAAATGAGGTTCGTGTACACAGCAGAAGCTAATCATAGTATCGAGCAACTGGCAATTTCGGGTTGGAAATTAAGCAAAATGATGGTGGTTGCACCAGCGACTATGCTAACAAATACTGATTTATTATCTGGGGTCAACAGGCCGCACCGACAACAACGTGCACCCTTGCTAGTCATACTACGCCCTGAGGAAACTTCTCCACCCAAAATACCTATCGCAACGGACGAGACTGGGACTGTATAGAACGTTTATAGTCCCAGCAATTACATACGTATGTGAGACATGGACTTAGTCCACAACGAATCCCTCTTGGCCGCGTTCGAGAGGAAGATGCTCAGAAGGATATTTAGCTCCGTGTGTGTGGAAGGGCAATGCCGCAACAACGACGAATTGTACAAGCTATACGGTGACCTCACTATTATGCATTGAATTACACTCGCCAAACTCCGGTGGGCTGGTCATGTCATGAGAATGACACCGGACGACCCGACCCATAAAATCATTTTAGTGCGTCCATCAAAACGACCAAGAAATTAGTTTCGCAGAAGTAGGCGCTAGAGGATTGTTGGAGCAAGTCTGATAAGTAAGGCAGTAAGTAAAAAAAGATATTGAAGCTAGTAAAGATGTCAATTGATTGGGAGAAAGTCTCTTGCCTTATTGCGTGTGTTACCGACGCAACGATTCTGCTGACCGCGATCGGTCAGCAGAATGCATTTTTAAATCAAACATTAAAAAATGCTGACCGATTGTGGTCAGCAATAAATTAGTATAAATAAGCCACGATAAGTTCAATAAATTTGCATTCGAACATTAGACCAAGCTTCGTCTTTGAATCGCCAGCTCTGTAGTCGGAGGCACTTCTCCGATCTAAAAGAAAGAAAGCAGAAGAACAATTCGAGTCGGAGGCGCTTCTCCGGTCTCGAAAGCAATACGGTTGCTCCAGGCAAGTCGGAGGCTATTCTCCGGTCCTGTCGACAAAAATCCAGCTCGGAGTATATCTCCGGCGTTGGAAGTCGCGTCGGGTTCCGGCGGCGACAGCGTGAATTTTGGAAGAAATCCATAGACCGGACTTACCCGACTCATGATACAAAGAATTGAGATGTTGAGAATGTTATTGAGTATCATTTGTTTTTGCCTGTTCTTTTTCATTTCATACTCTAAAGTCATTTTGAATTATCTAGTTTAATATAGTTCTTACTCGTTTCATTTTGATTCGTGTATTCTTCCTTTTTCTACTTTATTTTTTTTTTTGCTATTTGTTTCAGATTTTTATGCTCACACTATCGTTTTTTTTTTGTATATTAATGAGTAGGTGTAAATATTTGGCAGCTTTAATAAACATTCTATAGCTTCTTGCAGGTTCTATTCTAGTAATAAAAAGCATTCTAGCAACTATAAGCATCTTTTTTTTTTGTTTTCCACCGCGAAAATTGCAAAACCCATCCACCACACCCTGACTGACACTGACCTGACTCAATAAAATTTAGATTAAATTGTAATTTATTTTTATTACGCCCGCGACCATCCCAGGACACTCCGGGGCTGGCTGATGTGTATGCTTGGGACTGTGTTTTATGAAAATTGATTGATCGTTTATTGCTTTCGGGTTTCGTACCGGGCCATCTCCGGGCGCGCCACTGGCAGCACTTGCCAGACTTTGGTACCTTCCGACCGCCCGCAGGACACTTCCGACGTCGATAAAGCACCGAAGAAGCGCTGCAACATGATTGATCTTTACTTTATTACATTTTTTTGCGTTTCGTTCGTCTGGTTCGTTCCATTTTTCGCCCATTTAACCGGTCGGTTTAGTTGCCGGTATATACAGGCGCTCAAGTCCATCGCCTAGCTACCAGGCTACTACCGTTGATACGTTTCTACGATGAATATATATATTTTTTTTCTTTACTTTTTTGCTCCTATTTATTCTCTACTTCCTGTACTCGCTACCCTCGGCAACCTTTTCCTTCAACTCACGGTACCACCAACGTCACACCGAAAAAAAGAAGGAAGAAAACACACACACACACACAGAAAATATAGTTCAAGAAGAACTCATCAAGCAGCAGCAGGCACGATGCGAAGAACATGATGACATGAGATTGAAAAATATCGTTGCACCAACCGAAGAACCGGAGCACCGGAAGTCGATGCGCAAAACCGGCTCCGAACCGATGACTTCCAACTGTCGATGGCTTCGCTTGGCCTCTGTGTCGCTGGTTCGAGCAAATTACTCCTCTGATAAGCAAAACCCGTCACTGCGTTTGGTTGACAACGTTTAATCATAATCTAAAGGGTTGTTGCATCAATTGCCGAGGCAAAAAAAGAAACATAGAAACATCGGGCCACACTATGAAGAGACAGAATGGGGCGAAATTGAAGTTGCTTGGAAGACTCCTCGTCGAAAACTTTGTGCGGTAAGTCAAGGTATAGTCAAGCTGGAAAAAATATCAAACTACTAAAGCACGCTAATCAAGCGTTTTACAAGTGTTTTGCAACAGATTATTTTTAAATGGCTATCGCATTTCCCTTTTTCCGAAAGGATTCATTTCATTTTCGTAAAGTTCTCTTGAACAACGTGAACTGCTTCGAAAGTGTTTTTAAAACACTCCAAAATTTGTTGCCCTTATGGAAAGTAGATAGGTGAACAACATAGTGAAATATGAACTACACAAACCAAGCACATTGAATATAAACATAAAAAATAAAGCAATTTATAGTATAGAGACGCCATTGAAATAGAACTTGAGGAACACATCTAAAAATAAATGAAAATAAAACACCAATATATGAAATAATTAAAAGTACACAGATTTTTAATGAAAAAATATAGAAAGGAAAAAGAACATGTTTTGCTAAGTAGTAACAAGAAATTAACAAGTAAGAAATTACAGTATATTAAAACGGTTAGAAACATGAAAAAGGATAGTATAACAACCTGCGTTTTCCCAAAACCAGAAAAATAATACATTTTATTAAAAGCCTGAGCGATAAAGTATACAAACTTACAAATAGAAACACACTTTACTTGTGAAAGTTAATTTAAATGTGTAATTTCAGGAAATATTGGAGTCTATAATGCCATAAGCCAGTTTTATATGTGTGAGAGGTCTTGGTCTCTATTCCTGGCTTTCCTTGACTTCGTTTTTACCCCTAATCAGACAGTTAGTCCTGCGTACTTAGAAGCAGTCCTGACGGGATACGACACACGGTCCTGCTTGTGAAGACATACGCTGCTACTTCCTTGCCACCAAAATGTCTTTCGAGCAAACGTCTTTCAGTTTGTTTTGGTTATTGCTCGAGCTTCTCTGACAAAATCAGAGCTTTTGTTACCGATGCTCTAAACATGTAAACAAAAGATTGCAATGAAATAAGAACTATAACATAATTTGTATCGTCTAGATGTGCAAGTATCGCAAAAACATGCAAGTTTGTGACACATTCAGCAAACCAACTGTCAAAATGAGATGTCAGTTGTCAAACGCACGAGTTTACCTGTAGCGGTTCAACTGCTGTGACTACTCGACTGTTTGACAGAAGGTGGCTTAACAGTTCAAAAAATTCAACTAAAAATATTTAAAATTTCAAGTAAATAAGCCCCATTAGTCGAAAATCCGTGATAAAACACTGGAATAAAACTGTGACAACAAATAAATAGACTGCCAAATCTACTCAAAACGACAGTCAAAACTTTAGAAGCCTTAGAAATACATGATCTTACACTAAAGCGGTGGCTAGACTAAAGTTGAGGCAAGCGCGATCAATGCGCGAACGCTTCATTTTTCCTGCAATGCAGGATCGGAGCGCGAAATCAGGAGCGCGAAATTTGACAGTTCGCTCATAAAAAAAAATAGATCGCGCTTGCCTCAACTTTAGTCTAGCCACCGCTTAAGAGATGTCTTGAGAAGTAATTAAGCTACTACTAAACTAACTACTAAACTACACGGCTGATTTAAAAGAACTGTTGAAAAGAAAAAAAATATTAAAACTGAAATATACTTCACTTTAATTCGTTTCTTCGACAACGTATTTACTAATGCTTCAATAATTCCAAAACTCTAGAACTTACTTCAAAACATCTTACACTTAAACCAACACATTTCTGAAATAAGTTTTCAAGAGTGGAATCTAACTACACTCATTCCCAATCACCGAAATTCCCTGCTGATGCTGATACATGTATCCTACCCTTAAAGTTCTAAAGCAAACCTACAATTTGCGTACATGTCTTGTAACATAAATTAGACGCCGTATGTAAGTGTTACGCCGGACGACGGAACTTCCAGATTCTGTTCACAATGAGTTGAGTAAATATTTGCTCCTCTCCGCAGCACACACGAAGAAGCACAAGTTTTTCATTTAATTAACACATTAAACTACTTCCAACACTTGAGAAGCGGAAGCGGGTTGTTTAATTAGCCAATTTTACTGGACAGTCCGATGCGATACTAACCAAAGACACACACACAAACATATGTGAAGGTAATACACAGAAGAAAAAAAATCATCAAAGTTTATCAAAATTCTTCGAGAATCGCCTGTCCCTGTCAGACGAGAAATTGAATTCTCTGTTCAATGCTACCGAATGCGTAGCGTAGCTACACAAAAAAAACAGACCCCAACAACTCCCCACAGACCAAGCAGACCCACCAGTCAGTCCAGTCGTCGGGCTAGCGTCGACCGCTCACTGACCTACCTCAAGGTCTCGTCGGCTTTTGGCCATCGATCATGATAAATCATCTTTCTCGCGCGCGCGCGCCCGAACGTTCCCGGAGCAGCAAGCAGTTGTGTTATCTGACGCATGTTTACACACATATATGCGGAAGATCTTGCAGGTAGTGGTGCGGGCACACGTGTGTGCGTGTGCACCTTAAAAAACCACTTCTTAAATGTGCGAAACGACGATACCGAAGCGCAAACGGCACATAAAAAGAAGCTTGGAGCGAGCAATAAATGCGAAAAATTGCACCAAACCGTCGGACCGTTTTTTAAAGTTTGTTTTGTGCCAGCTTTTAAGATGCGGAAGGGCCGCGGAAGGGTGGTGGAAGTGACAACGATTGACCAAACCATCATCATCATCATCATCATCATCAGTTGCTGAATATCGAGTTCTTTTACTCATAAACACTCGCACACACTCGCACACCGGCACGGCACTGAGTAAACAACAGTGATGCACCCTCTTCGGGCTGCCGGCGTGGCATGTACAGTGGATTTGGTCAACGACCTGTACGGTTTGGCAAAAAGGGTTGCAGAGGGGGAGGGAGGGGAAGGAGGTTCGGGTGGTTTTGTGGTTTGTCCATTATGGGGTGCCCAGCAATCGTTCTGGACAGAGTGAAGGCTGCCTGGGACAGGGTTGATGATGATGCGACAAGACAACGATGACAAAGACGATGATGATGGCGATGACGAGGACGAAAATCGTTGTCCACTAAAACCCCCCTTCCCCCCCCCCCCCCCCCCCCCCTTTCTTTTACACATCCACACACATCCACACACACACACTTACGTTTTCTTCTCCGTCTCTTTATGACGTTCGTTTTCATGTGCGAAATAGGAACGAAATGGACGCGAAAGCCAACCTTAAGGAAGAGAATTCCAAAATGGAACAGCGTTGGAGCATGGGGAGGGCAGCAGTGCAATGTCCATCCGTCAAGACTAAATACGGTTTCCACCTTTCGCCACCATCGCAAACCCCGTGTGACGTCGCCTCAAGAATTGGTTCGAATCGGTTTGGCAGCGTGTTTTTTGAACTGTAACTGACCACGGTCAAGCCTTTGAACTGCACTCACTCCACAGCCACACTTTATAGCACTCGTCAACCGGTGACCGAGTGGCCGAGTGGCTGGGAAAGGAAACGGCGATGGTGAAACTCAAGAATCGTACGGGTTTCCAATGGCGGTTCTCTAACGAAAAAATAAAAAGAAACGAAAAACAACCCAAATGGACACAGAAAATGGAATCGATTGCATGTCATGCTAGGTGCGCCCATGCCACGGACCACTTCGTTGTGTTTTTTGTTTCGCGGGTTTTTGTTTTCTTTTTTGTTTGGGTTTTGGGGTAGGTCAGAAAATATGCAAAGTGCAGCCGTGAAGTATAAATTTACTGCTTCACTTTATTTATGTTGGTGTTATTTTGTCTTGTACGGTCACGCAGTGTATGTGTGTGGCACAAGGAGTGGTCAGGTTGTTTTATTAAACAGCCTGAACTGTGGAACTAAACATAAAAATGTTGATTGGTTGTTTGGTTTTTGATGCAATAATATTGTACAAATAATAAATATTAATCGAAGCTTAAACTTATGAATTCGATAATTGAAAAATTTGTTATAAAAAGTAAAATTTGTTATTTGTACTCTTAAGCTTACAGTTCATTCTACAAAACACTCATACTTACTGTAACTTGCATGACTTCTTCAAGACGACAAGATCGATCCGAAAGCTTCCATAGAAATGTGTCCACCAAGATGGTACCGGCACCATGTCTCCAAAGTGTCCTCCAATAGCCAATTCTTCAAAGAATAAGAAAACTCTACCGAATACCTTACGTTGGGCAAGAGTTATGTGCCATCTCCCCCCATTTCTTCGCTTCCATAGTTTCCGCTCGATCCTAGGATAAAAATGACAAAACTGTACGAAATATTCGTTCGAATGGCTTCTAACGATTGCCTGCCACAAATTGTTCGGTTTGCTAACGGGAACGCAAGTTATTTGAATTGTGAAAGGAACTCTTTGAAACCTTCCGTATCTCTAAAGCGTTACCAAGCTTCAAAGTAACTGACTGAGAAGCTCCCATAGGTTATCTTCAATTGTAATGAAAATGAAGGTCAGATGTATATGGTTGTTTTAGATACATTTGTTTAAAATTTAAAGCTTTAAAAGTTATAAATACCATTCTTTTATAAACTTATTTTAATCTTAGCGAAAGGAAGTGTTACAGGTCTAACTGGAAGGGCATATTTCGGTCCTATCAATTACTAAAGCAATCAACACATGATGTTTTGTCCAAAAAATATTCAAATGCATGTAGTATGCATCTAATACATCCAGTTGTATAGTGACCGGCAAAGTTAAGTGCCCACGTGTTTAATATGTCTCATTTTTCTGTTGATTAAATATGATACCAAGACTCTGTAATATTTTTTAAATATCTTATTGCAACACTGAAAACATCCAAAAACTAATAATATATTAGAAGCAAAAATAACTTTATTTCGATTGTTAAAAATCAGCACCCTCTTTAAAAATCGATATTCGTTTTTTATTATTATTATTAACCGCTTAATTGTTCGCCTTAAAAGGTTTAACAAAATAAAGTTCTTACAAACTAATTATAGACTAACCAAATCATACAAAACACGGAATGCCTAATCATAATTTCATAGTCAAAGACATAACAAGTAATAATAGTTCATAGACATAAAAACAATAGTCAAAAGGACACAAAAACAATGGTCAAAAGAACATAAAAGCATTAAAATAAGAAAAAACATCACAACGGACAAGCTTAACTGTTGGCATTAAGGCAAATAATTGATTCTACTGGCTATGATATTCATGGATGCGTTAAAGTCGAAGTACTGATAGAGTTCGTTTAAACATTTAGACATGACCACCATCGGATTGTTGGCTAAGTAATTGGATCTATGACGCTCGATCGCCATCAATTGCTGATGCCTTGTTTTGATCGGATATGATTTGACATTTTATGTCACTTTAACATGAGATGCTACTTTATTCCTTGATCAAAGTTTTCTATGGCAAAAAGCAAATTAAGTTTATTCCTAGATTCATAACATTTTACTTGGTCGAGAATCATCAATATTTCTTTGATTTAAAAATCTATTCCTCTGTATATTCACAAATTGTTAGCAAATAGTGTGTAGAAAACGCAAAACAGATGCAAAAATGGATTGCAAGAAAGATCCAAGAATCCTTTCAGTTATAAGTTTGAGATGGAACTATTCTGTGTCTTATCTGTGTCCACAGGTTTAATAGTAAGATACTTAGCAAGCTTTTCTGTGGTTTCAACAGCCAAAGTCACCAACACCATCGATAACAAACAACAAAGCCAAACAATCCTCGATTTCAGCCTTTTATTTCGATATAAACCGCTGGAAGCTCAAAACTGAACCCAATCGAGAGTTAGTGAGCTAATTCAAATCCCTCGGACATGCCTTAGAGCAAGAATTAGATGAAATGCGTCTACAATCCCAAGTAGAAAGCATACAAAAGTGCTTGGAACAGATCATAAAGAACAGAGCAGCAAATATATATATTAATTTTTAACTGCTGGATCTTCGATAAGGAACAGGATATAGCAAATATAACGGTGTACAAGCTTTATTTTTAATCTAATAAATGGGAAACATTCAAAAACACGATGGAGTAGGCACTTTAGTTTGTCGATCACTGTACTTGATAATAGTTCTCTTTCCTTACTTAGCGATACAACCGTATCGCAGGTTAGTCTTGCTCCAAAAATCCTTGATACCGCTGGGTAGACCAGTGCCATTCTCATGACATGAGCAGCCCACCGGAGCCTAACGAGTCTAATTCGCTGCACGATTTTGAAGTCACCGTAGCTAGCTCGTACAACATGTCATTGTAGCAGCTTATCCATTGTCTATACAAACCATATATATAAATGATTTCTGAAAAAAGAAACGCCAAAAATTCCTTCAAAGCATCCCTCTTCTTTCAGAGAATACGGGTTAGGAGGGATTTGTCAGTTTTTGACGGAGTCCATGTCTCAGAGACATCTGTGAGTACCGGGACTTTGAAGATTCTACCTATATCATGGGCTATTAAGGTCTAAATTATAAAAGACAAGTGTTTTGAGTGGAGAAGTTGCCATAGGCTGAGGTATGACAGGTTGCCAGGCAGCCAGTACTCCTCTCTATGTTGTTATCGGTGTGTACCGGTTAACGAATTAGAATAACGAACTTGTGAGTGACACCCGTGAGTGTCCTATATAAATGCAGGATTGAGAATAAAAGGATCTCTTCTCGTGCAACCACCAAAGTCTGCGTTTTAAGTTTATTGCAGGTGGTTACTTTTGTCCGCAGATAGCTGAAATTTTAGACGACTTAAACGGTAAACTTATGATATATGTAGGAGATCTTTAAACCAATAATACTGTTTAAGTTATATGAGTTCCTGCTTCTTTTCCGCGTACGGACACTCGAAATACAACTTCGGGAGATCTCTCGGTCTGATAAATTTTGACATCCCTGACTGTTTACTTACAGTCACACAGCAAAGGAGACAACCCAGATGAGGTTAGACACCAATTTCTTTATTTTACCAATTAGCTCCTCTATCCACTAGACCATCCGTATACCGGTAGTTTACCTTGATATTTAAATCTTCATTGAAACAAAGCTCTTTAATTAATTCTCCCTAAATTTGTATATCTAATAAGAAACCTTTTTTGAAAACTTATCCAAACCTGCCGTTTGTCGAACGGTACCTTATGCGCTTTTTGTTTCCTCTATCTATTTCGCCCGTTTCCTACTGGTGCCACTATGATCTCATTTGCACTGACCAGCTAAACCGTGCCAACATTAGTCTCATTTTGTCTTCATTCCACCTATCCGTACACTTTAAATTTCATCTTCCTCACCCTATACCCTAACTATCGTTCATCATGTCTGAGCTATAAGCATCATCACAAAACCAGTCCAGTGGGGTCCCTCCGTCAACCGACTCGCCCGCCCGCAATCGCTTCGGTGTCAGCTTCAAAATAATCACACGACACGCATCCAACGCAAACGGGCGGATGTCCGAGGCGAAGGTAAAGATTACGCTACGTAATCAGAAACTTTGGCTACGGATGCAGTAGGACGCAAAAACGGAGAGCGAAAAAGATGCAGCGTGCAGTCAAATAGCGATGTTAGAACATAAAACCCTTTGCATTCCGTGCCCCCCGGAGCCGGTGGTTCCCCCATGATGTGGTGGCCCCAACCGAGACGCAACCGTCAGAAACCGTCAGATTCTTCAAATGTACGCTACGCTAAAAAGTACAAAAAGAAACTGTCCAGCTGAGATGAACCTTAAAGAAGGGCAACCAGAAGCAGACGGAAGGAAGGAGAATTGTTTCATCGGTGGGAGTCGAATATACTAAAGATGAGTGTGTGGAGCCATGAGTGGAGATTTGTCGAATCCAGACGTGGCGAAGAGAGTGGCGAGTGAACGACGAACAGGCGCAGATTGATGTCAATGTACAGCAATTATTCCCTTTGTACACACTTAATCCGACAGATCTCCGAACGGTACCTTATGCGCTTTTTGTTTCCTCTATCTATTTCGCCCGTTTCCTACTGGTGCCACTATGATCTCATTTTCACTGACCAGCTAAACCGTGCCAACATTAGTCTCATTTTGTCTTCATTCCACCTATCCGTACACTTTAAATTTCATCTTCCTCACCCTATACCCTAACTATCGTTCATCATGTCTGAGCTATAAGCATCATCACAAAACCAGTCCAGTGGGGTCCCTCCGTCAACCGACTCGCCCGCCCGCAATCGCTTCGGTGTCAGCTTCAAAATAATCACACGACACGCATCCAACGCAAACGGGCGGATGGCCGAGGCGAAGGTAAAGATTACGCTACGTAATCAGAAACTTTGGCTACGGATGCAGTAGGACGCAAATACGGAGAGCGAAAAAGATGCAGCGTGCAGTCAAATAGCGATGTTAGAACATAAAACCCTTTGCATTCCGTGCCCCGGAGCCGGTGGTTCCCCCATGGTGTGGTGGCCCCAACCGAGACGCAACCGTCAGAAACCGTCAGATTCTTCAAATGTACGCTACGCTAAAAAGTACAAAAAGAAACTGTCCAGCTGAGATGAACCTTAAAGAAGGGCAACCAGAAGCAGACGGAAGGAAGGAGAATTGTTTCATCGGTGGGAGTCGAATATACTAAAGATGAGTGTGTGGAGCCATGAGTGGAGATTTGTCGAATCCAGACGTGGCGAAGAGAGTGGCGAGTGAACGACGAACAGGCGCAGATTGATGTCAATGTACAGCAATTATTCCCTTTGTACACACTTCATCCGACAGATCTCGTGGGACCTGATGGTCAGCTCTGTATCCAACGGTTGCTGGAGAGTGCGCCGGGAGGCTCGCTGAGGATCGAGGGAAAACGGTTGAAAGAGCCTTATTGACATAAAGTAGTGCGTGCTGGGAGCCAAAACGGCTTACGCTGGAACTGGAATATGGAGGGATAGGAATCCCGACATAGGGTGATGGTAATTTGCCTTACTGCAAGACATGAAAATGATGAAGAATTAATAAGAAAATTTAAGAAGAATTGTGGAATCAAACTTAACGATCATCGGTACTTATCGTGACCCTGGTATACTATAAACTGTGATAATGCATATATAAAATTAACAACTCTTCCCTTTCTAAAGTCGCATCTTTAATGTTGCCGTATGCTAAATCCATTCCCCCAAACAGACCTGCACAGAAGGCGCTCGTACCAAAGAACCATCGACTCCTCGACTGTGGTCAACGAATTGACCGAAAGGAACGAATGGTTGCCACAGCATCTCGGCAAGATTCGTGCAGCTATCTATCAAGTTCACATGTTATAAATTATTTTATTACTTTTGAGTGAAAACTGATGCCGAACCTTCCGACGTGCGACGACCACGTTTCCCAAACCCGCACGCCACCTTCCGCAAACACCACCGATCGCATCAGATCTCGTCAATCACGCGAAAGCATCTGCGGCCTTCGTCCGCTGTGCGATTGCGCTTTTGTGTGTGCCGTTTTCTTGTGCCTTCGCCTGTCAGTTTTGCACTGCAGTTTTACCACGATTTCCTGTTTTCGTTGATACTGAACCTTCTCTCGCTCTTTCTCTGTCCTTCGTTGCCACAGCGCGTACTGCTCAAAACGTCTTTCTCCAATCTCCAATGCACACAAAAAGTTCTTGGCGAGGGCGAGGTTCTTGACGAGGTTTCTTTTTTTTTTCGATGGATACAATAGTGCGGCTGATTTGATGTCTGAACCGAAACGGGTTGAGCAACGGGTTTGCCGGACGGGAAGGACGATCGCATGCCTTCTTTGGGTGGCATTTCGAGAGGAATTTGCACATTTGAGCCACAAAGCGTTTGGTCATCGTGTGCA
>KZ061714.1:148285-170030 GCA_002091835.1 Anopheles maculatus | reverse complement strand
CACACACGCAAACCCAAGCACAACTTATTTCTGGGTTTTTCCCACCAATGCACACACCAACGGGTACAATATGCCCCGGTAAAAACCCCCGGGGAAAAACTACGGGTACAGCGGGTAGCAAACTGCACACCACACTGCACAGCGAACACGGTGAAGCGATATAGCAGTAAGGAGGCGAAAATCACACGGCAACAGATCACAAACTAGGAGCACAAGTAAAACACGTCCTTCCAGATTGACTGTCACAGTAAGAATGAACGGCACCGGCCGACTTCGGTCGATTGTATACGTCGGGGTTGGCAAAAATTGATTAATTAGTGTACCGTTGTGGGACGAAATGTAGCGAACTACTCGGAGAACGCTTATTTGGCGATCGGTTGTAAACGGTTTCGTTCAATGCTTTTGAGGTCTTTTCTATATCAACTATAGGAACTATAAACTAGATCGGTGATTAAATTTTGCAGTCCTCATGAAAAACTACGACTTGCAAAATAATACCATATTTAAACATTTCTAAAATTAAACATTTATTAAATTTTATAAAAAAAAATTCAATAAACCAATATGGATTGACCGAGTTTTCTCAATTAACTAGAAATGCTTGAACTAGTCTTGAATTCTGTTAATCATGGAGAGGTTATTTCCAGGACGGATTTGGAATCTTGGACACTGATTGTAGAATTTGAGCATTCTTGTGAATATATTGCCATTCAAGACTTATCTCTTATCTTCACAAACTCATATTTTTGTTTACAATTTAAGTGTGTTAAACTTGCGATAAATAATTATGGAAAGGAAGTTACAAGATGTTTGAGATCAACTTCCCAAATAGCCAAAAACATAAAAATCGAACTCCCTGGCTGAATGAGCGTTGCTTAAGAAAAAGTCGTACCACAGTGGAACTTTGAGCCTTGTTTAAAATGGTGTGGAACTAGATGGAACTATGAAGGACTTTTACTTGCACTAGGAACTCGATGGAACTACTTATAAGGCCTATTTAAACACGATGCATAACCTGCTCTGTTTCATATTCTTAAGAAGCACTTTATGCCCATTTAAGAGTGAACTATGACTCCCGTAAAACTTTGTTAATGCAGTTTGGAAGCTTTAATGCAATAAATGGCTGTAATAAAACAACAAACAGAATTAGCACAAATGATAGCAAAATTTGTAGTTCAGCTCAGCGACGATCTTTTCTTTTCTTTCTAGCACCAGCACCGTTTCATTTGTGTACTCCTTTCTGGCTATTTTACGCAAATTTTTGCTATTTTTAATTTGTCAATAGCGACACAAAACCACAAATACACCAAACTAGCAAGGAATGCATTTCTTCCCATTATATATGTTTTTTTTATGTTGACACCTTTGTTGAAAATAAAACACGCCTAAATACTTTCTTTCATAGTTTGACATTTGGAGGCAGTTTAAAAGTACGACGAACTTTGATACTGCTTATCTACTTATCTACTTATCCGTATTAAATCATCGATCTTTAGCGGAGAATAATTACTCTTTTAAAAGAATTAATGCACTCTTACTCCATCACAATTGTGATTCAATTCTTTTAACAACTCTTTTGAGAGTCGGTTTAATTCAATGCGCTCCGGGGGAGTTGCTACTCAAGAAACATGTTAAATTTTATCATAATTGTTACAATGTTGTTGCTGTCATTTCATTATAGCTGATTTCAATTTATTTACTTATATTTATATTATGTAAGCTAGATAAGGAATAAAGGGATTTATCTAGCTAGGTTTCTTCTTTTTCTTACTACGGGTGGAAATGTGGGAAGGAGAGGGGATGGGGTTGGTGTTTGGGAGAAGGGGAGAGAGAGGAGTGAGGGTGGCAATGGGGATGGGAGTTTCCTCTTCCGAGGAGGGGGAGCCCTTATTCCCGCGGGCTCGCTTGCGGGTGGTGGAAGTGGAGGAGGTGGTAGAGGCCGCGTCTGAGTCGGTCAAAGTTGTGTCTGTCTCTGATTCTATTGAACTGTCGTTTTGTTGTTGTCTGTCTTTCTTGGTGTTTTGTTTAATGATGGATTTCATCAATTTACGTTGGTCATGTAATTGTTTATTAAGTTCGTCTAGGGATGATTGTAATTTGTTAATAAGATCGTCTTGTTGTTTGGTCTTGATTTGTAGGTTAGTAATAATAATGTCTTTTTCGTCCTGAGTCGTTTGTTGTGCGTATGAGAGTCTTTGTTGGATAGGGGAGGAAACTACGGGTAAACTAACTAATCTACGGGCTTCACCATACGAACAGTTATTATCTACCTTATATTTAATTACCGCTTCTTCTTGTAGGTACCGGGGACAGGAACGGGAGAGGGCGTTGTGGGATCCTTGGCAGTTCACGCACACGGGATCGACGATGCAGTCTCCGTGGGCAGGCTTACCGCAGTTGGCACAGGATTGGGCTACCTTGCAATTCATTTTGGTGTGACCAAAATGAGTGCAGTTGTAGCACATCATCGGTTTCGGGTAGTACGGACGGGTAGAGACTTGCAGAGCACCGAGGCGGATGGTAGATGGGATGGAAGTGGCGTTAACACGGAGCAGGAATATGTTGGTTGGCACTATTTCACTGTTAATTTTCCGGGTAAAACGTCGCACAGAAACAACACGTTGGTCTTTGAGTTCATTAAGGATCGTCTCGTCACTGACGTCCTTAAGGTCCGGGGAATAAAAAACGCACTGAACACTATTAAGGGTTGTATGGGGGGTCACTGTCACTACGGTTCCGTCAATTAGTTTTGTCAGGGATTGGAGGGTGGTAAATTGGCGTTGGCTACGGGTCTTTAATAATAGTTTTTTCCCACTATCGATGAGTTTACCGGGCTCGGTAAGATCACCAGCGCAACAGGAAATGGATTTGCCGATAATGAAGGGATTTTTGGGTAAGGAAGAGCCGTCGGGAGTTTGCAGGACTAGGAATTTCATATCGCCGTTGTTGTTGTCTTTATCCATCCACTGAGGGATGGGCCTCTCGTTTCGAGAGGTTCCACCGAGAGGGGGAAAATCCCTCTCGAGGGAAGGTGGGCCTGACATAATGATGCCGGGCCCAAAAAAAAATTTAAAATGTTCTCTCTGTCACAATAATGTTTTATGTACCCGTAACAAAGAAAATAAAAAGACCACACACACGCGCGCTCGCACACACACACACACCCACACACACACACACACCCACACACACACGCACACACGCAAACCCAAGCACAACTTATTTCTGGGTTTTTCCCACCAATGCACACACCAACGGGTACAATATGCCCCGGTAAAAACCCCCGGGGAAAAACTACGGGTACAGCGGGTAGCAAACTGCACACCACACTGCACAGCGAACACGGTGAAGCGATATAGCAGTAAGGAGGCGAAAATCACACGGCAACAGATCACAAACTAGGAGCACAAGTAAAACACGTCCTTCCAGATTGACTGTCACAGTAAGAATGAACGGCACCGGCCGACTTCGGTCGATTGTATACGTCGGGGTTGGCAAAAATTGATTAATTAGTGTACCGTTGTGGGACGAAATGTAGCGAACTACTCGGAGAACGCTTATTTGGCGATCGGTTGTAAACGGTTTCGTTCAATGCTTTTGAGGTCTTTTCTATATCAACTATAGGAACTATAAACTAGATCGGTGATTAAATTTTGCAGTCCTCATGAAAAACTACGACTTGCAAAATAATACCATATTTAAACATTTCTAAAATTAAACATTTATTAAATTTTATAAAAAAAAATTCAATAAACCAATATGGATTGACCGAGTTTTCTCAATTAACTAGAAATGCTTGAACTAGTCTTGAATTCTGTTAATCATGGAGAGGTTATTTCCAGGACGGATTTGGAATCTTGGACACTGATTGTAGAATTTGAGCATTCTTGTGAATATATTGCCATTCAAGACTTATCTCTTATCTTCACAAACTCATATTTTTGTTTACAATTTAAGTGTGTTAAACTTGCGATAAATAATTATGGAAAGGAAGTTACAAGATGTTTGAGATCAACTTCCCAAATAGCCAAAAACATAAAAATCGAACTCCCTGGCTGAATGAGCGTTGCTTAAGAAAAAGTCGTACCACAGTGGAACTTTGAGCCTTGTTTAAAATGGTGTGGAACTAGATGGAACTATGAAGGACTTTTACTTGCACTAGGAACTCGATGGAACTACTTATAAGGCCTATTTAAACACGATGCATAACCTGCTCTGTTTCATATTCTTAAGAAGCACTTTATGCCCATTTAAGAGTGAACTATGACTCCCGTAAAACTTTGTTAATGCAGTTTGGAAGCTTTAATGCAATAAATGGCTGTAATAAAACAACAAACAGAATTAGCACAAATGATAGCAAAATTTGTAGTTCAGCTCAGCGACGATCTTTTCTTTTCTTTCTAGCACCAGCACCGTTTCATTTGTGTACTCCTTTCTGGCTATTTTACGCAAATTTTTGCTATTTTTAATTTGTCAATAGCGACACAAAACCACAAATACACCAAACTAGCAAGGAATGCATTTCTTCCCATTATATATGTTTTTTTTATGTTGACACCTTTGTTGAAAATAAAACACGCCTAAATACTTTCTTTCATAGTTTGACATTTGGAGGCAGTTTAAAAGTACGACGAACTTTGATACTGCTTATCTACTTATCTACTTATCCGTATTAAATCATCGATCTTTAGCGGAGAATAATTACTCTTTTAAAAGAATTAATGCACTCTTACTCCATCACAATTGTGATTCAATTCTTTTAACAACTCTTTTGAGAGTCGGTTTAATTCAATGCGCTCCGGGGGAGTTGCTACTCAAGAAACATGTTAAATTTTATCATAATTGTTACAATGTTGTTGCTGTCATTTCATTATAGCTGATTTCAATTTATTTACTTATATTTATATTATGTTTATTTCTATCGATAAGCTGTTACATTATATTATTAAAACATTATGTAGTCTTTTGTCATGTAAACTGATTGGTCTGTTCCCTTCAGTTACTCATTGTCGTAAACACTGCTTTGAGCAGACGGTACACTAGTTAGAAAGAATTGATCACCCAGAATCAGAAGAATTTTCCACTGCTTCGTCACACCATGGTTACATTTCCAGATGCTTAGTTTGTATTGATGCGTGATTTTAAATTTGATTTGAAATGAGTTAACAAAGACTACTTGGTCGTTAGAAAGCACAACCATGATTTATTTAGTGCAACCATGATAAAATTTTAATAAATATATAATTGGTAAAGGAAGTAAATGGCAAAGGAATTGTTTCTTGGGAAGCCATCTCAGAAATTCAACTCTCTGCCTTTTATCACTCTTTTGGGGTTCGAATCGCCAAATGTTTTAACAATTTTTTTGAGTGCCATTTTAATTAAACACACTTTGAGTAAGCTGCTAGTTGCCAAGAAGATTCAAATTCTTTCAGATTCAATTCTCTCGGAATCTTTTTTCAAGGAAAGATTCTCGATCTTTTCAGGCATTTTTGAAACTGGCGTCTGGAGTCCTGGCGTTTCGCTGTAGTAATAATGTTTTAATATGTTTCTATCCATAAATTCCATGAAAGATTCGGCTCGATCTCTTAATCAGGTACGAATTAAACATGGCTTGTTTGTTCTTATAACTTCATAAATTAAATAAGTAATTATTTCACCGGAAATCAATTGTAAAAGTATGTGTTAATCGAGCATATCTAAATAAGTAAAGAAGATCCAGCGATACTTTTCTCCATTTACGAAATGTAATCAAACAGTTGAATCAAGCCGTTGCGCAAAAATAAAAACAACTTCTTCTCTCTGCTTTATAGCATTCATTCGTAACCTTAACCTTCCTCAACGCGTACGCAGCCAAACCAAAGAGTACGTTCAACGATCTGGCAAGCCGTCGTAAAATATCTCCCGCCCGGGTTAACCTCTACCGCATACCATGCCGGGGGTTCAGTTTGCCAGCAAGGGCAATTCTCGCCAATTTTGCGGTTCAATCTTTAAAAAATAAACAACCAAATCGACTGCAACACAAAAAAAAAACAAGTTTGCTTCTCCGGCTCCGGCAAACATTCCCGTTTTGTAATGTTTTTTTTGCAACTCTCGAACCATTCCCTGCTGCTCTGCTCCAGCAAAGCCGCATTTCGCCAAATCCGACCGGACGGCCCAGTCAGGCAGAAAGGCGAACAGGCGCAGCAACAATAAAACAAAACGAAAATAACACCACCGAACGAAAATAAAACCGACAGGCGCGGTTCGAACACTCGAACACAGGAACAGGGCCTTCATCACACACCACGGCCAGGCAGCGCACAAACGCAACGCAATGCCGGCAAACGCATCGCCAAGCGAACGAAACCGAACGAAACGATCGAAACAGGCGCGAATCGAGCCCAAAAGAGAACGACAGACAACAACAACAAAACAAAAAAGAAGCCACACACAATAACAATAATAATTATACCAATAACAATAATACTGCTGCATGCACTTACTTATACACACCGGCCGCAAAAATGATGCACCATTCCGCCGAGTGTCTTCCCATTCTGTGCGGAAATCTGGGAACCGTGTGGAACTGGGGTGATGCTTCCCGGGGAGTGAGTGAGTGAGTGAGTGAGCGGGATGAAGTGGTGCACAGGGCAAGGAGCTAGATCTGGCGGTGCTGTAGTTTCGCGTTTTGAAATTGGTTTTAAATTACCAACGCTCGTCTTATCTCCTCGTGCGATGGTGATAGCACCTGAAACGAGAAGATCGATCGGGACAAGTGAAGAACGAAGTCAATGAATTAAAAGGAGAGGGAAAACAGCAAGCGAAAAACAAAACAAACAAGTGAAAACGATGTAGCTAACCAGCATATAGATATTGTGTATATGACCAAAAGTGTTAGGTTCGCAGATAAATAACGGTCGTTTTGAAATCTATGTGACTATTATGGTGATGAGATGTAATTTTCACGTAGTTAAACCGTCATAAATCAAACTGCCACACGTCAGAAAAGCTTTTTAGCTCTTTTGAGGCGTTTGAGATTTAAATGCTGTGAATTACACGTCTGTTAACTTAAATCTAGGTGATTTTCTTGTTCCAATCGAACAAAATAACATCGAAAACTATTTATGTTCTCGTGTTGTTGTCGGAGAAGCAACCCTTAGTGTACTTCGCAGTAGTGATTTTTAGTGACCGCTGTAAAGACCTAAAACTTTTCAGGATGATAAATTGAAGTCTTTACTGAAAGGGCGGCCCGGTGGTCAATGCGACAGCGACGCCGGTCTTCACACGGCAGGACCGGGGTTCAAGTCTCATCTGGGCCGTTCCCCCATAGTGAGGACTGACTATCCAGCTATGCGGTAACAATAAGTCTAGTAAGCCAGAAATGGCAGGCTTGACCTAAGAGGTCGTTAGGCCAAGAAAGTAGAAGACTGAAAGAAATATGAATAAGAATGACAGAGAAGGAAGGTAAAAAAATTGCGAAATTTTTCTCCAGCGTCACAATCGGAAGGGATCCCTACACCGTATCACGGTCATACGAGATCAGATGTGGATTCTTCTTAGAACTTCTAAAAGCATACCGCTACTTCATTACCTGAGCCAAATCACTTGTTTGCGGGTCGATAGCGAGAATGAATTCTTTTTATATAAAAGGAATCTGTGAATTTCCGGAAGTAATTGAGAAGCGATAGACTTCAATCAACCCATATTCGAGCTCAACTCTGCGCTTAATATCCGTTCACGAAAACACGAAGATTCTTCGTTAAGTTTAAGATTTGCTCCAATATAAGTAGATGAGAAATTTGCGCCGTTTACAGCAATAAGCTGGTAACTACATAACGCTAAACAAAGTTGCGCCGAAAAAAAATTAATAACAAATACGTTAAGTTGAACAACCCATTATTTAAAAATAAAAATTTAGAATAATAAAAAAACACACAGTGTCATAAAACTGTTGCTATTTGTTTGCGGACCTAATACATTTAATACAAAAGAGCTGGTGCACATCCAGAAGGTTTCCAACGAATGCGTTTAATAAAATAGCAAAAATAAATAATTAATATTTTGGAAAATAAACACATCGTTCGTAGGGGAAAATTAATGATAATATTATAGAGCAGGATAAGATAAAACTTATGTTTATGCAAGCCAATAGATAAACTTTCCTAAACTATTCAAGAAACAGGGAAGTGCTTTTCAAAAGTTATAAGTAATTCGTAAACCACAGATTATTTAGGTACAGTCTGATACATTCCAATAATTGCTTTAAACTACCATAATAATTGCTACGCAAGTAATATTTGCACGACAATTAAGCCAGTCAGCAGTATAAATAAAGCTAATTTTTACTACTTTAGCTTAGGTAGTTCAAGTAATTTTTCTCTTTTTTGTGTATTTTTTTTCGAGCAAATTTTTCTTTTTAAATTCTAATATTATATTTTTCTGGCGAATAAGAAAAAGATATTAACATCATTCCACATATATTGATTGCAACCATTTAACTGAAGATAACTAATTAAAATTTAAGCTAATAACCAACAGAGCAGTTTGATTTTATTTTTTTTTATTTTAATTTTTTTGTTTTAATCAATTAGAAAGGCCTGGCCGTATTGCTTTTTATTTTAAATTATAACACAAACATTAAATAATTTAAACAAAAAATAATTTGAATCGGGACACAAAATTGGCAAAATTGGGCAATTTGGCACAACTTTTCTATTATAAACACATTAGTAAATAGTGTCAAAAAAGATGGTTAAATTATTAACCAAATATTGGATATGTTTTTCGTTTTATTGTTTGATCGTCAAATTGCTTTTGAGACACGTTCATCAAGGAAGTTTTCCAAATTGAATTCGGTCGTTAGAAGAAGGTGCAATACGCAAGCCAAGAGCAGTCGCCAAGTGGTTTGTTTCGATGCTCACAGCCTTAAGCGAAACCATCTTAAGCCAGGTCATGGACAGCAACTGCAAGGTGCAACGGTACAAACGAACTTTTAATGGCACGAAATAGAGATGAGAATAATCACTCTTTTCGCAGAGTTGAATCAGAGTGAGTGAGTGGTTACAAGGATTTGAATCTTTGACTCACTCTTTAAAGATTCATGAAAAAAAAAATACTCTAAACATATTCTTAAATTACTTTCTACGTTTCAACTCACTCACACTCTCTGCGCCGACTAGTAACTCCTTTTGGCATCAAACTCACTCCTTTTGGCATCAAACTCACTCCTTTTGGCATCAAACTCACTCCTTTTGGCATCAAACTCACTCCTTTTGGCATCAAACTCACTCCTTTTGGCATCAAACTCACTCCTTTTGGCATCAAACTCACTCCTTTTGGCATCAAACTCACTCCTTTTGGCATCAAACTCACTCCTTTTGGCATCAAACTCACTCCTTTTGGCATCAAACTCACTCCTTTTGGCATCAAACTCACTCCTTTTGGCATCAAACTCATGCTCACTCGCTGCGCCGACTAGTGCCTCACTCCTTTTGGATTCAAACTCACTCTCACCCTCTGCCACGACTAGAGACTCACTCCTTTTGGTTTCAAACTCACTCCTTTTGGCATCAAACTCACTCTCACTGGCTGCGCAGACTAGTGCCTCACTCCTTTCGGCTTCAAACTCACTCTCATTCGCTTCTAGCTAGTGACCAACTAATTTTGGCTTCAAACTCACTCAATAAGAGTGAGGAAGTCTTGGTCAATAGTAGCCGCATCGAGTGAGAGTGAGTTTGATGCCAAAAGGAGTAAGCCACTAGTCGGCGCAGCGAGTGAGAGTGAGTTTGAAGCCAAAAGGAGTGAGTTTGAAGCCAAAAGGAGTCACTAGTCGGCGCAAAGATTGAGAGTCATAAAAAATCTTTATGCTGAGTTGAAACTATAAACTCCTTTGCAAGATTAAACTCACTCACTCACTCTTACTCATTGTGCACAACTCTAGCACGAAAGCTTCACATTTATCTATGTGTTAGTGTTTTTGGTTTCGTTTTGTTTATGTCTATCGTATTTCTCGTATGTCTAATCTTGCAGATTAGATAGTTAATATATTTCACATTTATGTGTGGTAAGAATCTAAGAGAAATTATTTAAAAAATAATCCAAACATGTTAAAGTATGATATTTGCAATTCTAATTAATGCATATTTGACATCCTTTACAACCATTTTCTCACACACAAGTAACTCATTTGTGTAGTCATGCGTGACGCAGCCAATATCAAACACACCACTACTACTAGCGTGATATAAACTGGCAACCGAAACGTATTTTCTGTCAGATAACAGCAGCAAAAAAAAACAAACAACAACTTTTAGAATATAGATGTAACAAACCCCAGGATGGGAATGAACATCCAAAAGGAAGCAGCAGCTAGCCGAACGGCACCCGAACCCGAACGGAGCGGAACTGAACGGACAGAACCTGATTCCATCAAATTACGTGATAGTATTTCGTAACAATTAAAATAGCACGAACGCAAACCAGAACTACTCACCACAGCAGCAGTTGCAGCACCGGTGCCCGGTGGCAGCTGGCTGCTTTTCACTCAGGGCAGAGCACGGCTTGGGCCAGCAAGTGGTTATGGGAAGATGGGCATTAAAATACAAGAAGCGTAGCCTCCGGGTTCCAGGACGGCAGCGGCGTAAGTGTATTGTGTTTGCCGCAAACGAAACCGCGCACCACGCTGGGCACTTATTTGAGTCGCTCAAAGATGGGGTTGCAAGTGTACAGCAGCGGCAACAAACAGCAACAAAAAACTGCTGCACACCATTTACGTTCAATCGGAAAACGCGATGGGGAGCAAATGTAAACGAAACAAAGAAAAAAAAAACCCCTGATGCTCCATTCACAAACACACGCAGACACACCAAACCGAAAAGATGACAGCGGAGAAAATGACTTACAAAAAAAAAGTAATCCAAGACGGTAGTGTGTGGCAGACGACGGCCATAGAGCAAAAAAGAGACAGTGAGTAGGTATTGGGTAAAATACTAAACCGAACCAAAGTTGCCAATGGGGCTAGGGCTAGGGAATGCATTTTATAAAATTACACCAGTTTTAAACAACAACTTCAGGGCGATAGCGTCTGCTAAGCCTTTACACAAAAAAAAACAACGAAACGCTAAAACTAACTAACAAAAAAAAAACAGCAACACAATTTTAAATGAAATAACGGAAAAAAGGAGTATAAGAAGTAGATATGAAAAACCAAAAAAAAAAACGGAAAGCAATCAGACCTGAGGCGATCGATAGAGGAAGCTAGATAAAAATGTTAAGAAACAAAAACGCTCACTGAATCAAGCTTCAAGTGCGAATAATTTAAGATGGCTGATAAAATGGACGGGGAGTAATTTTGAATTTTTAAGCCATATGAGAGCGCAGGTCCAAAGCAACTGGAACCTGTAATGATTTAACATAAAGTTCATTGAAAATAGAAAGAAAATTCACCCATTTTCTTCTCTTCTATTCTCCTTCGCTTCGTTTTCGTTTAAACCCCAGAGCGACGCTGGTAATGATGGTGATTTGCCACAGTGCTACCAGAATTGCCGAGCAAAGCAACAAAAAGTTGTCCAAGGTGCGCCAACAAAATGCAGCCCAGCCCAGCCTAGAACGAGAGCGAAAGAACAAAAACAGGCAACAAAGGGCGTATCGAATCGTGATGATTGACGGGTTTTGTTTGGCCCGGTTGCCTCTGCCGCCGGTTATTTCCACTTCCCAAATGCCACCACTGTACTACCACTGTCGTTCCTTTTTCGCGTCTTCATTTTCTCTCATCATAACACCTGCCCCAATAATGGGCTTATGGCTGATAGTTTAGCTTTCCTTCCGCCATCTTAGAACGAAATCAACCGATCAGCGAGTGTGCCGATCAGCGGTAGCGATCAACGAAACAGAACCAAACAAACAACAGCAACCACCAGCTTAGCGAAACTCTAATGCCCTTTGGAACTTTGGGGTTTTCGGTTTTTCTTTTCTACCTCATTCGGCCATTCTCGAGGCAATCTATTTTGTTTCCATTTTCTAGTTCGCTTTCTTTCTCTTTTGTTTTCTACCTTTGGTTCGATGTTTCTTCCCACAACGTTGCTGTACGATGATAGTATGTATTTGATCCAAGGGCTTGCTTGCTTTTTTGTTAATCTGTTTTGTCGGCTTCTTTTATTTAGCGATGGCCGTACTCCGACATTCGTTTACTGTTTTGTGTGCTGTTTAGCTATCAAAATTGCTTTGCTCATTAACGTTAGCCGGCGTATCGTAGTTTAAAAAGATGTCGCACCAACACCAGCTAGATAATATACGGTGAGCACCAAAATGCATTCGTCTGACTACACAATTTACTCGAAAGGGCATATTGGACCTAGCAACTACACTTGATAATTGCATCAAATCTCACTTTGTAATCGAAAATATTGCCAAAAAGTATATTTCAATAACAAAGGATAAAAAGAAACATAAAATGTTCGGAATATTCTGGTCCAACAAGGTCTATTTTTTTAAGACACTAAATTTTGAATGTTAGTCCATGGCATATAACTAGGTAGGCAAAATAGGCAAAATGAATCCAAAGGGCGTAGATGCGAAGGACATGGAAAGAAATTATGATGGAGCACTACTTATCGTTCCACTACATCAGCTATTTGGTCTTCTTCAGTGGCTTATTGTTATGATATTACAGGGTGTTCGAGATAAATTTGACAGTAACATTTTTGTTTATAACTCGTGATTGAATTATCATAGTAAAACAAGCAATACGTCATTCGACAGCTCAAAGTGTACGAAACAAGCAGCGAAAACATCCCGTGATAAAAAAATGCCAAAAAAGAGTACATTGTGGAAGCGGATCACATGCATCATGATGATCCGCACCGGACGCGACAACCGCGACATCATGCAGTGCGTGCAGTGTTCGCTGAATACGGTGAAGGCGATCCGGAGGGAGCTGGGAGAAAACAGCGACGACGACGAAGCGGTGCAGCACAAAAACCACATTCTCAGCGGCGGGATTGCGTGCGGACCGACGCTTTCCTGGCTGACCTCCAGGCGCGCGTAATGGAAAATCCGGGGATCGGAATTCGGCCGTTGTCACGTGAGATGGGGGTGATGGGGGGGGATGGGGGATCACGAGAGTGGTCAACGGCAGACCGTACGTGTTCCAGCAGGATTCCGCTCCGTGCCATACAGCCTCCAAAACGATAAAGTGGTTGGCGGCCAATTTCAACGACTTCACCGCGCCGAATGTGTGGCCTCCCAGCTCCCCAGATCTTAATCCAATGGATTATTTCGTGTGGGGCGCGATGGAACGGGACACCAACAGAACCTCCAGCAACACCAAGGCGGAGCTGATGTCGAAAATCAGGTCCGTTTTCGCGGCCCTACCTCGCGAAACTGTCGCCAGGGTTTGTTTTCGGTTCCGGAGACGGGTGGAGGCCGTAATAGAAGCTGAGGGCGGATATTTTGAATAAAATGAATAAAATTCATGGTAAGCTACTATTTCTAAAACAAACAAAAATTCCCCGATGATTAATTTTGTCATAAAAAAATTTTGTCTTTCTCCGTAGGTGACTGTCAAATTTATCTCGAACACCCTGTATATCACGTCTCATAATCACAATTTCTGGTAACTAGTTAATTTGGCCCAATAACAGGGCTAAGCAACAAAATACCGTAGTGTATGCAAACTCCAGGTTGTTCCAGAGGTCCTTTAGGTACGCTGTTCGATGAAAAAAATTTGTAATGGTTAGTTATAGACGACATATCAAGATTCGCACACCTTCTGTCTAATATTAGCCACTGTTTTAATTAAATCCAAGCCTTTCTTTTTCAACATTCAATAAATATATCTGTTAAATGTTTGTCCAAACTATGCTTATGTGACCCGACTCTTCTCGGACCTCTTTTCTGACATGATACTTCTAGAATCTATTTGACCCGGCATGTTTTGCTCTGATATTTGTGGCTTAATCTTACATATTGGAGATTGGTAGAAATGAGAAATTGTGTTAGCGTTAGCAACAGATGCCGCTACGACTATGCTATCAGGCATAGTCCATAGCCAATCAAGTACATCGGTTCTACTTCGGATGGTAGCGGATAAGGAACTCGAAGGGTTCTTCCCCAGCTATGATGTTACTTCTCTAATGCCTCTACTGCTTACATTATCTTAAACTAAATAGCCAGATTTCTGTACCGTTCACAGGATCCCTTCAAATAACATGATGTACTTAATTTAAATTTTCTCCTAAACGTGGTTCAATCGAACTTCACTACCATTTTGACAGTCATTTGTTTTGGTTGATCACTAATTCCAATTGACTTTCATTTCACAAAAAAAAATAATTAAAGAAATCCTTTTTGAAGCAACATCTGTGGAACAAAGCACACCCAAGTGGATTGAATTTTAAAATTCAAGTTCCCGGTAATTGTAGTTCTGGAAATTTGCGTTAGTTTCCTGATGCTGTAGAACAAAAGTTTAGTAACTACGATTTCGAAAAATTGTTGTTGCGCACAGAGGTATGTTGGTTTTCTAAAAGAGCATGCATGAGTCGTTTCATGACTCTGTTTGATACAGTTTTGAAGCATCATATTGTGAAGAATTCTATATTGACGGAAAAAAGTGTTGTGATTTTGTATACTTGGTGGACCTGTGCTCGAAATTCAGTTTATTTACAACTAGAAGGTGAAAAAAGGGCGATGAAATTAAAAGTGTGATTAAAAGTGACAAAATGTAGAATGTAAGAATTGTGTCGGTTTCCATATTTAATACAACGCCTAAACAAACCTACCGAAAACTATATGCAAGCGTATTGCCCACCTTTAGACATGTTAAACCAAAACTTCAGGTGCACATTTAGATAGAGCTGCAAGCAAACAAAGATTTTAAACCATTGTTTAAGTCTGGATATTAACACTTTTGGTGGACATTTCCAGAACTTTATTCGGAATTATTCAACATTTCCTTTCTTGTAGAACACGGAGCGTTGTTAATAATTTGCAGAACAATAGACGAAATCCCTTGCATATAGTTCAACAAGGTGATTTACGCATGATGTTGGTCCAACTGGCACCAGACACAGATAAGCTTACAGTAAATGGACGATGGCACCAATGAGGACTTTCGATACGGACGGCCTAAAAAAACC
The DNA here is from genome assembly GCA_002091835.1 of Anopheles maculatus. NCBI lineage: Eukaryota > Metazoa > Arthropoda > Insecta > Diptera > Culicidae > Anopheles > Anopheles maculatus. The sequence continues at coordinate 154,917 of KZ061714.1, read as the reverse complement.
CGGTAGAGTGGTCCGGTGCACATTCTCATGACATGACCAGCCCACCAGATCCTGGTGAATTTGATTCGCTTTGCAATGGTGAAATCCTAACAAGACTCCTAAAACTTGGTTGAAAATATAAAGCTGGAGCTTTATAATGGAGCTGAAATTTTTTTACGCCATATATAGCAAGTCAATACTCCTCGACCTTGTAGTGCCAGAAAGATGTAGAATGTTAAGACTTCTTTCGCAACATGTCTTAGTAACTCAAAATTTGTGCAGTTGAACAATAAATGTTCCTGCCTAAAAGACTAAACCAAAGTAATAGTCTAGTCTAGATACGTAGAAAAAACGCAAACAAGTTCTAGTTCTTGTTCTAAGTTGAGTTCTGAACTCCATCTTCATACAAAAAAAGGTTTGATATTTATTAATTAATAGAGGGACAAGTGAGCCTTCTTGATACCAAATTTAAGATAAAATTGCGTGTTGCATATAACAATTAGGCAAAGATTATGGAACTTCTTACATATTCCGTTAGTATTTTGGTTTATTTAAGTATTGTATTTATTGTTGTGCCGACAAATATCATTCAACTCGCCATTTCCTGTCAAAAATGCTGCGGAAGAATTCTTCTCAGACACACTTTAATCTAAACCACTAACCTGTATGGAATGGTGTGACACATTCCAGCAAGTGTTAAATGAGTGTCACAAGTCTTATTGGTCTACGGTAGATAAATCGCTACGCTATAGGTTGCTTCATTCGATTCAAAGCGAATGATTCAATAAGATTAATATACATATTTACACTTTATTTTTCAAACATGCAACCGTTAGCTTGACAACCAGTAGCTAGAAATACCAGGCTTGATTATGCATTCGAAAATATTTGTGTCCACGTGGGATTCAACCATAATTATAGTTTTGCGACTGCAATCTCTTAACCTCAAGCACCGTCGCTTGAGAATCTGCACTCACTGTTTGCACCGGATTGAAAAAAAAAACACACGGCTCGCCTGTTGTATGGCATCCGCCATTCGGCCTAAGCACATTTCCTGTGCGTTTTACCAAAGCCTTAATTTAAGCAATCAATTGCGAACGGTTGCAGGAAATTTATTCGTCATGATTCGCCTCTACTCGACGACCATCCGAGGCGCAAGTAATCGAGGGTTAAAAAAAGCCATTCATTACTCAAGATATACGCTGACTTCAAAATCGGAACCATACGACCAGGTACGTGAAAAAGTAGCCTCGGCGTAATAACAACAACGAGCAACAAAAAAACAGCGCACAAAAACACAGCATCGTGTGCCTGTACTACACCTCTGTGTTCAATGGTGACCAAACCGCCGATCGCCGCGAATGAAGAGCACCGTCGCGGACTAGCGAAGTGCAGGTGAAGATACACTGCAAGAGCAAAGCGCTTTAGATGATTCCACCAACGGACCTTGCACCGATGACAACGAACGCAAGTGGCAAACGCTCCCGGCACACTGGCAGCCAGCCAACACTGACCTACACCGGAGCGCACAATCGCTATCGAATTGCGGTAGGGCTCGGCAGGAAACGATCCCACCCGTTGTCCGATGGTGAGCTGGAACGGAAGCTGAAAAAGTGGCAATTTTCGTGCCGTTTGATATCATCCACTTCGTGCATTCGCGTTCCGGGCCCAATCTTCCGGCCTCCGCTTTTTGCTTTACAAGAATTTCCGCTTCTGATCAATTCGCATTCGGGCGGGCTTGCGAAATGATGCCTAAGTGCGCTTTTCTCGCTTATTCTTTCGAGTTTGTGAGATGTGCAGTAGTCAGATAAAGATAGCCAATGTAACAGTTGCACTTTCTTCAATAATGTAAGCAGATTGTGAAGACAGTATTATCGGACTTTAATAATAGTGTCGTCGATCATCACACGATAAGACCGGTACCCAATCTTATCCAGACGAGGATCAAACAGTCCGCACAGGATCAAACAGCATCATAGCCCTAAAGGACGAAGCTGGCTGCGTTATTTTCTACCAAACTCCCTAAAAGTACATACATTTTTTAAGTGATATTTTCAGACAGCACGGGTGTCCTTGGTGTTCGCTATACAAGATCTTCCAGAAATCCACACATCCAACACCTCGAAGACCTTCCACCGCTCCCTGACCTTAATTTCTGCTGAGTTCCCCGCCAATCAAGGCAGAAGAGAACCGACATTGACAACACCACACTCTCCAAACACGATCTGCTCCTGTAGATCAAAGACACGCTTTCTTACACCTGGACCAGTAAACGGTTTCAATTTCAAAACTGTTTTTTTATGACTCATAAACCTCTCCTCCGATCTATGAACAAATACTGACCGTAACCAAGGCCAAAGAGACAACAAAAGTCCCGTCTTCATGTGTCCTATACACACAAACATCTAATGGAGAAATCTACTTCCCTACTATGCTGCGTCTGTGGTGTTAGCCTAATTCGCTAATCGATCCTCCATCTACTAATTTTGTGCTTGGGATATACCTAACAACGACCACTCAATCGACAATATCCTATCCAACGATACCCAATCACATCAAAAGCTTAACCGATTTCTTGAAATTAACGGCATTTACAACCAAATTTAAATACAGACGATACACGATGGTTGCGGGACAGTGTCAGAGTACAACCCAGCTTACGAATAGTGCTTTTTAACTAGGCTGACGTTTCTATGGAAACGTTTACACAAAAAATAGTCTAGTGATACTTAGATGCATTTTATTTGTTGTCAAATTTCGACATCGAAAGTTTTGGACATTTGTTATTATTTTAACTGGGCTATAGCTCATCTAGTGAAAATCTAGCTTAGCTCGATCATGAACCACTAACGACAATAGAAAAGAGGAACATTATTCAAAGTCTTTACGAACTTACCAACCAAGTCGTTTACCAATTTATGTTGATGATTGAACGCTAATGATCATCAACATGCACGCGCAACACTTGTGAGAACCAATTGTCGTTCTCTTCTATTCTTCTTTCGGCTCCGATTAATTCTACTAAATGTGCTTCAATACTTTTACCTTCCTGATAAAGTAGTTAACAGGCTAGGTTTTCAGATTCATAGAAACAACATTTGTGGTCGTAACGTTTGTGGTCAACATACAGAGATCCTTCGATAAGAACTAGAACATTGGAAGACCCTACAATAGCGCGCTTTACAAGCTGTACAATGACTGGTCCTGTCATGAGAATAGCACCGGATGACCCAGCCCGTAAGGTTTCGATTGTTGGAGCAGGCAAAAACTGCAATACGGTGGTAACACCGGATGGCTATGTAAGTAGGACCTTCGATAACGAGTAAAGCTGAACAATAATTTGTCTCCCAGTATTTGGGGCATCTCCAGTGTCCCACAAGGGAGATCTGGGACCTCTTCTATTCTCGCTGTATGTGAATAATGTTACAATACTTTTATCTAAATATAAGGTATTGCTGTTTGCTGATGACGTGAAACTATACGCAGCAGTGAACTGCCATGACTGCCGACGACTGCAAAAATCACTGGATATGTTTAGTTCATGGTGTATTTGAAATATTCTATCCCTGTGTGTTGATAAATGTCGCGTAATTGCGTTCACTAGAATCAGACATAACGTAATTTTTAACTACAAAATTAACAACCACACACTGGAACACACCTGTTGTATTCGAGACTTGGGAATACTGCTTGATAGCCGTCTTAACTTTAGGCCTCAAATCGAATCAGTAATCTCAAGAACAAACCAAGGCCTTACGAATAGGAAGAAAATTTCACGACCTACAACCCTACACTTTATTGTTCCTTAGTGATATCTGTCCTCAAAAACGCTAGTGCAGTTGAAACATGATCGGCACGCATAGAAACTATCCAACGCAAACTCACACGATTTGCAATAAGGCTACTCCCTTGGAGGGACGGTGGAACTCGTCCATCGTATGAAGCTATTTGTTATATTCGTATTCTGTAGATGCTTGTAGCTTTATTGAACGGTATATGCTTGTAGCTTTAGGGAATCTCTATGCTGCTTGCTCGTCGCTGTTGTATCGAATGAGTATGCTGCTTGCTTGACGCTGTTGTACGGAATGACACTTTGGAGCTGTCAAACCGTTGAGCAGGGCTGCCAATGTTGCAGGTTATAACAACTCTTCCCTCGGAAATAGTTCCATGTTCCAGATTATATATTAAGACGCTCGGGTGGTTTGATGATCCTCTTTGATCGGCGTAGTTCTGGCTCCGGTGAAGTCCCCACTAAAGCTGGAAACTCTGACGAAACTCCCTGAGGTGACAGGGTGCATGATGGTTGTACTATAGGACTGGAAAATGAGTCATTTGTTGAAATTGAATTTTCTGCGATGGTATGATTGTCTGAAGCAGAGATTTGTGAGTCTGTTTCTCTTCTTTGCCAAAAATTGTTTTGTACTATATCATTTTGTATGTTATTCCCTACAGATCGTATTTGATCTAGATGCCGTTTCCAAATACGTCCATCATCCAGAGTTATTAAATAATGTAATTTTCCTATTCTTTCATTTATAACACCAAATTCCCATTTGTTATTCTTAATGTATTCTCTCGCAGCTACTCTATCTCCTTTTCTGAATTCCTTGGTCATAGGATTATCCTTAATTTGTAAATTTGATGATGGAACCATTAGATCGAGACGGGTACGTATTTGTCTTCCAAATATCAACATAGAGGGTGCGAACCCAGTACTGGGGTGGACCATATTTCGATAAGTCATAAGAATGTTGTTAAGCTCTGCATGAATATCGGAACGATTGCAATTGATTGCTTTTAATTTCAGTTTAAAAGTTTGAATGAAGCGTTCGGCCTGACCATTTGTAGCTGGGTGATAAGGCGCACTGAACTTGTGTACCACTCCATTTAATTTTAAAAAATTTTTAAATTCTTCGGACGCAAACTGGGTACCGTTATCGCTCACTAATACCATAGGGATACCGAAAGTGCTAAATATGTCTCTACATGACTTTATGGTGCTCTCAGTAGTTATATTATTTACCAATCGAACTTCGGGCCACTTTGAATACGCGTCCACTAGAATAAAAAAATAGTTTCCCATGAAAGGGCCTGCGTAATCTATATGGACCCTTTGAAAAGGTCCTTCAGGTTTCTCCCAGCAGTGTATAGGGGCTTTAGATGGATTCGGCCTTGTCAATTGGCATGAGCAGCAATTGTTTATCAAATCTTCTATGTCCTTGTCTATACCTGGCCACCAACAGTAGCTTCTTGCTAATGATTTTATACGAGATATTCCGAAATGAGAGGAATGAAGTTCCTCTAATACTTTGTCCCTCAAATTTGGTGGCACATACACACGACTGCCACGCATTATGCACCCACTTTGTAAGTTAAATTCTTTTTGATCAATTCCAAAAGAGTATTTCGTAGATATTACTTTCCCAGTTCTAAGAGCCCTTAAAAGCTCTTGAATGCTTGAATCTATTGCAGTAGCTTTTTCTAGCTCATGGACTGTAAGTGGCAACGTATGTATCGTATTGATTTCTATGAGGTCTGGTTCTTCTATCGTTCTTTCTCGTACATTTAATGGTAAAGGTAATCTAGAAAAAGCATCGGCATTCATATGATCAATTGATTTACGATGACGGATTGAATAATCAAATCCCTGTAGAAAAGCTGCATAATGTTGCATTCTCATTGCCGACATAGTGGGTAGTCCCTTGTTTTCAGCGAATATCTGGGCTATTGGTTTGTTATCTGTTATTATTGTAAATTTCCTTCCGTATAAATATTGATAAAATTTTCTTATTCCAAAAATGATAGCATATGCTTCTTTGTCGATTTGAGAGTATCTTTGTTGGGTTTTTGATAAGGTTTGAGATGCATACTGTAAAGGTTTTTCCGTTCCATCTGGATACTGATGGCTTAGAATAGCGCCCACTCCGTAAGGTGAAGCATCCGTTGCTAACGTAACGGGTAATAAGGGGTTATAATGCACTAATACCCTTTCTGTTTGCATTTCTTGCTTTACAAAATCAAATGCTTTTTTGCAGGATTCATCCCATACATATGGAACTTCATCTTTTAAAAGATTGTTTAAGGGATAGATAACCGTACTTAAATTTGGGAAAAATCGCCCATAGTAATTTATCAGTCCGAGAAATGATCGTAGTTGATCCTTATTGTCTGGAATAGGCATTTCTTGTATAGCTTGAACTTTTGTTTCAAGTTTGTGTATGCCGTGTTTATCCACTAAGTACCCACAGTACTCTATTTGATTCTGGAAGAACTCGCATTTTGCTCTATTTACCCGTAAATTGTACTGTTGCAATCTATTCAACACTTCATCCAATCTTTCAAAGTGTGCATCTTCATTTGGTCCCGTAATTCGTATGTCATCGATAAATGTTGTGACACCCGGTATACCCTGTAGGATTTGTTCAATTAATCTTTGGAAAATTGCCGGCGCTGAAGCTACTCCATACATCAACCTGGTAGGTCTAAATAATCCCTTATGTGTCGATAAGGTTAGAATTTCTCGACATTCTGGCTTTACTTCTAATTGTAGGTAGGCTTGAGCAAGGTCAATTTTAGAAAATTTCATCCCTCCTGCAACGTTTGCAAACAATTCCTCTACTGTTGGAAGAGGGTATTCATCTACTAGTAAATTT
>KZ061714.1:108761-147336 GCA_002091835.1 Anopheles maculatus | reverse complement strand
GATAACTCCATGCTAAAAGCTACTTCCTTTGCCTTTGACAGTGTCAATTTTCGTTCCTCTAGCAGCCGCGACTGTATGTTTCTGCTTTGAAGACCAAACACGAATTGGTTCCGAATAGCAGTTTCTAAATAGTTGCCGAAATTGCATGTTTGAGCTTTTTTTTCCAGATCATTCAAGTAATCTTGCAGCGATTCGCCATCCTTTTGTTTCCTTGAAGCGAATTTAAAGTTCTCCAGTATTTCCAATGGCTCTGGATTGAAGTGTTTTTCGAGCAATGCAACAATTTCTTCATACGTTTTGTTTTCTGGTTTTTCACTCTTCAACTTGTTGCAAAGTACGTCGTATGTTGCATTACCCATGTAGTGCAGTAGATAATCTCGTTTTAAATCATCTTTCACTTTATGCAAACGAAACGCTATTTGTAGACGATCTACCCACCGGGTGAAATTTCCTGTAGTCGGTGCGAATGGCTCGAACGTGAACATCGACGCCATTTCGTTTTCCACGTGGTTTTCGTTTGCTGTAGTGTTTGTTGTATTTGATTCCACCGACGGCTGCAGTGACATGGATTTCCTCAGCGTTCTTTACCCTCGTCGCCAATTTGTTATATTCGTATTCTGTAGATGCTTGTAGCTTTATTGAACGGTATATGCTTGTAGCTTTAGGGAATCTCTATGCTGCTTGCTCGTCGCTGTTGTATCGAATGTGTATGCTGCTTGCTTGACGCTGTTGTACGGAATGACACTTTGGAGCTGTCAAACCGTTGAGCAGGGCTGCCAATGTTGCAGGTTATAACACTATTGTTTGGTTTTTTGTTAGTTATCCAACCATTCTCTGATCGTCGAAGAATTGCTCAGTATCGTTTTATAGCTGGCCTGCTCGACAGCTCGATCGATGCTTCTAATTTGTTAAGTTCGCTAACATTTTCGGCACCGCCAAGAGCCCTCAGACCACAACAACTATTACATGTTATGCATTATCAAACAAACTTCGGCCAATGTGATCCTGTTAATGTTTTATGTGCGATGTTTAACAATGTGTCTGAACTGTTTGTGTCTGCGTATTTATAGAAACTAAGATAACTATAGATCATGTAAACGGATGTCCGAAGAATAACCTAAGTAAGTAAATAAATAAATAAATAAATAAATAAATAAGAACAAGAGATTAGAGATTAGAGATACATGTGAGTCACCAGGATATTCAACCTGTTCCTTAAGGGGCAGTGCGCGTCCACCAAATCTCGAATAGTTAAAATTCGTGATATTCCTAAGAATTATTGCTCAGGATACTCCCAGCCCGGTGTTATAACGAGAACCTTAACGTCTCCATATAGGAAGCTGTGGCTTTGGCAGAGGGCACCAGAAATGGTGGATCATGAGATATAAAGGGATTAGCGCCTATCAACACCGAAAAACTGGCATAAGGTGTTTCTGACAAGGAATGTTGTCTGTCGTAAATACGTATCTTATTCGAAAATAAACACTCAAAAGTATTATTAGCATACTAATTAAATTCAACGGGGAAAACTTGTTTTGATGTACGAACTATTTAACATCAAAAGCAAGGTTGCAGAACGAATTAAACTCGTACGTCTAGGTACCACTTTTTATTGTATTGAAAGGCATAATAATATGATCCCACTGGTAAACATAACTAACTAAGCTATTTCGTAAAACATTGCATTCACCCATCCAAGGTTCACCGATCGAAAAGGAGTAATTAATCAAATAATACCACTTTTTACTTCATTTCCCCTATCTGAGCGTTTAAATCGGGATGCAAAACAGCGTTATTCAAATGTCAAGCCTCAAGCTCGGCAGCTCAACCAACAGCTCATTTCCGCCCGGTTCGAATCGAAGTGTTTGAGGCCCAAAAACTGCTTGCTACCCGTGGTGCTACCAATTAAACGAGTGCATACATGTGGCCCACCTGTTGCAATGTGTGCCCCGTTAGCCCGCACGGTACGTATTTTTCATTATGTGCCTATTAAAAGGCTCACAAGTGCACATGCTTATGCACATGTTGCCTCCGACCGCCGGCTACCGGGCAAGCAATCTCGGCAAAACTGCCGGATTATCGTGTCACGGTGACGGTAAAGAATGCCACCTTCAAGGACTTGTCCGATGCCCAAGGAACTGCGCTGGCCTAATTCTAGTGTGCACTAATGATCGTTTGTGCCGTGGCGAGCCGAGGTTCAAATTCAATCGAAGTGATGCCGTAGTTCTTGTTGTCGGTTTGTTTTTTTTTTTGCATAAACTAAACTATGTCATAAAACTTCCCAACCAATTCCACATTGTTGAGCGCTCGAAGCACTTGCAGCACCACAGTTTTGCTCGGTTTTTATTCGGTACGCTTCATTAAAAACCTAACCAGCAGAACCAATCGGTTTAGCGAATCAACTAAACGATCGATGCTTACGGAGACTTAAGACCTATTTGGCGTTTTATAAAAATAAGTCTTTCTTTAGTTTCATATCGGTTTAGAATTAATTGTTTCATTATGTAATTAACCAATCAATAATTATAGTAATTGCAATACTAATGTAAAGAACATAAACCAGAGAAGAGCCGAACAGAAAAAAATGATAACAAGACAACTATTGCTGCCCTGTCATCAGTTTCGATGTTCCCACCCAGCCCACTAGAATCTGAAGAGCATAATTTGCTGCACGATAGTGAGATATTTACACAATTCATAAAGCTTTTCATTGTAGTTGCTTCTTCATTGTCCATTCACACATTCCAGTCCAGAAATCCTTCGAGGCAATTTTGCCTTGAATGCGGCTAAGAATATTGTCCGTGTTGTACAGAGTCCATGTCTATATCCTTATTTATGTACGTGCTATCAAAGGTTCGATCACCTATCTGTTATCTTATTAACTGTTACATTATCCTTGCTTGAATCAGGTATTAGGGCAACTGATTATGCTACCATCATTTTGGCGTTCGCCTTTTTAATTTCCGATTTGAGGCCCTCAAAACGATGCTCAACAACATTTTGCAGAAGCTGAATTGGATCATACATTCTAGTTTTAAAAGTAAAGTATAGTTGGAAAATAAAACGATCCTTTTCGATCAATTTAAAATCGATAGATAACAACCAACGACATATTCAAATTCGTTTTCACAAAAACGCAACTTGACAGTGTCGGCTGTCAAATTGAGCGACGTCGCGTGGGTTCAACAAACAGCCGCTAGAAGCGCTGCTGCAGGCGTCTACGGCACCCCGGCATACATCCCTGGCTCAAGAAAACATCGGTCTCCTCGTTGTACCTGTGCTGTGCGTACAAGCAAATCTGCTAAAATACTGCAAAAACATCTAGGAAACAAACACACTTTTATAGAGAAAAGTTATTAGCTGCCGTAGCAACTCCACACCTCAGTAATATTGCTACCGTGATTCACTTCGTAATAAAACCGAGTGCCGCACACTTGCCATGTGAGTTATCGGTTTAGAAGCGTGCAATGGAATAAAGCTTTTACTCAAACCTGTTTTTCCTACCATTTGTAGCCCATAAGATCGAGCAGTGAAACACACACACAGAATACGCGACAAAATGAGCAAAACTCCAACGAAAGCAGAACTCAAGGCAGAGATTCACAGTAAGTCCGTTTGCATCCGGCTAACCGGCCGGTGGTGGGATAATATGCTTTGCACCTGTGCCAACAATTTTCTTCCTACGCTTTGCAAGGGACGATCTCTCATACAAACACTATTTTCCCCGCAGAAATACTGAAGGATGCAAACCTGGAGGAAACAGCGGCCAAGAAGGTGCGTCTGCAGTTGGAGCAAAACTTGAAGTGTGATCTGTCCAACCGCAAGAAGGAGGTGGACGATCTGGTGATGGACTACGTAAATTCACAAGCCTCTTCCGACGAGGAGGAAGAAGACGATGACGAGGACGACGATGATTATGCAGGTAATGGCAAGGGCAAAGCTGGTCGAAAAGCTAAGGATAATAGTGACTATGAAGAGGAGGAAGAGGAGGAAGATTTCTCCGAGGAGGAAAAACCGAAGGGACGCAAGAGTGGAACAAAGCGCACAACGCCGGCCAAACGTGGACCGGCTAAGAAGAAGAAACGCACCTCGGACAGTGAGGACGAGTCTGGGGATGATGACGATGAGGAGCAGGGAAGCGATGACGATTACAAGCCACAAGGCGTCGCCAAGGGTGGCAAGGGAGGTAAGAAGAAAAAGAATGATTCCGATTCCGATTCGGACGGAGACTGGAAGCGTACCAAACCGGCGGCCAAAGCCAAGAAGGCGGCTGGTGGTGGTGCCAAGAAATCGAGCGGCTACACCCGACCGTACACACTGTCCGAGGATCTGGCGGCAATCTGTGGTGCGGAGTCGTTACCTCGGCATGAGGTAGTGAAGAAGATTTGGGCCATCATCAAGGAGCGCAATCTGTACGATCCGAAGAACAGACAGTACGCCATCTGCGATGCCGATCTGCAGAAGGTGATGGGTGTGAAGCGATTCCGTACCTTCGGAATGCTCAAGTATCTTAAGCCTCACTTTAAAGATTAGGTTCTCGGCACAGTCCGGGCCTAGGTTTTAATATGGTTTCTGTGCTCCCGAAGAAGACCTACCTAGGGATGGAGACGGAATCTTTTTCCATAACGATTATTTTAAGCGACTCGATTAGCTCGCAAAACGCTCTGCTAACGTGTACGACCGTCGTCGTCCGACACAAATTCGTCTCTCGATCGGCAATATAGTGTGAAGATTTGGTTGTTTTTTTCCATACCGCGATACCGTATTTGATGTAATGCACGGCCGATCAACACGTCCATCATCGACTAGTCCGTATGCGGAAATTAAAATTAGGAAAAAAGTCACTAAGTACGGTCGGAAAGCATCCTCTCTCTCTCCACAGCTCAACACAGAAATGTAGTACCGTGGCTTCCATGCACGCAGGACCTATTGACCATTCTCAACTATAAATATAATTCAAGTCTCGCATAACCCAGCCGTTGGAGGTATGCATAGGAGCGTAAATTGTACAGCCACTCGTGAAGAGCAACTCTTAATCTGAATTCACACGCAAACAAATGCACTCAAAAAAAAACTATTGTTCACGTATTTTAATTCAGTAGTACTAAAATCCCATACCGCTAGCTGGGTGGCCCAGCTGGTGCGAACAGTGTATTATAATACATTCTCTTCCCTGTGTAAAAAAGCAACGCGAATTCTCCATAAACTTATGCACGAAAATGCTCTGCTGTGGTGTAGAAGCTTCCCGACCCGACACAAACCTATTACACGCGACCGGACAATTTTGAACTTAGGCAAGGTATTTGGTAGAAGGCCACGAATGCAAGACGACGGGGTAGCGTAGTGCGTGTGTGTGTAGTAGTAATTGTGCGAGCCAGGCCTCTTTCCTATTACTTTCTTTAACAATATTTTAAAAACACTTTTCATTCGAAAATGTGTTCGATTGAACGAATTCGATTTGGTAGCATCATCACGTCTGATTACCAAGCGCGGATCAACCTCGATATATGTACGTTAAGTGAATGTAATACAATGTCTAAATAAAAAAAAAAATCATTTGGAAAATTTGTTTCAAACTTGGAATGAGACCCAAACGCCAAAGTGTTTTTGACAAGTGTATTAGTGGATGGAGAGTACGGAGTCCGAAAACCATGTGTGAGAAGAAGTGAACTTTCAGTAGAACGACCAAAACGAGCGAAATTGTAATCCTTTTTGTGTAACGTATGGAAACGTCCCATTGGGGACAGATTCTGGGCATTTAACAGTGCTTTATGACTCTTCAAATGCAGCAGAAATGAAGGTGGACATTCGATTTATCCTTTAGAGACTTTATCGTTGGGGCGGCCCGGTGGTCAATGCGACAGCGGCGCCGGTCTTCACACGACAGGACCGGAGTTCAAGTCTCATCTGGGCCGTTCCCCCATAATGAGGATTGATTATCCAACTATGCGGTAACAATAAGTCCAGTAAGTCAAAAATGGCAGGCATGACCTAAGAGGTCATTAGGCCAAGAAAAAGAACAAGACTTTTTGGTTGGAAAAGTTGAATTCAGAGGTCTGGAGTACACCCCATCCGTCTAAGTACACACCTCATCCATCTTTATGTTTAGGTGTTAGGTCCTCTTAGCTCCCTAACATCCGAAAGGTCCTTAAGCTAGATCCCCTTCACGAAACCTCCATACACGAGATCCCTTGTACGAAGTCCCTTTAACGGCAAGACTTAGTCCACGCTCTGTGCTGACGGTTTTTCTGATATCAACATACTAACACACTTTCATTCTTCCGACATAGCCATGCTGATCGTTTACTCCATCTATTGTTAGATCTGCTAAAAACGCTCCCAAATTGATATCGCCATTACATATATGTAGTAATTGTTCCGAGCAGAGGATCTTAAACTAATCATTCTACTGCCAAGAGACAAGCTATCAATCTATCGCTAAGTCTCAGAACGGGCGAGCAATATTTGTCATGGACAGAAACATGGCCAGATCGCCAAGACTTCTCCTCCACTCAAGGCTGTATTCGACCACCGCCAGGATCGACTGTGTTCCTCTTTCCAACAAGCACTTTCCTGGTGGGGCATGAGTCTGCTATCCTCACGACGTGCCCCAACTATCGTATCCTTCCGGCTTTAATCAATGTTAGAATCGTTAGCTTGTGGTTCATTCTCCTTCTCAACACGCCCTGGTCGACTCATCCAAAGATAGTCCTTAACACTCCAATGTCATCCCTCAGCACAGTCCAGGACTCATACCCGTAGAGGACTACCGGACGTATCAGTATGCGATTTTTCGTACATGTTGCGTGTTGTTGGAGTCTTTTGAATCGCAGAGGTTTATTGAGGCTGTAGTAGGCACAAATCGTTGCTTACTTTGTAATCCTAAACTACATATAGGTGACTACCAAGACAGCAGAACTCTTCTGCCATTATAAGGACGTCACCGTCAATTGATACACTACTTTTCAGCAGTGGCAGATCAACCTAGGTGCGGAGGGAGCGGCCGCTCGGGGCCTCGCCGGTTAGGGAGCCTCGCCGTTTAGGGGGGCCTCCCCGGTCCAAATTCAAGAGGACCTCGTAGTTTAAGAAACTTCGCAATAAGGGCTTTGTATCCCCAAGCTAGGATGAAGCTAGGATGCATAGACCCTTCGACGAAACATAGGAATGGGAGAAAGACCTTGCAAGACATCCCCAAAACACACGCAACGCAATATCTCTTTATACTAAAACTAACTAATACGTACCTCGCTGTGTTGTATATGCACAAGAAATCCTTTTTTTGATTGTTTCTCTTTTAACTATTGGAAAAAAGCATTACTAAAACATAAACTAAACAGAGATTCATATTTGTATAACTGTAGAAAATGAAAAATAGAACACAAAAATTACAACTACAAACAAAAACTCCCTTCGAAAGTAATTAACAAATGCTGTACTACATCACGCTCGAACATGGTCAACATTACTGAGCTCCATGCGTAACAGATGAGACACGCTTAGACCACTACCGATTGTTTAGTTGCATCGAAGGCTGCAAAGGAAAGCAAGTTGTATAAATTGTCATATTCTCTAACAGGGTGAAATGGTGGCTTACCTTTTTCTGAAACCCGAACATAGAAAGCCGAGTTTGTGTCAATCCTGCTGCAGCGTCATCCACCTTGGAGACTGGCTTCTTTTTGACCGCCAATCCTGGCCGTTTACATGACGAACGTGCCTTACCTTTATTCGGTGCCTCTGCTGCTGCTACAACTACTGTACGTGGTGCTGGCAGTGTTGATATAGGTGCTTCAGTCTTGAACTCGTCGTCTTTTTGTTTCTTATCCGCACCGTCGTCCCCATCGTTGCTACTATCGCCAAGTACGATTGCAAGCTCTTCTGTTGTGTCCGAACGTTTCGGGGATTTAGTCAACGGTTTCTTAACCTGTCGTTCGAACAATGCCAAACGAACGGCACGTGGTGATCTTCTGTTTGAACTATTCTTTTCAGTCGCATCTAGCACGACATCGTCATTTTCTTTTTGTGAAGAGCTTAATCCGGTACCGCTATCTTCTTCCACCATTGTAACCCCACTGTCCAGGTGTCCAATGATCCCTTCCGTATCTATTCCGGTGGCTGATGTGCCTGTCCTACGTTTCTCAGGCGTACGATCACCACGATTCTGCAACCGTGCTTCCGGTGAGCTGAGGTAGATCGCAGTCGCTTTGAGCGTTTCTGCATCTCGCCTACTTTTAATCTCCTTTACAATGGCAGTGGGAGACACGAGTATGCTAGCATCTGTACCGGCTGTACTGCCACCTTTCTTGGGACTACATATGGAACCGTTTGAGTTACCTGTGATTTCTGGTGTTTGCATCTTTCTGTTGGCTTGTGTGCAGAAAAATCGGCTTATCACTTTCGGTTCATCACAACGAACGGTTCCTTTGTCGTGTAAGGATTTCAATCGACCAAATCTGCTTCCCGAAGCTACACTGCCGGCCTGACTGCGTTGCTGCGAATAGTCGATTCGCTTCACCGGACTTACATTATACAACAGCGACCGATTCGCTGCCGTTATCTTCGTCGGTGACAGTAACATTTCGGGTGAATCTTTCTTTCCAAGCGCATGCTTGGCCGGGGAGATGGCAAAAGGATTGCGCTTCCGTTTTGGCGTGGCAGATTGATCCAACTGTCCCATCACATCCAGTGCTTCTATATCTTTGTATTCAAATGCGGCCTTCAACACGCTAGAACACGATACAGTCGTTTGTATATGGCACAATCGTTTCGAAGAAGGTTCATCGGATTGTATACCGTACCCCTGCAAAACATCCGCAATCGTTTCCTTACACTCTTGCTCCACACGATCCTCTTCTTGTTTGAGCACCATCGTCCGCTTCACGAATGGCGTCAGTGACGATGATTTCTGCACTTTTGTACCGCGCTCTTTCGTCGCTTCCTTCTGCGTTGTGTAATCCTTCCTCCAGATGCTAAGATGACGCATTTTTCTCGCATTAGCCGACATTTCTTCACCACCCGCTACGTCCGGATGCCAATCGTCCAGTTTGCGCAGTGAAAACGGGTCCAAATTACCGATCGCCAGCTCGAACGCGACCGTTTCGTCCATGAATTGGCCTGCATTGCAACAGTACCGTTCGGGGGTCGATTCTTCGTCCGGATCGGCCAACCTCGTCTGTCGCCGATGCACGGGATCGTACACCACCATGTGTCTGAAGGTGGCGTCCGCCTTCAAAAACTCATCCTTATATTCCTCCGACACGACCAGTTGCCGCATGTTCAAGTACGCCGGTATTTTTGCCAACGCTCGTCTTATGTCGGGATCTTCCGTTTTCAGCACAAACTTGCACGCTTTAGCTAGCCCGATGCCGGGCAACGAATCTAAATAGTCACACCCGGACAGGATGCACATGTAGCGAAACTTTTCGAACCTGTACCGTTCTTCCCGGCAACTCATCGCAAGATGTAGCTTGCTAGCTTCCACCAGCCGTCCATTCCCGGTTAGATCCAGCTTGAACAGAATTCTGTTGCAACCGAACAGCACCAAATCCGAATCCTCCGTAATGACGTACTGTGCGATGTCGGTCCGATTCAGGTACGCCAGCTGTGCATCAGCTTCGTACGGTGCCACAATGCAATCGACGCCTCGTTTGCTGCATTCCTGAATCAACTGCAGTGCCATTTCATGCGTAATGTCCACACACCGTCGCAGGAAACTGCGCGCTTCGTCTATACGACCCAAGCGCAACAATTCAGCGCCCCGTTTGCGGGCATTGGCTCTGCTCTCGCGTCTCTTTGCCTCGGTCCCAGCTTTGGCCGGCAAATGTTGTCCATCGAACACGAGAATCGGTTTGATGTTGTGCGATAGCAGCAGCTGGACATATTTCAAACAGTACAGAATGTGAATATCGGTCGCTTCTCCGCGCGCTAACCGCTCTGCACAGGCAAATGCTCCACGATGCAACCAGCAGTAGGTGTCTATTGCCACACATTTGCCCCGCAGGTCGCGCAAATGGCAATCACTGCTAGCCTTTTCCAGGAATGGTAATAAACCCGTAATACCCATTTCGGGACCGGAATCGATCTACGGCAGTCCACTGAGTTGGACTGTTTTGTCGCTAAACAATCGGAACACTTTCTCCCATCACTTCATCGCCATTGTTTTGTTTACGTTTACTGTGCATCCATTCCCGCCAAGGCACAGTGGTTGACGTTTTGGTCATTTTGAGTGACAATTTAAAAGTTTCAAAAAATGGGTAGGTCTGAAAATTACTTTGTACGTTAGCGGTTTCTAAACTTAAAAACACTACTTAATTTGTACCTGTTTTTATTAAAATGATCTGAATATCGTTCCAGATTCGTGCTATTAAGCTCTAGTACATGTTGTAAAGCAGCTCGAGAAGGCGCCTTCAAATTTGCTGGCTACCCAGGCATGCTGGATGCATAGAATGAGTGCTTTTTACGTGATTTAGTTATCCTTGGCAGAAAAATACTACACTTTCACTACAATAATTATACATACTGTCATCTACCCACAAGTCCCGCTACTCAATGGACGATAATTTCAATATGCATTTTATTACGCGTGTATCAGAACGTGAATAAAATGCATCGCTATCCCATTGGGAATAGAATAAAACGTTAACCGCTTCATCCGTGGACCACTGGCACGACACAGGATTATACACACGTTCGTTTCCTTAAAACCGAAGGCCTACCACACCAAACATTGGTGCATGGGTAAGTGAATTATTGCTTTCCGTTTACAAATTTTTGCTCAATTTATCCGCCAGCTGGGCGAGCTGGCGTTGGCTTTTCTTGCTCTTCTTGCGTTTCCCGCTCGCGGTACGATTGCCCACACGCTTCACCTCGTTACGGTGGCGCTCTTTCAAACTCTGCCCCAGCGCCACACAATCGTCTTCCGTCGGTTCGATAATGTTTATCTTTGGCACGTTGGCACGCATCTTTGACCAGTACCGATTCTGTTCGTCGTTTACCCGCTGCACCACGTCCTCCTCTTCCTGATCGCTCGAATCGGATCGTAGCAATGGGGCCGGTTTTTTCGCGAGCTTCTCCTCCGCTACTTCATGAGGCACGTTCGCTTTCAGCACACGATTGTTTTGCTTCAAGTCGGGACGATAGTCTTTGCGATACTTTGCCGCTGGATCAAGCATCGCCGTATCGTCGTCATCACCGTTGCTCATCGCCTGCTTAAGCTTGTTCTTTTTTTTCTTATCCTTTTTCTTTATCGTTATCGAACTGTGATCCAGCTTGCGAATCTTTTCACTCAACAGATCTAGCTCATCATCTAGGCAAAGTGCCTTTTTTGATTTACGTTTCGATTTGCCGGCCTTTTCCGGCACGACCGCCTCCGGTTCATCCTTCTCTTCCGCACCGTCTTCTTCTGGCAGTTCGGCAAACATGCTAGCCATTTCATTGGCCAGCTCATGGTCAGTTTTTTTATGTGCCTGCTTTTTCTTCTTGTTTTTCGCCACCACATAGTCGGCATGATGTACCATGTCCTTCACTTCCGCATCAGCCGCTTCCACCGGTCCGTGATGCTCGATCCATCTTTGCTCGTTCCGTTTCTGTTTCTTGGACTTTTTACGCCCATTTTTGGATGCCTGTACCTGCCAGTCGTTTGATTTTATCACAGCCTCGAACGATTTGCTTTCCAACTCCTGCAAGAGCTTATTGTTCTGTGCATCGATGCGTGCCAACTTCCCTGTTAAGCTTAGCCCGTGACGAGCACCTCTGTATGAATTAATAAGGAGGAAGAAGAAAGCATATTAGTATCTTTCAGCCCTAGTGCATCTTTCGCAACGCGCGACTTACTTGTGTGCCGTTCGACCGCCACACGCTGCAAACAGCTCCTCGTCGGTAAGAGTTTTCACCGGTGCGAACTCGATATCCTCCGTACGTACGTGACCGGGTACATCCTCTTCACGTCCCGTACCGCCTAACAGCGTGGAAGCCTTCAGAAACACATTCCCGTACTTCGATTCCTTTCCCCCATTCTGATTCTTGGTTTTCCGTAACAGTTTGTTCATTGAGTAACTTTTGGTGGTAATCTCTACCGCGTTGGGGTTTCGCTGCTGTAGGGTAACATCCCCACCGGATTGTACCTCGATATTTGTGGATGCCTCATTGTAAACACGCTCCCACCAATTGTTAGTGGCATCATTCGCTGTGTGTGCACCTATCCCGTTAGTGTCCTGCTTGCGATTGGCTTTGATGGGCGCCGCAATGCCGTCCATGTTTTTGCCGAGACCAAGACCTGCAAGGACGGTGTTGAGTGAGATGTAAAGGATTATAGAAAAACAAATTACAATTACCTTCTTTCCAGCCATATTTTTGTAGAATATTTTTGGCAAAATCCATATTGTAACAAAGAAACACGTTGTTGCTTTGTTGTTTACGTCTGTTTGCGTCAAGCAACTGACAGCAAACAATTCACAGTGTCCTGCAAAAAAACATACTGGCAAAGCCTGTTCGGAGATCAGGTCATATCAATGTCTTTTTCGGGTAGCCATGTTGAGATGGATGCCTTGATATAAAAAGGAAAATTTTGCGAAAAGATACAAAAAGACGGTTATTTTTGTGCGTTTTTTATTATTTGGCTTTTTACCCAACTACGGTAAAAACGGTAAACAATACTATTAACACAACCACACATACATTTTCAATAGCGATTTGTTTATTTGTATCGAACCATAAGAACAATTGTAGATTTGTTACAATTTCTCTATCAATACGCCTACCCATAGCAAAAGCCTAACTATATATCGCTGTAAATGTTATCATTTTTCTCATCGCACAAAATCAATGTCCAGTTTTGCTCTTTCGCTAATGCTTAATCACCCACCCCGCATGACAGTATTGTGTATTGTGTATTTTCCCTTCATTTTGTTCTTCCCTTAACTGCATAACTGATTGTATAATATATAAACCAAAAAGAAACCCAAACCTTACATAACGAATAATATCCTTCCTAAAACAATCCAAAGAGACAATGATAACAGTGATGAAAAAAATAATCAATAACAAAAAAGGTGTCCGCACCGTAAAACAATTTTTTTAACATTGGGTTTATAAAAAGAAAAAAAAACAGCACAATATCATATACTCTAAATAGTCAGCACAATAATAACACATTACATAAAATTGCACTTATTCTTCGGCGATCGTGTAGAAAATAGTGTTACGAGACATCGATAAATTAACAACAGGCCTTGCTTGGCCTTGTGGGGTCAAATAAGAGAGACTGCAAAACTGTGTGTTACTTTACTACAAAGTTTCCACGTCTAGAGCGAAACTACTATCGTTTCCGTACATCCTTCATTTGGATGTAATGGAATGTTCCTTTCTTCTATCTTGCCAAACTCGCGGTATTCTTACATGCTGCTTTTTGCTTTAATTTGTTTCATGCATCCATCTCAAGCGTGCATGTGATTGCGTGCCAGAATATGGGGGAAATATGGTTTTGCGAAAAACGAAACATCCAAACGCGGTATTGGCTAATCTGTGCTACGACCACTCTACGAGTGCGTGGCCCTCTTACATTTTGTAAGATCCGAGCACTGGGCAATGGGACTACTACTTACTAAGCGAATAAAACCGCTGCAATGCGTGGCTGCTACTAAACATTATTACCACTATTCACAACTCCATGTTTGTTCTATTGTTCCAGCAATACACGATCCGAATATCCTTATGTTTTCGCACGTTTCTCAGGCATTCTTTCTCTGCACCCAGCTGCCAGTTATCCGATTAATTACCAGCGGCCACAGTATGACGAACGCCAACAATCCGGGCGATATTTCCGCAAAAGGCCACCAAGCGGGTCGGGCAGACCGCACAGAGGAAGCGCGCAATTTGGCGACTTGCTGCTGTTGCTGTTCACGCAGCTCAGCCATCGATTGTTCGATCACGCTAACACGATTGTTTACCTGCTGCACGCTGATGTTTAGCCGTTCGATCGTACGTGTAATCTGAGCGGCCACATCGTTTCGCAGAAAGCCGGCACCTTCCGAGCCATGTAGGAACGTTCCCGCACCGTTAACCATCGGAATTCCTGCCGCATTCGGTAAACCATTCTGATAGTAATGCGCGTGGTTGACGGCCTCGATTGGACGGAAAACGGTGGTGGTAGTGGTTTCGCTTTCAAAGTCATCATCGTACGTATCGATGTACTCGTCGTCACTGAGCTCCGACGGTCCCGAGCTAGCACCATTGCTCATCGTCGACGAAACAACGCCATTCGTTTGATGATGACCGGCATGATAGCCGTTGTGAGTGTATCCGTTGATCGCCATCGGTTTATGCACGTGCCCATTGACCATCGGACCGGCCTGAGAGGACATCAACGGTGGGGGCGAAGGTGTCACTGGCGAAAGTCGATTCGGACTCGCTTCTCGCGATGCAAACGGTGAGTTTGGACGGGAGCGAACTTTTTTAATTGCTTCCGGCGCAACCATTTCCAAATCCTGGATGCTCACATTGTCCAGATCGCTCATGCTGTACTCCATAAAGTTGGCCACATTGTCGGTGTAGGACATAGTTTCAACAATCTGAAAGAGGGACACCACCAACCGTTAATTACATTGGATAATTCTTTCTACAAACTTGTTTTTCCCAACCACGTTTACGGATACCTTTTTCAATTCGTCTACATATTTCTGCATGGCCACCTCCTTCTCCATGTCACCTAACCGATTCCAAGCGTCCCATTTGGCACTGTTGATGGATCAATAAAGAATGGAACCAATGAAGCGAGAAGGAACACACGCAACTCGTTGAAAGAACATTTACTCACCGATTAATAACATCCCAGAAGGCTGGTTTACGTTCATCGCACTTGCCTTTCGTTGCCTGCTTGTAGAATGAATAAAACCGTAGCAGCATATCATTGCTTGGTTGATACGGTCCTGGTGGAAAAAACGAGAGACAAAATAACTAGGGTTAGTATCACATAATTGGTTCAAAATAGCAATCTGTTGAACGATTCCAAAAATGATCTAAAAATCATCCTAACAAATTTACTTGCGCCGTAAGTTATACTTGTCCTATCAATATATGTATAAGCATTAAAATGCTTTATGGGAAGCGAATCGAATTTCTTTGCGTTTTTATTATCCAAGATAAGACCGTCCATTAAGAACGGATCCGAAAGAAAAGGAATTAGTTCAATTCGACCCAAACTTCCCATTCCGAAAAGCATTGCGAGTTCACCACCACATATTGGCGTACCAAACATGTTATGTCGGAAAGAAAATGCGTGATCAACGAGTTAGCACGAGATGATACCGAATCCGTAGATCATCGTTACAATGGTAATGAATAATGTAGACAATCTTATGGTGATTTGGATTTCAACAAAAATGTTGTAGGAGGAATAACATAAAAAATAGGTCAAGGATATCTGAAGGATGTGCAAAACAAAACATTTAATATTTGAACACTGATATTTCAATTTGTTAAACCATATACATAAACTAAATTTGCCTGTGAATTTCCAATTGCTACTCTCTTTGATCTATTTTGACTATTTACCAAGCGAATTTTCATCACGTTTTTGATAATTTTTTGGTAACTGATCTGCATTTCTTAAACTATACCCCTACGTATATATATCCCGAGATTATGTGCCGTAGCACTGATACCCTGCCAAATTGGTTAGTGTAAATCAAAATTTTCCTACAACATAATGCAAAAGAAACACAAAATAATAAAAAGACCATGGTAACCAAAATTCATTCATTGCACTAATTTATAGTGTGGTTTCTGAAAAGCCAAAAACTGAATTGTTTGGCCTTGTCCCTCCGTACGGCTCCGTTTGGTACCAAGACATTCGGTTACATTTTGTTACCCTACTACACTTGCGCCGGATGGATGGATCGCCACTTTGCTACGACCGCCAAGGGTGTCTCGAAAACCGTTTTATATACCGCTGAATAGGACGTTCGTTACAACCTGCAAGTCATTTATTTTGCGCCACTTAATTCCTCGAGCCACCCATGAAGGTTAACCCACTGGAGCTATGCGTCGGCCTTTTGGATTGCTTTTTGCTTCAGTGTTTGTTTGCACCCTATAAAGCAGAAAAAGGGGTACGTACGTACGTACGGACACTTGGAAGAAAGTCCAACGTTTGTACAAACTTTGACGATACTTTGCGATGCATTTGCAAATTTCGACGCTAATGTATGGATCCAAGTAGTGGAAACGAACCACGGTTTGCTGCTCGTTCTCAAATTAAAGCCTTGGTGGTGGTAGTGTCTTGCTTCCCAAATATTCATCAACATTTAGCTATTCACTCATCATTACAATAAACATACTTTCGGTTTAGATTTAAGAAAACTTGCCCCTTATCTATTCCATGTGTAATCTTATCAATGTGTCCATTAATACAACAGCACAAACAATGTGTGCGATAAGATACCATACATTTAGCCGATTCATCGTTCGGGAGGATTAATATGCTTACCATTCTTTGGCAGACCCCTGATCACGTTTACTGCCGCGTTAAATCGTTGCTCAATCGACATTTTGCGATCGAATATGAGCGTACTACTGCTGCATCGGCGAATCCTCCCTCAACACAACACACCAGACACCAGGCTCGTTGAATACGTTCGACGCGGTCTCGTCGTCGTAGTCGTAGGACGCGTAGCTCTCTGGCTGATACTTGAAGGTATCGTTCGTAGAGGTTCCGCGTAGGCCACTACTTATTATCGTTGTCGTTACGCAATCCGGGTCAAATTAATAGCTCCGAACGCGTTCGGATTTACGTGATTCCGTGTGGAAGTCCGATGCGATCACTTTCCTTCGTTACGCAGTCAGACGTCGTTTCACTAGTAGCCGTCGTAACATCGCTGCACTAGTTGGCGTTGCTATGGATGCTGCTGATGGGTATATTTTATGCTGACAAACCCTGTTTTCGAAGATATCCGTTTTATGCCATCAGCTGTAGGGAGTTTCGTAATTTGCTGAAGATGTTGTTGAACAAACACACCACAATTCTTGCCACTATGTGTGTTCCAATCAATTACGCACACGATGCAATATACTAATTTGACATTCGCTTATTGTCCTACTTTGTTTACACACGGGTGTACACGACGAAAACTCAACAGTATGCAAAGGGTACCAATATGGTTTAGTGCTGGCTAGCCTTATTTCCAGTTTTATGCGTGCAGTTTCACCCAACGACTACTACTGCTCATCATCCCTTCCTTTGTCACTTCTTCCGCTTGGTTCGCGTTCACCTATTCCTGCCAGCGTCCAGCTTCCCTCCGCACTGCTATACAAACAACTCTAGGAGGGAGTGTACAAAAACGCAATGCCACGGAGCGTGAGATTTTCCACCATAAACTTTCCAAATTCGATTGCGCGTAGGGCCTGAAATGTGTTCGTAGACGGGTTCTCCTCTAGCCACAGCTTTAATTGCACTTTGTCCTCTTTGTCGTCACAACATTCGATGACAATTTTCCCGAACGTGTCCAACTATGTTCAGTACACGGTACAAAACAGACAAGATCACTTTTAACCCTGAGCCGATGTTCTCGAACAGCAGACTGCTTGCACGGTTTTACAAACGAACGCAACAAGACACTTAAACACACGGTCAGTGCAGTATAGTAGCTAAACTACACCGGTCCTCTCGATAAAACGATGATCACAACAGAAAAATAACACTTGTTTTGCTTCAGCTGGTCCTTTGGCTTCACTGCAGTGCATGCACAGTGAAACAAAAGTAATGATGGGCAACTGCTCACTGACAGCAGCTGGTGGTGTGCGACGATTTTGGGACATTTGGGCCTGTAATGTCCAAACAATGTGGCCCAAAACGATATTCAAAAGGAATGGATTTCCGTTACGTTCATTTTTGTTTTCACGATCGATTTCCTTCAAATTACCTGTACCTTAAGACGGATATAGTGCTTAATTTTAAACACAATAATATAAAAATACGGTTTTTATTTCAGGTCTCTCCACTACCCATACAGTACTATTGGTTACCCCATCATCTGCTGTTCATCATTTGAACTGTTTGGGGTAGGAAAATAAACATTTCCGTGCACGTGCTCTTTGATATACTCTCCGCCACACTCTTCGTACGTCGAGCGAGTAATAAGCGATTGACGAAATGTTTCGGTTAGACAAAATTTACTCGCCCCATTCCATGCATCAAGCACCGGTTCGCGTGCAATGTCGATTTCAAACCGTGCCTCGAAAGGTAACATTTCTCTCATTTCCCGCGCAAGACGTTCCTTTAGCCCACGGATCTTTGCACATCCGCCAGTAAGGAATATGTTTTCTACCAAGCAACTTCGCTGGTTGGCTGGAAATAGCTTTAGCACAAAATCGATTGTTTCTGCTAGCCCTGCTTCGTAGCTGCCGATAATGCTCGGTTGGAACAGAATTTCCGGAGCACGGATACGTTCCACACCCACATGCAGCTGGTACAGTTCGGCCGCATTGCCAGCCATCGTCAGCAGCGGATCCTCGTACGTAGCATCGTACTGTTTGAGAATGATTTCACACTCCAGCAGGCGTTCGTTCTCGTTCTCATTGTCACTGTCCTCGTCGCGGCTAATCTGCTTATACACATCCCAGTCTTCGTCGCGCATTCCAAAGTCATCGCTTCCCTTTTCCTTTCGAGCCAGGTGCGAGATGATACGCATACGTTCCTGGGCAGCCGCAGTTCGCCGCTTGGCAAGATCCTGCTTTCGCTGTCTGCGCGCTTGTCGCTTTTCTATAATAGCGTCCCGTTTGCGACGTGTTTCTTCCACCCATTCGGCTACGGTCATGTTTGGTGGCGGTTGTAACAATTTGTCCGACTCGGGCTGTATCTGTTGCGAGCTGGTGCCAGCAGGAGCGTTCATTTTTTGGCGAGTTTTATCAACCCGAGTGTTAACCGTGCTTATCATTCGCTTCAGCTCTCCCACATCTTTGAGACTGTGCTCGGCCAATGCTTCGCGTACATCATCTCCATCCTCAGCGGATTCCTCCAGCTGCTGCAGCTGTATGAGCAATTCTTCGTCCTGTGCCAAACGTTCCTCGCGGCGTCTTGCGTTGATTTCAACCAAACGTCTTGAAAGCTCCTTCTTTTTCTCAAACTTTTGCTCGGTCGTTAGGACTGGAGTGGCCGCAGTCTGGTTAAAAGGCAGCTGAATTTTCTTCACATTTTGATCATAGTACTCTAACGAGGCCCATTTTTGCAGCGCTTCCATGTAGTCGTACGCAAACTCTCCATACTTGTGGAGCAAAACCTCCGAGCGGCTGAGCGTGATGGCGTTAAGATGGAACGTGTACTTAAGCTGCAGGCAACGATGCAGAAAAGCAATCATGTTCGAGCCTCCAATATTGATGCGCCGTACGTTCTCTACAACGATGCGACCATTCATCACCGGTATCACATGCGTCGTATGGTATCCGGTGGCAATGATGAGTCCGTTTTTCGCTCGCTGATTCGAGTAGTAACTGAACAAACTGTCTACGCCGTACGACAGCCCCGGTATGTCGTAGCATTCGAAGAGCAGCTCCGACATCAAGCTGCGGCAGTAGTTGGGATTAAACAAGCATTCTGTAATCATAACTTTGTGAGGTACACCGTTTTCTGAGTTAATGCCAAGCTTTCCAAAGATGTAATCAAAAATTTGCTCCTGCACATTGTAATGAGTTACGACGTTACGATCAAACTGGGTACGCAGCTGCATACGCATCGCCTCTATGTTCACTACGTCGTTCCCAATTTGAGTCACTGGAACCGTGGCCACATCAAGATCTTTTTTGGTGCGATCTTTCCGTGGTTTAGCCAAAATGTTTCGGAAGATCAGTGCCGGTTTCTCCTTCAGCATCCACCCGACGCGGCAGTTGAACGATCCATTGTCTATTACGATTACCCCTTCTCTACCGACGGAGGGATCCGGGTAGGGCTGCACGACGTCCGGACTAATTTTCAGGTCTTCAATAGCGGAGATTTCCATGGTTTAGAGGATTTTTTTATCACAACACTGCGGCCCGCAGCGGTTTGTCTAGCAACAAAACGAAGCGGCGTTGTTTGTTTGTTTTCCGATTTGACATTTCTCGCTGGCAGGACGCATCAATTCATGAATATATTACACAATTTTACAACATTTATGTAAAAGCTACAGCAGTATAAAACATGAAATTTTGTACAATGAAAGTTGAATATATAATAAATTTTTTTATTTCTATTAAAACAGAGAAATGTTTTATTGAATGTCAAAATTTGCGGACCTTCCAATCCAACGCTGTTCGTTTTGACAACCACCCATGCGCAATCACGCACTCACACATAGTTATGCACTCGCCCGCATACACACCAATTGCACTCGTATCAATTTATATCGGTCGAAAGTTGAAGTTTACAATATTGTGCTGACGAAGCCTATCGCCAGAGAACAACAGCAGGAAAAGATAGTACAGAAAAACATTATTTCCAAGTCGCATAAAGCGAAACCCATCCCCAGTTGCGTGAGCCTCTTGATGGAACGTGTGGCGGTGTGAAGCCAAATTAGTCATTACTTTCAGTTGTTGATCATTTTTGTTGGCAATCGAAGCGCGTACCCCGGTAGTGTGTACCGTTTGCACTGAACTGCACTGATTCATCAAATTAGTTGCATTAGTACACCATTTGGTTTTCACGCTACTTTATCAGTGTTTCAGTTTTCTACGACACATCTCGCTAAAGCAAGAGAAAACGATACGATACGGGTCGTAGTGTATAGTGAGCGTTAGCGAAATATCAAAATGATGGTAAGTTTGGACGGACGATAATATGCTATTGTGCCGTGCCGTGCTGGCACCCATTTGTGCATTATGGAACGCGCAGTGATAAGAACACTGTGCGTGTGTGCACATATGTGGGCGGTTTTGTAATTCTGTTTTTATGATTATGCTGCTGTTCGTAGGATGGAATCGAAGAAAATGGATCGTCACAGCAAGTGACGAGCCCGAACGTCACCAGCCCTGCAGCACCAGCGGAATCCATTGCGGTCTCTCGGCAGGGATCCATAGAGGGTGGAGGGTCAACCACTGCTTCAATTGGTGCACTACCGGAAAACTCGCTACTGGTGAGTCATTCCGCCGCTTTCTTTCTTTGTTTGCCATCGAGCGCATTATAAACGGCCACCATCCACTAATGGATGTTTTTCTTCCTCCAGGTCGACATTTCCGACGCACTGAGCGAAAAGGAACGAGTGAAATTTACCGTCCACACACGCACCAACCTGCCCGGGTTTGAAAAGCCAG
Organism: Anopheles maculatus; assembly: GCA_002091835.1. Taxonomy (NCBI): domain Eukaryota; kingdom Metazoa; phylum Arthropoda; class Insecta; order Diptera; family Culicidae; genus Anopheles; species Anopheles maculatus. Next base: position 126,066 of record KZ061714.1, on the reverse strand, counting down.
ACTTTCTGGTGGTTCGACAGCACGAAGAGTTCGTCTGGCTGCACGAGCGCTTCGAAGAGAACGAAGAATATGCGGGTTACATTATACCACCCTGTCCACCGCGGCCCGATTTCGATGCATCGCGCGAAAAGCTACAACGGTTGGGCGAAGGCGAAGGAAACATGACCAAGGAAGAGTTCAAAAAGATGAAGCAGGAGCTGGAAGCGGAATATTTGGCCACCTTCAAAAAGACTGTCGCTATGCATGAAGTCTTCCTGACGCGCCTTGCCTCCCATCCCGTGTTTCGGGAAGATTCGCACCTCAAGGTGTTCCTCGTGTACGATCAAGATCTGTGCGCGAAGATGAAGAAAAAGATCGACATCTTTGGTGGATTGGTCAAGAGCATCGGGAAAACTACCGACGAAATCTACCTCGGCGCTACGGTGAAGGATGTGAACGATTTCTTCGAGCATGAGCTGCAGTTTTTGGGCGAGTACCATGGACACCTGAAGGAGGCCGCTATACGGACGGAGAAAATGACCAACAAACACAAGGATGTGGCCGATTCGCATGTGCGCATTTCGTCGCAACTGCTGGCCCTGTCGACCGCCGAACATCACGGATCGATGGAAAAGTTTCTAGCAAAAACGTCTGATATTTTCGAGAAAATTAGGGTAAGTTACTCGCGTTACGTCCGATTTGATGCGATAATCTGATCAACGTATGTTTTCGTTTCTTCGTTTATTTGTTCAGAACATGGAAGGACGTGTCGCAAGCGATCAAGATCTTAAACTTGGCGATACGTTACGGTACTATCAACGAGATAGTAATGCTGCCAAGGCATTGCTCATTCGTCGCTTACGCTGCTTGGCGGCGTACGAAGCGGCTAACCGGAACTTGGAAAAGGCACGAGCAAAAAACAAGGACGTACATGCGGTAAGGAATTTTTTAAATATCTGCCAATACACTTTATATGGACTTGAACTTTATCAAGTGACGCTAATACGGACTAATACTTTTCTACACACTTCACCTACACCATTAACGATGCTATTGCTCATTTTAGTTCCACAATCACTATGGCTTTTCGTCTATGTTGTCCCAATCCTGTCTCCTCCTACTCTTTTATCGTCAAATCGAACCATTTCAGTACTTTTTTCTTTTTCTTTTGAATTAAATCCCTTTTCCTTTGCTCCCTTCTGCTTCATATCGTACACCTCTTTGTCTTTAATGTTCCGTACCACTGCATTTCGTCAACTCCTCTTCCAGTAGCATACGTGTTACATGAATTCTTTCGTTGTATGACGAAGACGAGCTAATTCGAGTGAGTTTGCCTCAGACTAGATCATCTTTGTGCACACTTTATGAATTAAATGCAATAATAAACATAACAAAAACGCCAAACTGCTGGCTTTCACGACATAATCTCTCGCGCACCGCAACCGATGAATCCGACCACTTATTTTACGATAATACACTTTTTCTCACGTCTTCCTTTCTATCTTTTCCCCGACCGTGTTTGTCTACGCTTCTTTCTCTTTTTACGCTTTCTTCCACGATGGCCGGCATTAGCCGCTGGAAGTGCAGGAGGTGGGAATATGGTTTATAACTCTTACCATACGAGATGCATGCATATTTGTGAATGTGTTGGGGATTACAATCGCTCATATACTACGATTTCTCTTCCCCAGGCGGAAAGTGCACAGACTCAAGCGTGCGAAAAGTTTGAATCTATGTCGGCACGTGGCAAAGAGGAGCTGGTCAGCTTTAGGTTGCGCCGTGTGGCTGCCTTCAAGAAAAGGTAAGGGTGCTAAAAATGGTCGAACATAGAAACGATCGTGTGATTATCGACTCTTTTTTGTTTTAGTTTGACCGATCTGGCAGAACTGGAAATAAAGCACGCCAAAGGACAGTACGAATTTTTACGCCAGTCTTTACTCGCCTTACAAGAGTTGGTTTAAGGTTGCAGTGTAGCCATAGATCAACCAATAAAACTGTCTCCGTAACCGTCTGTTTTGTCATCTGTCTGTCTTGAAAACGGTGATGTGAAAATTATATTCGCAACCATTAGGAACTCATCATCTCGAACCATTTAGAGCAAAAAGTGGAAGCGAACCATCTAAATTCCCGATTCCACCGCCACTTTCAGTAGATACTAATATTATTATTCTCCCGTACATCAAAATCATAGCGCTTATTAGCGAAGAAGTAAAACAAAACACATTGTTGAAGGCATTGTCATAGATCGCGCTATATTACTACATTCTATTGTTGGCTGTTTAGATTAGGAGACTACGAAGGTTTTTGCGTAAATCTGTTGAAGCAGTTTTTGTTCATTTTCTTTCTTTTTTTTTGTTTTAATTGATCCATATTGTTCCATCAAATATTAAATATTTGACCTTATATTATATTACTTTGTTATTAGTGTATGAGTTTTGGCGCTCGAATTGAATGAAATCAACGTGAATATAGATATATTGCATTATACATTAAACTTTATCCATCAATAATGTTGAAGATTCAGTTCGGCAATACAATAGCAACATACATGTACGAAAGCTCTCGTATATAGGGTATAAGAATATAAGAAAGGAACATACTATATGAAGAGAACACGGAAGAGAATTTTTAGTCCAGTTTTTTTTTGTGACGCAAAGAATCATTAAGGGAATGGCACCGCAGGCGTTCGTTAGAAAAGTGCCCACAAATCCGAACTGTGTGCGGCGGCAAGTAGAACAATCTATTGGCATTTTATTTTTTCTACTATACTCTTTATACACACATTTACGATTGTTCTTTTTTCCCCTGCGTCTCCCTGAATATCGTCGACCGGCGTCAACGATTAATGATCAACAGGTATCACGTGTGGACACGTATTAAGATGCCTGCGCATGTTCTATATATATATACAGGAGAAAGCGTCGAACAAGTCTAAAACAATAGCAATTTGTATGAAATATTTGGATGAAATAAACAACAAATCGAAACAAGAAATGCACAAATGACTTTCATCTACAGTCCAGATATATCTGAAAATACATGCATAAAATTAAATTGTATTTCTGAAACTAAAGTTTACCAGCAGTTCTGCCTGTAAACTGTCCAGTTCGTCTTGAGCGGTGTCGAGAAATTGTGACACAGAGTCCAGTTTTACCTGTAAATTGTCTATTTCGTGTTTCAACAGAGTTCAGAAACGGCTCAAATATTACTAATTAATCTCGGAAACCCTATAACTATACGTTTTTGGATGAAAAAGTGATGATTATCTTCATCGTGTTCAATGCTGACGATTCGATTGCTACGAAAAAGTTCACTACTGAGAGCGCTTTAATTAGGCTCAGTTATTTCGGAAAAATACTATTTTTAACAGCATATAATCTTCTTTTAATCCTTACACAAGTTACCTTTAAATCCTGCGCAAAAGGTGTATTATACGACGGTCTCCTAAATCACACGTCCCAAGAAGCTGTTCCATCTTTGTTTGTTCGAACTTCGTTTCATGGTTATTTATGAATTCGACTTCCTGAAGTCCGGGAGATGTTGTGGCGAAAGAAAGTTTTCCAGTAGTTCCACTTTAAATTCACGTTCAATAATTATAGCAAACCAAATATTACGTTGGAGTCATCGATGTGAGAGCGTATAAATGAAGAAGCGGATCGTTTGAAGCACTAACACGCTCTCTACACACATCGGCAAACCGAGCCGTACCGCACCGCGGCGAGCTTTCCATCCAGCTGGGAAACCCTATCGTCCTATCGAGCCGTACCACCAAATGCTAATCGAAGCAACCGCAGAACAAATATTAATGCAATGAACAACGTGTATTGCAGGCGTTGTTCAATATTCGCAGATTTGCATTACGCGAAACAAAAACATATTTTTATCGTTTCTTACGGACTAAAACTTTTAATATTATTTAATCCTCGCATTCAAATATAAAAAAAAAACTCATATTTACTCAAAATTAACAATGCTTGGAATGTCACAAGATATTCTAAATTCGTGAAATCGTACGCTTGAAAGCGTATAGTGAGAACTACCTGTATGAAACAGCCATAATGACGTGCTGTTGTGCAAGAGCAAGACAACAAATAACAAACTACAAAAGCAACACGGGACGATAGGCCTCCACACAGATCGAGCTTGCATGGGTTGAAGGGCTGTCAAATTTTCATACAAAATCAAAACAAATAGGTGCGGTACGGCTCGGTTAGCCGATGTGTGTGGATGGCGTGTAACGGATACTGTATGTCTCTAAGTCTCTATTCATTGCTCAGGAGTTCAATGGTTGCCGAGAGCTGTGCAATATCCATGACGCGACTCGGTTGCTACGACCATTCCGCTACACACTTCATCATTGAATAAATAACTCTGCGCGGTGAGACTGTATCTGTACATGAGCGGCCCAATTGACCCAGGAGGTTCAAGCTTGACACTTTGTGTGATGCTTCAACATCGAGCGTCGTCTGTAATCAGCGTTCCTGCCATGTGTGAAGAAAGACCCCTTACTTTGGACGGTGTTTGTCATCTCGACTACTTGTAACAGTACATAAAAGCAGATAGCAGATTCTGTTGTCCGGTACACATGAATTTGTATTTAACTGTCCCATAGTTCGTACATTTTGCCGTGTTACCATTTAGTGTGTGTGTGCCTGGTTTGTAATAATTGGTTTAGCCTTACTTAATGGTTAAACATTTATTTGTTAATCCCTCCCAACCCCAACCCCGTTCGAAATCCTCATTTTTCGCACAAGATTGATTTTACATCACTACCCTGTCTGTTGTGTTTACCTCCGGCTTCGTTTCATTTTCAAACAAAACAACACAACCCCCACCAGCAACGCGCAGCAAAGAATTTGTGAAACGAATTACACTTTCCAGGAGGGCCGAATAGCCGCCGAATGGCGCACGGAAGCATAATGATGAAGGTGGTGGTGATGCTATTATATGCCTTCCGTTTATCTAAGACTTTCCTTTCATTTTTGCCCTGTCTGGCCATGCGCACGGGTCCGTGTTTGATTCGTAATGGGTTTGTTTTACTAGTTTTGATAAATGTGTTTACCAATATCTACACTTTGTTTACGCTTGTTCTGTATGTATGAATTGTTTGCTAACGCGTATGTCCTGCGGTACCAGGGTGTACAAATGTGAAGTCGGTTTTCTCTATTGGTAGTGTTTGCAGTACGAATATAGTTGGTAATTTGTTCTTTAAAGTAGTTTGCCTTCGTTAACCGTAGTGGCAAAAACAAAATTATTCAATCACAATTTTGAAGCAAAGCAAATTTTGACGAATTTTGAATTAAATTGGGTTGACAAATGACAAACTTTTTATTCGTTTAGAGAGACTTTAATAAATGACAAAACGAAAAAATATAATTAAGTAGATCGTATTGTTTTTAATGCTTTTAGTGTGTTACCTACAAATGGGCAGCGGTTTCAGATTTGTCGACCCGGTACGAAGGATGCTTAGAAATGAAGGAGAGGTTGTTTCTTGCTTTTCTTGCTTCTACTACCCAATAAGCGCGCGACCAACCATTGAAACATTGTTTCTTTTTGTGGTTGTGTGTATATGTTGTTGTTGTTGATGTGAAACTTAATACTCATAATGCCGGAATCGATTAGCACTCAAGCTAGGCTCTATTTTACTCTTATCAACACACAGCTGCCGTCCGTTTCTCATTGAAAGGCCATCAGTCAAACAATGTGAATCGTCAAGAGCTCCCTCCCAGTGGCCGCTTCTTTTAACCGTTATTTCTATTGCCGAATTCGATCAGGTTGAAGGGAATAAAAAGAAAAAGATAAGAAAAACAATCGCCTTTTTTGGTACATATCATTCATATACAATCTTGAAGAGAGTTAAAATTTTTAACGATACATTACAAAATTTGAAAATTAGACTGTACTGTACTCTGTCCCGGGCGGCCCGGTGGTGTATACGATAGCGGCACCGGTCTTCACACGGCAGGACCGGGGTTCGAATCCCGGCGGACCGCCTCCCCGTACGCAGGACTGACTATCCAGCTACGGGTATAACTAAGTCACAGAACGCTAGTAATTGCTAGCAGGCCAAGACCTACAGAGGTTGTAGTGCCAGAGAAGAAGAAGAAGTACTCTGTCAAAAGTGATTTATATTTTAAAATAAGCATTTTAACCAATGAATGTATCCGGGTTCGTGGAGGTTAATTGAACGGTTAATAAAGAGCTCTGTGTTGGCTTTTCGTATAGAGCAAAACTGTGGCTTCGAACAGTGAGCAACACGACGCCTCCAAGTGTCGCGGTAGCAGAATGAATAGTCTATGATTTGGTTTTGTGATTCACTTACATAAAGTTGCGCATCCATCCATCCAGAGGGCATACATATGCATTGGTACATCTAACGTTTGTTTTTTCCCCCCAAGTAATGCTAATAGTAGTTAATAACATGGTTCCGGTTCCAAATTGAACATATACATATATGTGTGTGTGTGTTTGTGGCGTAAAATAATATTCCAAACGGCAAAAAGGCTCAATTTGCGAAAAACAAAACCCAAAATTACTCATATTTTAAGGCAAAATTTGCATTTAAATGTCTAACACCCCACCCAGCCCGTTAATACAACACTACAATAAATTAACCTGCTGTGGCTGCGCTGTTGCGTGTTTTCATCACTCCCTAGAAGTCCCCTAGAGTGTTGCCTAAAAATCCGACTCGGCCGCATTGTGATTTAGTCTGCTTCACTGAGATGTTAATATACTGTATGTGTGTGTGAGTGATGTTGTAAAACATATTCCATCAATCGGTTTTGGAATCGGATGTTGGGCTCGATGTTGTGGTTGTTGTAACGCTGTTCGCTTACCATGAGCTAGCATGTTTAGAAGCTGATAGCGGGATGCTGATGAGGAATATCGCATTCACCGACCGTTACCCGATACATTGCCATCTCACTGATACCGTGGTAATGCACGAACGCGGCCACCAGCACAAGCACATGGAAGATCTGGTGCGATTGGAACTGTAAATCGGATAGAGCGAGAGAGAGAGAGGAAGAGATAGAGATGAATATTCCGTGAATATACGTAAATATAGTTGCATATTTGCCGGGTGCGATAGGGAAAAATGACAAAAATTTACAGTAAGGATGTCCCATAGTTTAAATCAATCACTTACAACAACCCTATTAACGTTTTCGGGTGCATTTATGTTGATGAGGTGAGGTCCCCATTTATATGAATATTGTTTTTCGAACGAAGTCTAACGACATCGACTGCCACGTAAGTGTTATAACGGACTTACGAGTCTTCACACTTCACACACAGGTGATATTTTTTACAGATCTGTGCTTCAGCATACTTCCAATGGAAGTGGTTATGGTACGGACTTCTGGAGGGCACAAATCTTCGGGCCTAGGCCCAAACTTAATGCTTTCCATCAGCTATCGTTCTTCAGATCATCAAGATCACTACGTTCTTCAGTAAAGTTATCCTTTACCTAGTGATCCTCTAATTATATGTTGTATGACCTCGTGAGGGCGGCCTGGTTGTAGATGCGACAGCGGCTACCTATACATGACTAGATATCTTCTTACGGCAGGGCCGGGGTTCATATCTCATCTGGACCGTTCCCCCATAGTGAGGACTGACTATCCAACTATGCGGCAACAATAACTCTAGTAAGCCAAAAATGGCAGGCATGACCTAAGAGGTCGCTTGGCCAAGAAAGAAGAAGAAGAAGACATCGTGAATTAACCGAATCTCTTCCTGTTCTTCTTTATCGGCCTGCTCCTATGGAGCACGTCTAAAAGATATGGCCTGATGTCCAATCGTTCTCCAGGAAACTCGCTCCATAGCTGCACTACTCCACCTCCGGCTGCATCCGATATCCCTCAGGTCTGACTCCACTTGATCCAGCCAACGAGCTCGCTGTGCTCCTCTGCGCCTCGTGCCGAACGGGTCGCTGACGAGCACCTTCCTCGCAGGGCATGAGTCCGGCATCCTCATCACGTGCCCCAACCAGCGTATCCTTCCGGCTTTGGCAACCGTCAGGATGTCTGCATCGTCAAACAGCTCAGCTAGCTCGTGGTTCATTCTCCTTCTCGCCCTGCTCGCACACAACGCCAAAGATAGTCCGTAGCACCCGCCGTTCGAAAATGGCAAGTGCATTGGCGCCTTCGGATTTCCATGCTTACGTTGTTTTCCGAAGTTACGATCGTGCCTAGGTAGCAAAATTCCTCTACTACCTCTAGATCGTCGCCGTCACACTCTGCTTCCAAGTCGTGCAAGGTCGTATCACGGTCAGAGCCTCCGGCAAGCAGGTACTTTGTCTTCGTCGCAATGATTCTCAATCCAATCCTATTGGCTTCGCGTTTCAGTAGGGTATACGCCTCGCATACCGCCGCAGTTGTTCGCTCGATGATGTCGATATCATTCACCAAGGAATTAGAGAGACCGAAGGCGAATCTCATTTACTTTTTTTCTGGTAAGCTTATTGTCACAAATTGTATAAAATTTGTCCCCTTCAAAGCTTCACTGATTCTATAATGGGTTTCAACAGAGTTTTTTGCTATTAGCTATATTAATGTGTATCTGGTCCTATCTTCATGTGGTCGTAATTGATTCATCTGGATATCTTGCTATTCTCCTGATACTGATGATTACCTTGATGATCCAAAGATTGTCAAAGACAATACAGATCATGGATATCATACAGACCCTAACGAATGAAAATATTTTCCTTCTTTGTCTTGACGTGCTTTATCGAATACATGATATTGTTATCAGTATCCTGCTAGTAGAAATTCGATAAACAAGATAGAGGTAGCGGTATAATATCCTAATAAAATGTAAGGATATTACACTGCATTGCTATCAGACGCCTATTATAGCCTTTTTGAGTTAAACCATTCCTTCTTACCTTACCATCTTACAACCTCGGAAGGTTTTAGTTTTACCCGGAGCTGGATAGACAGTCCTGCGCAAGCGATGACGGTCAGGACGGGATTAAATACCCTTTCCTGCATTGTGTGAAGACCGCATTCGTATTCGCACTTTTTTCCCCGCCGCATCCAACACATAACTACAAAGTTTAAAGACAAACTTACCCAAATGTCACACTTGCCCGGGAACCACCGTTCCGGGACGCGCAAGGCATAGAAGAGGGCGCCTAGAATGTACAGCAGTCCCATCAGTATAAGCCAACCCAGACTTGCTTGAGAAACTTTGCTAATCCATCCTTCCATCAGCACGTAATGTATAGCGGGGATAATTCCGGACAGACCAAAGCTCATAAAAACTCCTGGAAAGAGGGGTGACAGGAATAAGGTAATGATCTCGTTGGTCTGGTCGAATGCGAATGTATATCTGGCATACTCACCTGCACGGAGCGGTCTCAGATTTGGCTGAGAAAACTTATCCCACAGCGAAGTAATGATCGAAGTTATGCCGAGCACAATCACTACGGTCAGGTAGATCAGCTTGTGTTTGTAATGGCAGTAGAACCCATAGTAAAGCCAAGGAACGAACGAACCCATGATGAGGAGGGCGATGCCACAGTAGTCGAGCCTAGACAGCAACAATAAAAAAAACAAATTACGGTCATGCACACTAATTGAAATAGCGATTTGGTAATGTTTGCCATACTTTGAAAACAGCTTTCCAACCATTTCCGAGTGGCAGCACAGCGTGTGAAAAGCGAACGAAAATCCTAGACAAATGATCGCGCCAATGAAGAACGTAAGGAAGATGAGCTTCTCCTGCAGCTGAATTTCGAACGAGGGGCGCGTCAGGAAGTAGGCGGCCACACCGATAAACATCACACAGCCCAGCAAATGTGTCCATATGTTGCCGGTTTCGGTGTGTATGCGAAAGATCGATTTGAAGCAAGCGCTGAACGAAGGCAACGGTGGCCGGTGTCCTTTGTGCAGGAAATCGTTGTCCTGTAGCCAGGCCGGCAGGTTTTTGAAGTGGCAAACCTTCCACGACGCTTCCCACACCTTGCGCACAAATTCTTCCGCTTGTTCGGCCGCATTGTGAGCCAATGCGCCAAGATCAATCTCATCCGAGAGGACGCCCGCCTTCAGCACTTCCGTCATTTCGGCCTCGAGCAGCTGATTATCTTCCGGTGTCGACGGTAACGGGCAACCGACTCCATCGTCTTCCTCCTCCTCCAAATCATCGTCATCGTCCAGGAGGTCGATATCTTCGGACGCAAGTGATACTTCTTCCGGTGCCCAAACGCGACGCTTTCTTATGCTAAAATCGGCACCCATCATGTTGTTGAACAGGTCATCGCCTGGCGCCGCATTCAGCGCACTTTTGCGACCGGATGATGTTGCTGGTTGCTGCTGTATGCCGCAATCGAGGCTGTCGTCTATTTCGTAGCGCAACGAAGCCATCGTGTCCGCTGTTTGGGTTCTAAAAGAAATTTTGTTTTGGTTGTACACAACACGATTAGCAATAGTTTGGTACACAGATAAAATTTACTTCTTTCTAATCGTACAGTGAACATACATCACGTGTAGTGAAGGTCAAGATTGCAATCTAGTAAGCAGAGGTTCGTTCCCATGACGTTGTTTGAGAAAGGAATGTTTTGCAAAAGTAAATAGTTAACAACAAACATATCAATTACGGCGCTGCCGTTGCAAATGACGCAGCGACGATCGCAGCTGCGTCTAAAACTGGCCAGCCCGTCGTAAAATAATCAACACGACCTCAACAAATCTCATATTAAAATGAAATAAACGGCCGTAACTTGTATCGTTTGTGTGTTTGCGTGTGTGTTTTCCTGCAGCCGAATCACTCACAGAAGAACGATGTTGTAGCCACATGCGAACAAACAAAAATGATTATCTGTACCAAAAGCACATGATTTTTCTTACCACAGCTGGCTACTTGATCACCTTGGACTTCGAAACAAACCGTCCCAACACTGTCTGGCACCCTACAGAACGTCCTTATCAACTTATCACCCTACACTTTATACCATGCAAAGCACATGTGCCGATACTACTAAAACCGGGGTTTTGTAATGTGCGTTACACACTAAATTACACAAAATAAAACAAACGGCGCTCGTTGAATATCGTTTGTCACGTAGCTTAGATATATCGCGCTCTAAACACAAAGCCTCTCATAAAACTGTGCACAACAAACCTCAACTCGCACTACACACACTTACGAACGTATACGAACACACACACACACTCGCATGCTATAACCACCAGGTAATACGATTCCGAAGGAAAAATCAATAATCTACGCCACCCTGCCTTGCTTAGCTCATGCTTCCAGCCCTTTTCTTCCACTATCTCGTGCATTACACACATGCCCTTAATGCCTCCCAATCCCTTGCGAGACGATCTTGTAGGTATTCTAGTTAAGACACTTTCGTTGATAAAGTTTTATCGATTAGAAAGCATCTTACTTCTAATACTTTCCGACTTTAGGTGGGATCATGTGATTGCACAACGAATCACACATTGTTTTTTTTTCGCTGGGAAGGGCCCTACTAGGCTAACTTCAATAGTTGGTTACACTGATAAAAACGCATTTTCGATAAGATTTAGATGTTTTTTTCTTCGACTGAATCACGCTCTTCGCACATGCACTACATCATTTCCTATTTGGATGGTCGGACAGACACGCGTACACACACATGAACTAAAAATCTTCTTAAAAAAAAGGAAAACCCCCACTCTGCATGCGCATGAAGTTTGGCCAGAAGAGAAAACATCACTAATTGATGCCCCCAAAACTAACCCCCACCGGGCAATGGTGGACAATTAAGTGCTCATGTTGCTGGGGGGGGTAGTTAGGTTTACTTTAATTGCGTGCCTTTACACAACCACAGCACACGTTTATGCATTTCCAACAAACACGCACAGCGGAATATGGTATTTTAACTGGAAGAGTAATATGGTGGAGGAAAAGGAGGCCGAGAGTGCGACTGCCGTTTTCCAGCTTTTGGTAGACGTACCCGGAAATGGTGGCCACTAAAACAAGGCAAGTGATGTTACTATCGTTCCGATGCAGCAGCAGCCACCGCACAAAGTGGGCAAACCCTTTCTCCCTTCGCAACAAAGCCCTTCGATCGAGGGCAAAAGGGAATCGCTACGTTGACGGCAACTGCACCCCCGATCTTCACTGATACGCACGCAGCACGGGCACGAAAAAACTACTCGGTGAAATAACTTCGGCAATACACTGACGCCAGCAGCCACTGACGTATGGAAATGAACTGTCTGTGTTTTGTTTTGACAGCACCGAGGCCGTCCACACTGCGAGGAAAGTTGGTGCTGCCGTTGCTTGCACCAACACACACACACACACGCACACACGTAGAAGGATGGCGGTGGTGCTGTTTGCGATAGAAAATAGGAAATTAGCACATAAATTTGGTGAAATTGTTCTTTTATGAAAGATAAAAGTTACGGCAAGGCATCCTTTTTTCCCTCCTGAATGAGCGGAAAACATTGTTGTAGTCAATTTCTCGTGTCATTCTCAATGCTAGCTACAGGTTGTCTGTTCTTAGTTCACTTCAAGTACTATGGATATTGAGAATCGAATTTTTAAAAACGTATTTGAGCATTTTGATGAGCAAAATTCTACTGTGATTGGATGTGATGTATTTTTCAGCATTCTTCATAATTAAATAATTGAAGAAAGTTAGTAAAGAAAACGATTTGGTGTTCATTCCGTTACAGAATCCCCAAAGGCAGGATGCGATGTGTTTGTGTTTGTGTGTGCGTACAACGGAGATCACGATGTTTCTCCTATTCTCAATGTTTGTGTTCTCACAACTCGCTGTTGTCTCCCGCAAAAACATTCTGATACGTTGTTTTCTCTGCTGAACGGCCTTTACACATCCACGAGCAACGTTTAATTCGATTTCGTTCCCCCGGTGCTTCTCCCAAAATAATGTAAACCTCCCATGTGAGATGTTTTATACAAATGTACATGCTTTCTGGAGAAGTGAAATATGCACGGTCGCATTCTTTCACGCTCGCAAAATGTAATTCGTCTCTATGTGTGTGTGCGTGTGTGTTGTGTGCGAGCATAAATGCGATTGAGGAGAATCAGGGAGAGCAAGATTCTCCTTTGACAGCAGGTCAAATTTTCAAAACCGTAGGGAAGCATCATCAGCGAAAAAGTGACGAGAATTCGCGTTCCGACCTTATCCGCACCTGCCGTGCTGCCCGTGTACGTGCGCTATTCCGTGATAATTATTGTGTGAGGTGGAGCCGTTAAACGCAGGTAGTGCTTTGTGACCATCAAACCATCCTAAATACAATAACTGCGGGGTGAGTAGTGTGTTTACGAGCCCCAGTTATTCTGTCGAAAAGTAGTGTGAAACATCCTCAGCAATGAAAATGCAGCTACACCCACCACAACAACAGAAAACTGATGTTAAGCTGATGAACCCTTTCCAAGCTGGCGGTGGATCCGCTCCCGTTGTTGGTTTTTGTTGTTTTCTATCAAATTGAATTGTCATGGAAGGGATAGTCATCGCAAATGGGATAAATTTGCTCGATTGCTTGGATGCACTAAACCCGCTGTTACTGCTACTGCTGCGTATCAGTCAGTGCGCGCAATCATTTGCTCCTTTGGCGTTGTGGCGTTCCCCATCGCTTTAATAACATCCCGTGTGCCAATCCATTTCGTTGAGATTTACGCGCCCTGCCCTACTACCCTTCCAACAAAGAGGACGAGGTTCTGGCAGATTTCAACTCACGTAGGTTCAATGTCACGTCCTGTTGGGGTTTGGGTGGGGAAGATGAATGAGTGAAAACGGGGGACGGCGGGGGTACATAGTTGTGATTGCTGTTGATAAAATGTCGGCGAGAGAAGTTCAAGAGAATGACCGTCGTCCGCCCGTCCGGTGCAGGAGGAATGTCTGTCTCTGTGCTGTGTGTGTGTATGTGTGTGTGTGTGTGTGTGAGAAACATGCTCCGATTATTAGCTGCGATGAGATTTAATCGAACGAAAGGTAGGATTTGGTGTCGATCCGCCTCAGGTACGGCCTAAGTAAGTTCTGCCTGTGCCGAACATAATCCGATTCTTTCTGCATGAGTACTCCCCACACGAATGTGAACTACAGCAGTAGGAACAGGATGCTTACCAAACCACAAACGGGGATCCTATTACATTTTCGGTGTGTAGAGAAAGGATAAACAAAAAATGAGTTTCAAAGTGTTCGGTGGTGGTCTGTGATCGATGAAAGTAACATTAGACATTGGCCGACTCCTTCGGTTGGTTGACGATGTCTTCTTTATCTTCACCCGGATGATGTGTGTAAACCAAACCCATTCGCAACCGTCAGGTGCTCTTCTGAGTCACACACGGGTGTTTTCTTTTCTTCGTTTTTTTTTGCTTCTCGGTGTGTACTATAGGCCCCCCCGACGTGTATAGCTGATTATGGTGGCGTCCTTGTGTGTTAGTCGCCCGCTTACACACACACAATCCCTGGGGTCGTCCTTTTGTGTTGTCATCGACTAATGTTTCATACGATAGTATTGTCGACTCTTCTTCAATCGCTCTATCTCGCTTTCTCGTCCCATTGCATTCTCACCTTGGTTTCGGAGGAATGGTGCATTTAAAATTACGACGCCTGCTATGTATTTGCTCACTGCCTCCTATTCACGGTGCGTTTTGCTCACTCTCACAATCTCTCGAATTCTCTGGCCGTGTGACTCCTTGCTTGCTTGCTTGCTTGCTCGCTCCTCACGAGCCAGTTACAAGAAATCGTCAAGGATTTTCACGAGTGTGGGATGGGACACAAGATCCGGCAAAAATATCAAGCAGACCAGTACCAGTAGTCCTTATTACCAAAACCCATCAGAGCCCTCCCAAAATGGGTGTGCGTATGTGGGGAAAATGTCACGCATGAGAATGCAGGGTGAACCCTACAGGGAAGCTGGTCGGAATGTCCAGCTTTCATCTAGCTGGAGTAAGAAAAAATAACACCACACAATATTTATACGATTTCCCTTTTTTCCTCAGGAGCTGTTGGCGTATTGTGAGCTAAGATTGCACCGTGTGCGGACACTTACCAGCTCGGGTGATTCACCTGAGTGAATCAGATCAACAGGATCAAAGCAGCTGTGTTTGTTGGTGTGTGGCGCGTGCGTGTGCGTGTGTGTGCTCGAACGAACAGACGATTGTGGTTCGGTAATCTTTGAGACCCGTTCGCAAACAACATCATATCGTATTGTGCTATTCAGTGGAGCTCGCGGCATGAATTTGGGTAGCTCCGGTGGAGGCGGTACCGGCACCTCAGCGAACACTTCTGGCGGCAACGGCAGCGCAGGATCCTATTCAGCCGTCAGCGGTGGTGTGGCCGGTGCTGGAAGTGCAAACAGTGCGAACGTTAGCGGTAGCAGTAATACGGCGGCCGCAGGAAGCGGAGGATACGGCAGCGGTAGTGGAGGATCCGGCAGTGAAATGCCTGCAGAAATAATACGCCCCAAGGTTGTGACGGTGAAGCACCCAGAGTCAAACAAACCGAAACCGACCACCAAGAAGGGCAAAGCGATACAGGCCGACGTGGACGTGATTAAGGAGTTTCAGCGATGCAAGGAGGAAAACATTCAGCGGCTCGATTTGAGCAAATCTTCGATCACCGTCATCCCTGCGTCGGTGAAAGATTGCACGAGCTTGGTCGAGTTTTATCTGTACGGCAACAAGATTTCGTCCCTGCCGGCAGAGATCGGTTGCCTGGCGAATCTGAAAACGTTGGCACTGAATGAAAATTCGCTCACGTCGTTACCTGATTCGTTGCAGAACTTGAAGCAGCTGAAGGTGCTCGATCTGCGGCATAACAAGCTGTCCGACATACCGGATGTGATCTACAAGCTGCACACCCTAACCACACTGTATCTGCGCTTCAACAGGATCCGGGTAGTGGGTGACAATCTGAAAAATCTTAGCAACCTCACGATGCTTAGCCTGCGGGAGAACAAAATACACGAGCTGCCCGCAGCAATCGGTCACCTGGTCAATCTGACCACGCTCGATCTTTCGCACAATCATCTGAAACATCTGCCCGAGGAGATTGGGAACTGCGTTAACCTGACCGCGCTCGATCTGCAGCACAACGATCTGCTAGACATCCCGGAATCGATAGGCAACTTGTCGAACCTGATGCGGCTCGGGCTGCGCTACAACCAGCTCTCGTCAATTCCCGTCTCGCTGAAGAACTGTACGCACATGGATGAGTTTAACGTGGAGGGCAATGGTATCAGTCAGCTACCGGATGGGCTGTTGGCCAGCTTGAGCAACCTGACAACGATCACCCTGTCGAGGAACGCGTTCCACAGCTACCCATCCGGTGGACCGGCACAGTTCACGAACGTAACCAGCATCAATCTGGAGCACAATCAGATCGACAAGATACAGTACGGCATTTTCTCCCGTGCCCGGGGCTTAACCAAGCTGAACATGAAAGAAAATGCGCTCACCTCGCTGCCACTGGATATCGGCACGTGGACCCAGATGGTGGAGCTAAACTTTGGCACCAACTCGCTCACGAAGCTTCCGGACGATATACACTGCCTGCAGAATTTGGAAATACTGATCCTCTCTAACAATCTACTGAAACGAATACCGAACACCATCGGCAATCTGAAGAAGCTGCGCGTACTGGATCTGGAGGAGAATCGGCTCGAATCCCTGCCATCCGAGATTGGGCTTCTGCACGATCTGCAGAAGCTAATTTTGCAATCCAACCAGCTTGGGGCACTGCCCCGTACGATCGGCCATCTAACGAACCTAACGTACCTGTCCGTTGGGGAGAACAATTTGCAGTTCCTGCCGGAGGAGATCGGTACGTTGGAAAACCTTGAATCGCTCTACATCAACGATAATCCTGCACTGATCAAGCTTCCGTACGAGCTGGCCCTGTGCCAGAATCTGGCAATTATGAGCATCGAAAACTGTCCCCTGTCGGCACTGCCGCCGGAAGTCGTGAGCGGTGGTCCGAGCCTCGTTATACAGTACCTTAAACTTCATTCGCCATACCGACAGATGTGATTTGCTGGTTGAAGAAGAAGAAGAAGAAGAACCTGCCCGCTGGTCTGCCGCTTTCGTCACCTCGTCGTCCTTCCCTCTACCCCCTACCCCTTCCTCGCCCCTCGTGTCTCATTGTGCCGAGTTCGGCCTAGCCGTTGATACTTTGGGTTTTGGACACGTGTGTGTATGTTACTCTGCACTGCTTTACTGGTTTGTTAATCGTAAAACAATTGAAAACACTCCAGAGACAAAGTTTCTGAACTTCTGAAATTGATTTATCAACGATCACAATCTCTGAATGGAAATCACAGAAAAGTGTGCAAAAGCGTGTGTGTGTGTGTGTGTG
>KZ061714.1:77112-106369 GCA_002091835.1 Anopheles maculatus | reverse complement strand
CCCCCCCCCAAATTTATTGTTGAGGCCCCACCTTAGTCAATATGCAATTAGGATCTGGTTAGCCATCATCTCCACGGGTCATTGATGGAATTATTTTTTATGCTTTGTCCCGGCATCACTCAGTCCTGTGTGAAAGACTAGCTGCATCCTGGAAGAAAATGCTCAGAATGCATGTTTGTTCACTATTCTGCAGTGAATTTTACACGCTAGATGCCACGGTACAGTCACGCCAAGAGATTGGCCCCAGCCAGCTATCCCTTCATATTGTTTTAGATCTTCCACGTATATAGAACAAATGCGGTCGCTCCAAATTGAAAAGAAGGGATGGCATCGACACCGTACCCAGAACAGACTATTTAGCTGCGGGTAAAATCATGCCAATGCAGCCAGAAATGGTAGGCCAAACCCTCTCGCGATTGTAGGGTTGATGATGGAGAAGAAATAAATGATGCGTTTGCCAGAAAGGCTCAGATGTCCGATTGGCAGACGAACGTGCCATGATCATGAATTAGGAGAATTCATCAGGCACCTCATCCTCTTTAGCGCCGATACACGATCAGTTTGCATGTAGTGTGGCTAGAATGCATGAACGCACGAGGAAGTTCAGTAGGAATGAGTAGTTCTTGATATGTCGAACCCGATACCCCATTATTTGATAACTCGTACCGTCCATGCTAACGTTGTCGATCGGATCTCGCACTATCTACGATCGTGGACGGTAAAACTTTGAGAGAATATGATAACCACACACATCATTTACCACATATTTGAGGCTAAAATCGATGCTACAGTACCACTCGAAATTAAATATAATCTTGTAAATCATCAGTTAAACAATGATTTAGATCAGTTTTGTCTTGTGTGAAGAAGATGACCAAATTCTCAGTGCATTATTTAGTATTCGGATGAATTCATTACCAAAATGGTGTAATAAGCGTTCGTCTATTGAAATATTTTATTAATAGAAAAAAGATTAACAAGAAATTAAATGAAGCGGTACTATTTTTTGAAAACAAAATGCAATAAAATTTGAAGATAGTTGCAGTATCGAATGATCTGATATCTATATGTACTTTACATTAACATATGAAACGCACAATTTTATTTAAGTTGCTTTTCAAGTAAGCTCTTAATGAAGGAAGTGGGTCTTTTGTGTCTTTAGAAGCTAAAATTGATTTTATCAATTTCCTACTCAAATGCACTTCTTCTTTTCTGTGCTGATCAATTTTTTTGAGTGAAAAAGAGCAAACATAAACAGCACGCGTTTCCAATGAGTTTTGGGGGACGGTTTTTACCGTTGAATTTGGTATGGAAGTGTAGCACCGGGGTGTGTGTGTGTAAGGTTAGGCCAATAATTCCTCACTGGACTGAACATTTGCGCTATGATGAACAATAGATGATGTGTGAATGTGTGCATTATTGCGCCGTGTGCAAGCTTAGTTCTTCTTTCGCTGAACCACCACCGGTCCGAGGTTGTCGCCGCACTCCTTGTTGTGGGGACCATGTGATCCATCGCAGTACGGCCACTGAAAAGTAGGATTAGTGATGTTGTAGCCGCCGTAAGAGATTGAAAGATAGCCGCCAGTTTATCTGAAGCTAGCCGAATGAGATAAAACCAAAAACACACTTACGTTGTTGGATTTCCAGCAACGACAGAAAGCTGCTTTTTCGGCAATATCTTCAATATCGATCATGTCCACCACCTTGGCCTCTTCCAGCCGGATCTTGTTGTTTGCCTTCTTGGAGGGCTTCGGGCGAGCTTCCGGGCAGAAGGCCAAATATGACATATATACGACACCGGCCATGGCTGCCGTTGGTGGCACTAGCGAAAGCCAATCCTTAACTGCAAAATGGATGAAAACCGAAAAAAAAAGTTTGTTAAATTATCTTCTTATTCCTACATGTACGAAGCACAACAGCTTTCCATAGCCAAACGGAACGAAATTCGGTTCATCATAGAGACATTTGTGACGAAACACTGCTACACACACGCGTCTCGCCACGGTGATTATCTGTCTGGATTGGGGCTTGACTAGCTGGCTGGTTGGCTACAAACAAATCTTACATAACGAGCAGATTCTTGTATTTGTGGGCTTGTGTTTAGAAATCTCTACAGTTCTTCGAAGCTGATTAGCAGAGGTCTCAAATAATTTGACGACATGTTTAAAAAAAAATGGTGTCTACTTCACGGGTGAAGGACCTCCTCATTTTTTGTTTCGTTTTCTACACTCCACGCCACCATCCCACTCTCGGTGTGCGATTCTCCTTCCCTTTAGCATTGCATTCAACGGTGCAATAAGTTACGCATGAACGGCCCAAAAACCTTATTCGTGAAGTGTAGCCATGTCAGATCGTGGTGGTTCGTGGTGTGCCGCAAGAAAATGGAAATGTTTGCGGTGCTGTGATGGTTGAATGTACCACACCGAATACTTACAACCTAGCCGGAACCATCCACCGAAACTGTCCGGAATTGGCAAACCCGACAGATAGTTGGGCACGGTTGTTTTCACTAATCCCGAAAGCAGCTGCATGATGATGGTGGACGAGTAACTATATTTTTGCACCAAACTTTAGAAACGTCTAAGCAGCCCCCGATTTTGCTGTGTATTTATGAAAATATCACTGGATCCACGACAACTAGATCAAATAATTTATTGTGGTAGTGGTGTGGTGGTGGTGCGTGCTGTGTTGTTTCGCTACACAACGATCAGCAACAACGACGACGACGACGGCAAGTGCAATGAGACTGGTGGTGTTAGCTGGAAGAAACCAACAACGTTTTTTCCACTTCTCACTTCCCGTACTCGTTTCCAATGATGACGACGGTGTGTCGAGGTTTCTTTACCACCAAAGATTTGCAAATCTAGCTTCCACCGGTGGGCAAAAGAAACGGGTAAAAATGACCTGATTCTCTTTCACTTTGACACTTTGTCTCGCTCCCACCAAAGGCGTGCATATTTGCCCTCCTCTTCTAAATACCGACACATTTCACAATCGAGTCAGTCGTTCTGTTTCATATGCTCATACGGCAGCGCGAGTGCGTGAGAAAGGTACAGCTATAGTAAAGCGGAAGTTATCGTTTTGCTGTCAAGAAGTGACAGCTCAACGCTCAACAACCCATTAGGCTGTGGTCTGTAAATTGTTAATTTTTGAAACGAAATAGACGAAGAACGTTTTGATTTCCTTTTACAATTACACAATTAAATAACTTGTGCTTTATTTTGTTTCATTTCAGACTTCTTGGTTCGCGTGTCTCGGTTTGCTGACGGTGGCATAAATATCGGCTCTGAATCAGTACGCTACTCAGCGGAGAAATCATCGTGTACCCTTGAGATAAATAATTTCTCCCGTTCAGCCGAACCGGTTGCACGTCTCTTGGAGGAGCAGCACGTGTTTCATCAGAGCCAGCGCAACGTTTTAACGTTTCATTTAATGTTTTATGATCTCTGGCGGAAGCTGTCGACTATATTGAACAGTCAGTTCAGTTCACCTCATCATACTGAGCCGTCGATACCATCACGTGAACACTATACTATCGATTTTATTCGTTTAAAAAAAAGTAATTTTAATAAGATTTTCAAGATGCGTCCTTAGGTGATCAATTAAATTCCGTTACACGTTTTATGGCGCAGAGGAAAATACGTAAATAGTTCCAATTATATTACTACAAACGACACTTTTAAATTACACTGATGGCGTTCACCTCGTTGAGAGAAGAACTGTACATTTTTGGGAGAGTTCATTCGTTTGTAGTATATTGAGCTACAAAAACTATTTCCATTTTGTGATCTGTGACTGCAACTTCCAAATTCGTTAAGTGCAAAGAAACAAATATTTCTTTTGGATGGTAATAAATGTGGCAATATAAGGAATTCGAGTTTACATCATAAAAAAAACACGAACTGCAACGAATTTAAAGCTTATGTGGAGGAACCGAAAGAACAGGAATGTGAGGCAAAAAATAGGAAAAGTTGAAATTAAACGCTACGCTAGAATGTAATGTTTATATAAATTCATATAGTTATAATAGTATGGTGATGATGCACTCACGAAGAGTTTGTTTGTCTTACGTGTGGTTTTGTTTTGCAATGGAAGGTTCGATTTTTAGCACATTTCATACGTTGTGTTGTGCAGCAAAAGCATACGGATTCAAGCGTCATTTTAATCTAGTCATATATGATTCAATCGTGTTTTTTTTTTGTTTTTGGTTATTTCCGTTCCGCACACCCCGATCTTGTGCGATCTTGTGAGGCTAATTATAATGATAAATGTAAAACTAAACACAATGACAACACAGCAACAAAAACAAAAGCAAAATTGTCGGTTAAAGATGCTAAAACACACTTTAAACAGTTCAAGAAGTTTAACAATCCTGTATACACAGAGCAGAAGAAGCAGAAGAAACAACAGCAGAAATGGAATGATGCATAAATGGCCTAAATAATAAATGTAGCGATGAAAGCGATAAATAATACATAAATGTACACTACCTACACACTACTTGCAAAGTAAGTCGATAAACAAACGATGAAAACCAAAACAAGTGAAAAAGTAAAAAAAAAAACAGTAAATTAGTGCAAAAACTATTAAAAGCAGAGCAGAGTATAGTATGTACATTTAGAACAGAAACAGTGGTTGCGCTAAAACATAGTGGCATACCGAGCGCGCAAGTGTCAGATGAAATATGTTGTGTTAATGTAATCGAGCGACAAGTTTGTTGTGGCCACCACCACCAATCAACCAAACCAATCGTTGCTTGCTCTATAACAATGTAACAAAAACTCATTGGAATCGACGCTTACACCATCGAGCGTGTATCGGGGATGTATTTGTCGACGATCGAATTTAACAGCAAAAATGGAATTGACAATTTCTAGTAAGATACCATAATTAATATGAATGTCATTCCGCTTGCAAAGCAAACTAAAAACAAAATAAAAACACAAACACACACAACAGAGAATGTAAAACAAGGATGTTTTTATTAATTGTCCTTCGGTATATGGCTTGGACACTTGACTGTCCGTCCTGTCTGTGTTGCTCAAGCGGGGGAAAGTTTTATATAATTTCAACTTAATTCAGCATGATTATTGGCAATTTGCGCTATTTGTTGCATTGTTTTATCAACCGATAATAGTGAATGTCAGTTTAGAAGTGCCATATGCAAGATTTATGTGAGAACAAACAAAAACAATCGACACAAAACCACAAAGATTTCATCTTTATAAGTTAACCTTAAGTTATAATATATTTTTTATGAACATTCTTATCATGTGGAGCTTCGATTCGACACAGGAACGATCTACCAGTCGGTCTTTGTCGGTGTTTTAAATTGAAATATTATGTTGTGGTAAAAAAATACAAGCAATGCTTCGATATTACAATTATAGATACAATCAGAATGTGTATTTCGATTAACGCAAAACAAAAGTTTGATTGTTGGAAACTGAAAATAACTTATGTTTTTGTCAGCTCAATCGTAACTGCCGTAACTGTTTGCGGGCAAATATTTAGAAACCTACACCTAAACATTACTATTTGTCCTGCGCTTTTTTAAATGTTTGTTAAAACACGACACACTCACACAAGAAAAAAACAAAAACGAATCCATAAAACTATAGGACACTATATATTTTAATATTGGCGTTGAACGTGTGTACGAGCGCACGCGCCCGTATGTGTAGTGGTGCGAATCATAAGCGGAAGGACAACGTAATAAAACCCAGATTATAACCCACAAACCCATAGCACGTAAGCGTAAAGCTACTAGAAACTAAATGTATGATTATGCTGAGAGCAAAAGCAAAGTATATACATATATATAAATATATATTTAAATTTGTATGTATAATAAGATAGATTATCATGATCTCATCAGACATGAGATTAATATTATGGAAACATACAATCGTGTATTTTACCGGCAAACGAAAACGAAAAGGGAAGGAAAGCAAAAGGCAAAGCAAAGGGATAGAGAGAGGAGATAGAGAGAGAGACAGAAGTAGGGAATGCAATTGTAATGCGCACACAAATAAAGTATTCTGATTCGTTTAGCAGCTTAGAGCCGGCGTTTGGCAGTGTGCGAAAAGGGGAGAAGAGATAGTAAAGAAAGTATAAATTTCGTGCAAAAACATACAAAAGTGCAACGCGAGACGCAAGTTTAACATCGCGTTGTGCGATAGAGTATAAAAGTAAAGTAAAAACATGTAAAATTATTACCAACAGGGCTTCTCTAGTAGTGACAACGGGTTGTGAATCGGCCCGTAACGAGATGAAAAAAAACGCATTGTAAAAGGCAAAGGTGTGCATGATGAGATGCAAAAGAAACAGAAAATAAGGAAAAACAAAAAGAAAATACCTTAGTACATATGATATAGCTATATGCAATATCCGGCAAACGAAACAAATGAGGAAATTAACAAAACAAAAAGAAACACACACACACACGCACACACACAAAACAAGAGTACAGCGAAAACATGGTTGCAAATTTGTAAAATGTAAGAAAATGTGGACGCTCGTGTATGTAAAACGTAGTAGAGATCAAGAAATATTCTGTTTAAGCGACTAAATAGTAAGATGAAATGAAAACTACACACATACAAACACGAGATATACTTACACAGGCTTTCACAAGCTCTCTCTCTCTGTCTTCTCTTCTCTCTCTAATACGTTTGTTGGATTTTCTAGTTGGAAAAGTATCTTTATAAAGCATGGAAGTTTTATCGATGGTGTCTACATAAATAGTAGAGAAATCTTTGTTTTATACACACATACACACACACAACACCAACCGTTAAACCACTGTAATCGCACTTTAGATCACTGCCATTTCCCGTTTGCTTTATCTTAATTTGATCGGAATTGCACAAACTTTGTTTGTGAATTCACTGTGAGAGGAAAACAAAGTGTTTACTCCCTACGTTTTTTGCTGTTACTGTTGTGGTTGTGGTGGGATCATCTTCTAAATGTGGTTCCTGAGTGCCAAAAGAACCCCCTCCCCTCTCCCCGGATCAATAAGTAGCGGACAAAGTAAAAGAAAAAAAACACGAAGCAAACTTATCTACTAATTTGTAGGAAAAGGGACAATCGGAGTTAAACGAAACACTAACACATACACAATACACCGAAAACGACGCATTGCTGGGCTGCAATTGTAGAGAGCGTGTTGAATACTTTTTGCCAAAAATTGTTATACTTTGCTCTGTCTGTCCCATTTTTGCCATGCCACCCCATACCGGCAATCCGGTTCGAATGGTGAAAAACGTAATAAGCGGGTTAGATTAAACCAACAAAAACGCGACTCTAGGCCAGATGTGCAATTGTAAGGAGGCGTGTTTCACACCGACAAGGTTTAAAGTTTGGGTAACACAAAGACAAGATGATTCTATTTTGGCGTTATTTACAGTGGAACATAATTTCACCACCAACCAACTCCTACGAGGATAATGTTTTATTCGATATAACGCACGACATCACACACACATACACAATTGCATAGAGATGCTAGGAAGAAGGGAACGAACCGACAACAAAATGAAACTGACGATGACAAAATTTCATAAATAAATGTTTATACATGTACAAACGTTGTGATCATGTGTGTGACCGCGACTATATGATGACATGAGGATTATAAATGATAATATTAATCATACTGCTGCCGTCTGTGCAGGTAAGTATTGGGAAGCTTGCTACGAACATAGGATATGATAGCATAACAATTAAATTCATAGACTATTTTATCATCCGACTTTTTTTTGTCCTAGTGTAGTCTTTGGTAAGGTCTCTTCCAATCCAAGTGTGTCTTAGTAGACAAAAACTTGCCCTAGTGTAGTCCTTGGTAAAGCCTCTTCCAATCTAAGGGCGTCTTAGCAGACAAAAATTTGAACGATAAGGCACCTTGCTTGTAAGTTTGAAGAATTGGATACCCTGCTACGCCTGTGATGACTCTTGAAGAGAGATACCCCTGACTGTCGCCTATTAGTACCTGTCGGGAAGTATTTTCAGAACAAAACTGTACTTTAAAATGGGTGAATATTAGCCACTAATCATGATCTTGAGGTCATGATTAAGCCAAGACAAATAAAATGATCGAATGATTGATTGTTTTAAAATTGTCTGTTTCCCAGAGCATTTGTACTTGAAAAACTTTGGTTTTTGAGAAAATAGTGAATAAGTTTAGTAGGCTATGAGCAACGTATAATGAGGTTTGACTAACTAGCCATAGGATTTGTGTATAAAAGCAGAACACTTGGCTATCAAGGAGTTAGTTGTTTTCTGTTAATCGTTCACCACGAAGTGATGATTCTTATAATAAACGTGTCTCAAGTGCTCTCCTTCAGTGAAGTCCTTTAGGTTATGGGTTCCTCAGTAAAGAACGGTGAGGATATTCCCCAACTCAACGGATTCAATTTGAGGATGCGCTTACCAAAGAAATACCTACGTCCGATTATACACATTTTGCTGTGGTGTATCCGATCAAGAGAAAATCGGAAGTGTTTGATCGTTTCCGGGAGTATGAAGTAATGACGACAACTCATTTTGAGAAGATAAGTAAGCTGATCAGTGGACCAAGGCCGAGAATACTGTTCAAACGAGCAGCGCAAGTATTACAAGTGCAAAGGTTGCGGTTCAGTTGCAGCCGAAAGTTGCTTTCTCTCCACAGCAAAACAGAGATGCGGAGCGCTTCAACAGAACAAGTTGGTCGGGAAGATTCTGACGATGTTTATCGATGCTAACATGCCTGTAGTTACGGATTTGAGAGAGGAAGAATTATTCTGTGATGCCAGTGATTCTATGGTGCCTGCTATAAACGAAGAAACCGAAGTTTCTGAAGAATTAGCTAATACTAACTTATACGTACTTCATAGTCCAATCCAGGCTTTTGTGGGCAACCCTTCACTACCAATTAAGCTTTACATCTGCCATTTTCGTCATCCTTTCACGTTTCACAAACTTTCATGCATTGTTGGCTTTCAAAGAAGCTAATTCGTCGTCGACAACTTCCATACATGATGCACGATCATCTCTTCTCTTAAACTCAACAGGTGGTACTGTTGCAGCAGAAGCATTCGACGTCAATGAAGCCTGAATACCAGTTACAGAATCCTTGAATTTAGCTGGAATTTTTCGTTCACGACTACTATGTCTTGGTGTAGCTAATAACGCTGATCGAAAACATGTAAATGGTTACATTTTTCAAGTGTTTGGTAATACTGTTTTGTGGTCTAGTGAGAAATAGCCAACGGTGGCCAAATCATCAAGTGTAGCGGAATACGTTGCATTATGTGCAGCAACTTCCGAAGCTACCTGGTTAAAGGGTGTTAGATATCAACAAGTTCCACTACAAACTGTATACTGCTTTTATACTGCAAAAACTACATGTAAACTATGATTAAAAGATTATAACAATGTGAACTGCGATGTGATAAAGGGTCTCATGAAGGACCTGAGATTGAATATTGTGCAATCTGTGACTATTTTTGAAGATAATAGAGATTGTATCGGAATGGCCAAAAATATGGCAAGAACACATCGACATCAAGCATCGTTACATAAGGGATCACATCGCTGCTGGAAGTATTGAAATTGAAGAACGTACTACTACCAATCAACTAGTACACATTTTCACGAAAGATTCTGTCTACAAGATTTCAAGACTTCAAGAAAATGTTAGGACTAAATGCTCGAGAGAGGGTGTTGATGAAGTGGGTTTTTTTGAGAACGGTGTGAATAAGTTTAGTAAGTTTAGTATGATGGTGGCACCACCAGCGGCCCTGTTAACACTGATTTACGCAGGGGTGATGTACAGATAGATGATCGCACCTTCGAAGTCGTCCAAAACTTCACCTATTTGGGGTCAAAAGTCAGCACCGACAACAACATAGACGTTGAGTTGCGCGCAAGGGTGCTGGCTGCCAACCGGTCATACTACAGCCTAAGGAAACTTCTCCACTCAAAATACCTGTCCCGACGGACGAAGCTGGGACTGTACAAAACCTTTAAAGTCCCAGTACTGACATACGCCTCTGAGACATGAACTTTGTCCAAAACTGACGAAACCCTCTTAGCCGAGAGGAAGATGCTCAGAAGGATTTTTGGCCCCGTATGTGTGGAAGGACAATGGAGGAGCCGCTACAATGACGAGCTCTATGAGCTGTACGGTGAACTCCGGGGGGCTGGTGATGTCATGAGAATGGCACCGGACGACCCAGCCCGTAAAGTCCTTTTAGGCCGTCCACATGGACAGAGGAGGCGTGGTAGGCCCAAACTGAGAAGGAGTGATGGCGTTGATGCGTCCGCCAGAACGGCAGGGATAATTGATTGGCAAACGACGGCGCTAGACCGTGTGCGGTATTGAGGATTGTTGCAGCAGGCCAAGACCGCGAAGCGGTTGTAGCGCCTGATAAGTAAGTAAGTAAGTAAGTAAGTTTAGTATGAGCAAGGCATACATAGTTTTGACTAAGTAGCCAGTGTTTCCAGTGTTAAAGAAGTCCTTTAAAAATGTATCATGAAATTAGTTAAAACAACCGGCAGTTTCGATTTGGCTTAAACACACAAGGCAAAAATAATTAATTTCATTAATTTAAAAGTGAAAAAAACTTCTTTTATCCAAATTGAAATAACCAGACTAATGCCGGTTACATCTGCCATTACGACATTCTGCACGGTTCTAATTGCTAAACCTGCTAGCCTCCTTATAGCACGCACTATATGGATCAACCAATAATTCTTTAACTTTAACGAAACTCCAATCATTCATATGTAGAACGAACGTTTCCGTTTTGTTGAGTAAAATAACTACAACCCAAAAGGAACTTACCTCGACGATTCCTGCATTATAGGTCCATCCGTTGACATCTTACTTACTTACTTACTTATCAGGCGCTACAACCGCTTCGCGGTCTTGGCCTGCAGCAACAATCCTCGATACCGCTCACGGTTTAGCGCCGTCGTCTGCCAATCCAATATCCCGGCCGTTCTGGCGGACGCATCTACGCCATCTCTCCATCTCAGTTTGGGCCTACCACGCCTCCTCTGTCCATGTGGACGGCCTAAAAGGACTTTACGGGCTGGGTCGTCCGGTGCCATTCTCATGACATGACCAGCCCACCGGAGCCTGGCGAGCCTAATTCGCTGCACGATGGTAAGGTCACCATACAGCTCATAGAGCTCGTCATTGTAGCGGCTCCTCCATTGTCCTTCCACACATACGGGGCCAAAAATCCTTCTGAGCATCTTCCTCTCGAACGCGGCTAAGAGGGTTTCGTCAGTTTTGGACAAAGTCCATGTCTCAGAGGCATATGTTAGTACTGGGACTATGAAGGTTTTGTACAGTCCCAGCTTCGTCCGTCGCGACAGGTATTTTGAGTGGAGAAGTTTCCTCAGACTGTAGTATGACCAGTTGGCAGCCAGCACCCTTGCGCGCAATTCAACTTCTATGTTGTTATCGGTGCTGACTTTTGACCCCAGATAGGTGAAGTTTTGGACGACTTCGAAGGTGCGATCACCTATCTGTACATCACCCCTGCGTAGATCAGTGTTTGTTAGCAGGGCCGTTGACATCAGCAAGATTAATTTGGAGCTTTTCGGATTCGGCACTAAATACTATATAGTTCCACCTTTATCGAATACCGTTCATGTTTCCATGCGATTAAATAGACACATGTAATGTTCTGTTTTCGAAAAACGTTCTGTTTTGCTTAAAAATAGAAAAAAAAGAAATATATATAAATCAATCGTTCTTATCATTCTTCGTTTTTAAAAATATAAAATTTAACCAACCAGTTGTAAGGTTTAAAATGCTCTGCGCGCGCGGTTGTTCGTTTAACAAGATGCAGTAGTAAACAGTTCTATAAGCTTCTCATCATCTGCCTTCTTTTCTTCTTCTACACTAAATTACCAAAGATTGGTTTACTTCGCTTTTGCAACATTAACATCATCCATTTTGTTGTGTATTGAGAACCGAAGACGGTACGCGTTTATATGCCAGTAATGTCTACTGACTGGAAGGATTATTTCTGTGCTGGGTTACAAAACCGGCTGTAAAGTTCCGTGTTTTCTGTTCGTCGGGTGTACACAACACAGATTGGCCACAGATTGGAACGCTGTTTTCTTCCACCTGCGCTAATAAAGATTTAAGAAATATTCGTTATCGTTAACGTTAAGAAATCTATCATTTACTCTTTCACTTTGCTAAGGCTGTTGTGACACACTTGGCGAGAGCGCGCGCGTTTGTTGATACGACGGATGTACAACAAAACAAACAAATAATAGAACTTCCGAAACAGGGAAAATTGTGAAGAATAGTAAATTTTTGTGCACATTAATTTCGATCAAGCGCTTGCTCTACATTCGCGTATGAAATCTGCATGGCCCCTTTACGTCACAAACGACGTGAAAGAGCGCCAGACTTCGGGTGTTTTGACTGAAAATATGTTCATCCGTTAAAAAACATAACTTCAAAGTAAACATCATATAGCTAATAAAATACGCCTTTGCCTTCGTATCGTATCGCTAGTCGCGTAGCTGCCTTTAGGACGAAGGTTCGATCTACTCTCTCTAAACTATAATAACCTGCTTTATACGAAAGGGATAGTAGCAAACATTTCTTACTTGTTAATAAAGTTTCAGCGTCGTCTTCGTTTCACTGTGTTATTCCACAGCAATGAGTGGAAAAGGCAAAATTGGTGACGTCGGCTTCTGTTCGTTTTAAGTGTTGTCAAAACTTGTCATCGTTCATCATATCGTTACACATGATAAGAAAGTTGTCTAATACTTGTGTATGTGTGTGTTTGTGTGTTAATGTTAAGCTACCGTTAACGGTTATCCGTTCTCTTTAACAGCCCCTTTTCGGAATACTAGCGCATATCAGTACACGCAAAATACTGTGCCCTTTTCGCGTCTAACAAATATTTAAGGAAAGAAATCGAATGCCCTGTTTAGAATTGACTCTCTTTCCGGAGCACAGTGATTAGTGGTGGTGCCGTAGTCGGTAGCGGTGGTGGGACAGACTCGTTGCCATTAACGGACGTGCTGGTTGTCGTGGTAGTTGTGGTCGAGGACGTTCGGTTGTTCGATTCTTTCGCGTCACCATTTGTTACGTTCGAACCATGCTTTACGGTTGTGATTATTGATTTTATGATGGCCGAGTTGGACGTTTTCTCCGTGGTATCACTAATGCAATCAAAAGACATACATTAGCAATAAATAAAATAAAAATAAAGGACAAAACGGTTCTAAAATAATGTCGCTCCTTACCCGATGCCTTTCAAGCTGGTTATGTTCGATGAATTTAAGCTCAATATTTCACTGTTCTTGGCCGTGGACGACGATTGGCTCGTGTGGGTGCTCAATACGGACAGCCGACCTAAAAGAACGCAAGAGCAACGTTTAGCCGTTTCGTTTGGAATTTTACCACGAATGTGACCATCTTACCGACAATTTCCTCGGTCGTGGTAGAGCAGAGTGTCGTGGTGGTTGCATTCAAATGATCACGCACGGAATCGATCGTGATGTCACCGATGGAGCTGGTGATCGTTTCGTTCGCCTTGTTCGGTGATGCTTCATCGCCGCTAGCAATACCATTGCTTAGTCTCGGGTTGGAAGTTCCATTTGTAAGAGCCGTCGCACTACCGGTCACCTTATCGCCTGCGACCGATTGTTCGCTCTTTGCTGCAGCAACGGAACCGGACGCACTATTGTCCACTTCTCGCTCGGAAGAAACTTCTCCTTGCTGATTTTCCGGAGCTGCTCCAGATTCCTGCTCGTTGTCTTCGTCGGCCGTTGCCACGTTTTCGACTGGTGTTGACCAATCTTCCACATCGATCATACCATTCGGTGCGACAATTTTCGTTGCCGATAGGCTGATGCGCTGCACCTCGGAGGACGACATCATATACAATGCCTCGCCATGGCTTGTGAAGCAGAGCGATGAAATGCCACTGTAAGGACACAAATTGCAAAACGAAAAAAGAATATTTAGGCCCCTCCGCACACTTGATCGTGATTGATCGTCCATACTTGATATCTTCCCGGCGCACTGCAGCCGAATTAAGCTGACGTCGGAGCTCCGGAACAGTCAACACAAGACAATCGCCCAGATTGGTCAGACACAGCAGACTTATTTCGTAATGTGTCGTCACGTCCGAACCAACGTTGGATGTGTTGTTTTCGTTGATCGCTGTCGTTGATGTGTTGTTGTCGGGGGACGATGGTTGTTCTGCTGCTGCTTGCGGAGAAGCGACCGGTTTTGGTGTGGCGGTCGATTTCGGAGGACTCGAGTGCACCACGGAAGAGGTCGGTACGGTGCACATGAAGGTAGCGAATGCAATACGCCGTACACGTGCTCCTTCGTGTGCCGTTAGCTTGTACTTGTTGACCGGTTTCAGCTGTGGCAGGGAGAAGATTTTAAACTGTTCTTCCGATGCAATTAGCACGCGATGCGGGGCCGGTCCTGGTACGTTTTGGAATTCCAACGGAACTCCATTCTGTTAAGGGATAAAATTAATAATAAAAGATACAACTCAGATATAGAACATGCATCCAGAATATGGACCGATTTTAATTATAGATCGTCAGTTGTGCTAAAGTTCGAAAGGTTGTTCGTGCTGTCAGCTTTATCTCCAACCAAAAAAGTTAGAATCCAGTGCTTCTGGACAATGTTGTAGCACAAAAATAATTGCAAGACACTGGAAAAATCATCAACTTATAGTTAGGTTCCAGATCGTTGTATACGCTGAGGACACAGACCTCATTGATTTGTGGCTCTACTATGTATCAAAAGCTTATCAAAAGATCGAGCAAGGATCGAGACTGTAGCTCGTATTGGAGATAGGAGAACGAGGCAAAAACCAAAATGATAGTGACATCACCAGCCCTGCTAGCAAATACTGATTGCAGAAAGATGATCGGACCTTTGAAGTCGTCCAAAACATCACCTACAATGAGCCAAACTTAAATCCGGACACCTTCAATTTGAGCAAATGCGTGAGGGAAACCATTAAAAATTATTTTTTTCTTATCAATTCTTCCTTGGACACCTTCTTACAAGGCAAGTGCAAAAAAACGACAAAAAAGGGCAATCTGCGGAATAATTAACAAAAAAGCCGGAAAACGGAAAACTGGACAGTTACATTTCTAAGAATCCACTGTGGTTTAAGGGCTCATGATGCTAATTTTAACACTTTCTATAGTGTTATGACTGATGCAGTCGATTCTTGGCAGCCGTGATAAGTGTGTGGATGCTCAGATCTTCTAACTGTCCACATTTTCACTTAAAAATGCGGCACACAACATTACTGGAGAGAAATATCATTATATTTCACCATCAGGACGGAAAAAAGTATTCAAGAAATCAATAATTTCACAAATATAAGCAAATCGACAGTATAAGACATTATTAAAAAAAAAATGTTACACACTAATTATTGAAAAAACAAAGAAAATTTGTTCATCTCAGTGCAAAATTCAGGCAAGTGTCCGGATTTCCGTTTGGCTCACTGTATATGGAGTCAAAAGTCTGCTCCGATCACAATATACAGAAGGGTGCTGGCGGCTTACCGGTCATACTACATCCCGAGCAAACATCGTTATTCAAAATACCTGTCGTGATGGACCCAGTACTCACAAACGGCTTTGAGAGGAAGAAGCTCAGAATGATTTTTGGCCCAGTAAATGTAAAAAGATAATGGAGGAGCCAATACAAATACAATGAGGATCCATTGGGCAGGGCATGTCATGAGAATGGCACCGGACGACCTAGCTGGTAGTACAGTAATCGTTATCGAAGATTGTTGCAGCAGGCAAAGACCGCAAAGGTTAGCTTGTTCATGATTAATGATTTTTTAAGAAACAATTTCCTTAAGTTCTACTCTACTGGAGGTATGCTAACCAGGTCAGATCGCCTTGATTATGTTAAGGATGCAAATAAGTAAATCAAATGTCAAATCAAATTTAAATTTTGATCATGCAAAAAGTATAAAGTTAAAAAAAGTCCTATTGCCTCGACATAACTACAATTGAATCGAGAGGATCATTTTTTAGTCCAAGTGGTATAGCAGTTAAGGCCACGGAACTTAGTTAAATTTAGAGTTTGGTCAATTAATTAATCAATTCACATAGCGTAGCACAAAAAAAGAGTTTTAATACTTACGCTGTCAACCACCGCAATTCCAATGATTGGTGCACGATGCTTCATTTGAATTTCCTTGGCCAGTTTGCCCGTTACCGGGGGGCCTTGGGGTACCGGCTCTTCTGCTCCATTTTCCCCGCTAGCTGCAGGTTGTTTCGGCGGAAGGTTCAACACAAACACCGACACACAGCTAGCGTTTGTACCGGCCCAAAGTGTAGGAATGTACACATTCTGGTTGGTGATGAAAGTTTGTGCAAATGTAAGACAGCGCACCATCGAGCCCATACCGTCGTCCACAGGGCGTGCTTCAATTTGACGCTCAACCGGACGTGTTTCGGCTGCCGATTGCGCATGTTGCCCACCGGCACCAGCCGCATTAGGATTGTTTCTCGTCGAACGGCCCTTGCGCAAACGGCGGAAGGATTCGCGCAACGTCTTTTTGAAGGACTTCCTACGGGAAAGCGTTTCGCCAGCACCGGTAAGATCTGTTGCGGAAGAAGAAAGCATGCGTGAGTGAATCGGAAGTAATACAAAAGATAAAATGTTGACCCTTACCGTTCGGGTTGAGCGTGCACTTGTGCAGCACCGGAGACAAATTGTTATAATCGAACAGCACGAGACCGTGGGCCGTTCCCGCAGCAACCAATGACCATTTGCTCTGCATCGCGATGCAAGTGATGGCAGCCGGCGGTAGTACTTGTAGTACACCGACAAAGTTCACTCCCTCGATGATGGGAGCATTTTCTTCCAGCAGCGTTCGCTTTACCTTCAATTGGTCGTGACCCTTCCAAACGAATCCATCCCGATCGCTAACCAAATTCATCGTTGTCACTTTCAACGGCCCGTGTGACTGTGTTTCGTCTGCCACATCGTGCGGTGATGCTTCAAAGTTGGCCATTACCACATTACCGGCGGTGCCAGCTATTACGAGCGTGCCCGTCTGCGGACACAGCTGCACCTTTTTCACGGCCAACCGAGGATCGTCCGAGTACGGATCGAATTGTCCAGCCTTACGGAACGGAGGTTCACCATCGTCCAGCTGCTCGGTCGATGCGTTCAGGTTGGTGTCGAAATCATCGCTGTTGTTAAAGAGCGGTGCCGTTTTAACGTGCAGCAGTGGTGTTAGACATACTTCCGAACAGTCCCAAAATTTCACTGATCCATCCTCGTGCCCAGTAATCAGTACGTCTCGTTCTATCGGCTGCTCGTCATCATCCACCGGTTCGTTGGGCACAATGCCTCCGGTGATGGGCCAAATTTTGCAACTATATTCAGCCATCTGCAGTTCCCCTGCCAGCTTGATCTTTGCATACACGTCCGGTGAAACTTGCGACACCAGATGGTTGCAGGTGACGGCGGACGCATGCAGAGAATGAAGGTAAGGTGCATTGATCTGCGGTAATGTTTCATCGGTCAAGTCGTACGCAACCAATTCCTCTTCCAGCAACACTACCAACACTTCCGCCTGCTCTGGTCGGACTTCGTTGAACGTCACAAAGAAGTCGATCACTTTGGATGTAAAATCAAACGCTACTTTCGTACCATCCTTGCAGTGTACCGACACACACTGATGTTCGCCGTAAGCGGATCGAGGCATTCCACCGGAAAACACGACCAGCTCGCACCGTCCTCGATGTCCGCGAATCAATCGATCGATTGCTTTGCAGGGATCCGGACCGTATGGGACGTACTTCTGGTTTTCCGGCGGTATCGGACTGTCCAAGTCCCAGGTAGCGAACGAACCATCCGCATGATACCAGGTAAACTGGGTTGCATCCTGTGCGATAAACAGTCCCACACTCTGCCCGTGACCGGGCGATATAAACGATTGCTTCACGCTGGCACTCTCCAGATCCCACAGGACGGCGAGACCGCGGTTATAAGCAATCAGCAGCAAATTGTGATTGTTCGGCAGCTGCTTTACCGATTCAATCGCGCCCGGATTTAAACGGTAAGATGTGGGTAGTTGCTCCAGTACCACATCGTGATAGATAACGGATTCTTTTACAGTGAAGGTTCCAGATCGTTGTATACGCTGAGGACACAGACCTCATTGATTTGTGGCTCTACTATGTATCAAAAGCTTATCAAAAGATCGAGCAAGGATCGAGACTGTAGCTCGTATTGGAGATAGGAGAACGAGGCAAAAACCAAAATGATAGTGACATCACCAGCCCTGCTAGCAAATACTGATTGCAGAAAGATGATCGGACCTTTGAAGTCGTCCAAAACATCACCTACAATGAGCCAAACTTAAATCCGGACATCTTCAATTTGAGCAAATGCGTGAGGGAAACCATTAAAAATTATTTTTTTCTTATCAATTCTTCCTTGGACACCTTCTTACAAGGCAAGTGCAAAAAAACGACAAAAAAGGGCAATCTGCGGAATAATTAACAAAAAAGCCGGAAAACGGAAAACTGGACAGTTACATTTCTAAGAATCCACTGTGGTTTAAGGGCTCATGATGCTAATTTTAACACTTTCTATAGTGTTATGACTGATGCAGTCGATTCTTGGCAGCCGTGATAAGTGTGTGGATGCTCAGATCTTCTAACTGTCCACATTTTCACTTAAAAATGCGGCACACAACATTACTGGAGAGAAATATCATTATATTTCACCATCAGGACGGAAAAAAGTATTCAAGAAATCAATAATTTCACAAATATAAGCAAATCGACAGTATAAGACATTATTAAAAAAAAAATGTTACACACTAATTATTGAAAAAACAAAGAAAATTTGTTCATCTCAGTGCAAAATTCAGGCAAGTGTCCGGATTTCCGTTTGGCTCACTGTATATGGAGTCAAAAGTCTGCTCCGATCACAATATACAGAAGGGTGCTGGCGGCTTACCGGTCATACTACATCCCGAGCAAACATCGTTATTCAAAATACCTGTCGTGATGGACAAGGCAGGGACTGTTAAAGTCCCAGTACACACAAACGGCTTTGAGAGGAAGAAACTCAGAATGATTTTTGACCCAGTAAATGTGAAAAGATAATGGAGGAGCCAATACAAATACAATGAGGATCCAGTGGGCAGGGCATGTCATAAGAATGGCACCGGACGACTTAGCTGGTAGTACAGTAATCGTTATCGAAGATCGTTGCAGCAGGCAAAGACCGCAAAGGATAGCTTGTTGGAGATCATTGAAACCGAAAGTGTTCATGATTAATGATTTTTTAAGAAACAATTTCCTTAAGTTCTCCTCTACTGGAGGTATGCTAACCAGGTCAGATCGCCTTGATTATGTTAAGGATGCAAATTAGTAAATCAAATGTCACACGCTTCATCTGGAATGCTAAAATCTGTGTTATGTTTTCGATTGGACAATTAACTTTTGATCATGCAAAAAGTATAAAGTTCAAAAAAATCCTATTGCCTCGACATAACTACAATTGAATCGAGAGGATCATTTTTTAGTCCAAGTGGTATAGCAGTTAAGGCCACGGAACTTAGGTAAATTTAGAGTTTGGTCAATTAATTAATCAATTCACATAGCGTAGCACAAAAAAAGAGTTTTAATACTTACGCTGTCAACCACCGCAATTCCAATGATTGGTGCACGATGCTTCATTTGAATTTCCTTGGCCAGTTTGCCCGTTACCGGGGGGCCTTGGGGTACCGGCTCTTCTGCTCCATTTTCCCCGCTAGCTGCAGGTTGTTTCGGCGGAAGGTTCAACACAAACACCGACACACAGCTAGCGTTTGTACCGGCCCAAAGTGTAGGAATGTACACATTCTGGTTGGTGATGAAAGTTTGTGCAAATGTAAGACAGCGCACCATCGAGCCCATACCGTCGTCCACAGGGCGTGCTTCAATTTGACGCTCAACCGGACGTGTTTCGGCTGCCGATTGCGCATGTTGCCCACCGGCACCAGCCGCATTAGGATTGTTTCTCGTCGAACGGCCCTTGCGCAAACGGCGGAAGGATTCGCGCAACGTCTTTTTGAAGGACTTCCTACGGGAAAGCGTTTCGCCAGCACCGGTAAGATCTGTTGCGGAAGAAGAAAGCATGCGTGAGTGAATCGGAAGTAATACAAAAGATAAAATGTTGACCCTTACCGTTCGGGTTGAGCGTGCACTTGTGCAGCACCGGAGACAAATTGTTATAATCGAACAGCACGAGACCGTGGGCCGTTCCCGCAGCAACCAATGACCATTTGCTCTGCATCGCGATGCAAGTGATGGCAGCCGGCGGTAGTACTTGTAGTACACCGACAAAGTTCACTCCCTCGATGATGGGAGCATTTTCTTCCAGCAGCGTTCGCTTTACCTTCAATTGGTCGTGACCCTTCCAAACGAATCCATCCCGATCGCTAACCAAATTCATCGTTGTCACTTTCAACGGCCCGTGTGACTGTGTTTCGTCTGCCACATCGTGCGGTGATGCTTCAAAGTTGGCCATTACCACATTACCGGCGGTGCCAGCTATTACGAGCGTGCCCGTCTGCGGACACAGCTGCACCTTTTTCACGGCCAACCGAGGATCGTCCGAGTACGGATCGAATTGTCCAGCCTTACGGAACGGAGGTTCACCATCGTCCAGCTGCTCGGTCGATGCGTTCAGGTTGGTGTCGAAATCATCGCTGTTGTTAAAGAGCGGTGCCGTTTTAACGTGCAGCAGTGGTGTTAGACATACTTCCGAACAGTCCCAAAATTTCACTGATCCATCCTCGTGCCCAGTAATCAGTACGTCTCGTTCTATCGGCTGCTCGTCATCATCCACCGGTTCGTTGGGCACAATGCCTCCGGTGATGGGCCAAATTTTGCAACTATATTCAGCCATCTGCAGTTCCCCTGCCAGCTTGATCTTTGCATACACGTCCGGTGAAACTTGCGACACCAGATGGTTGCAGGTGACGGCGGACGCATGCAGAGAATGAAGGTAAGGTGCATTGATCTGCGGTAATGTTTCATCGGTCAAGTCGTACGCAACCAATTCCTCTTCCAGCAACACTACCAACACTTCCGCCTGCTCTGGTCGGACTTCGTTGAACGTCACAAAGAAGTCGATCACTTTGGATGTAAAATCAAACGCTACTTTCGTACCATCCTTGCAGTGTACCGACACACACTGATGTTCGCCGTAAGCGGATCGAGGCATTCCACCGGAAAACACGACCAGCTCGCACCGTCCTCGATGTCCGCGAATCAATCGATCGATTGCTTTGCAGGGATCCGGACCGTATGGGACGTACTTCTGGTTTTCCGGCGGTATCGGACTGTCCAAGTCCCAGGTAGCGAACGAACCATCCGCATGATACCAGGTAAACTGGGTTGCATCCTGTGCGATAAACAGTCCCACACTCTGCCCGGGTTTTCCGGCGGTATCGGACTGTCCAAGTCCCAGGTAGCGAACGAACCATCCGCATGATACCAGGTAAACTGGGTTGCATCCTGTGCGATAAACAGTCCCACACTCTGCCCGTGACCGGGCGATATAAACGATTGCTTCACGCTGGCACTCTCCAGATCCCACAGGACGGCGAGACCGCGGTTATAAGCAATCAGCAGCAAATTGTGATTGTTCGGCAGCTGCTTTACCGATTCAATCGCGCCCGGATTTAAACGGTAAGATGTGGGTAGTTGCTCCAGTACCACATCGTGATAGATAACGGATTCTTTTACAGTGAAATTGCGTACATCGAATTGATACACGTTGCCACCTTCGGTACCGATCCACACGGTATCCTTCATGTACGAGCAGCAGAGCGACGAAATCTTTTTCAGCTTGCCATCGAACGCCAAGTTCTTGATGGCTACCAATAGCGTTCCGGCCGGTTCCCATAGCACTAGCTGGTTTGAAGCCGTTAACGATAGCAATCGACCAGTACCAGGGATCCATTCGAGCATCTGCACAATCAAATCTGCCTGATTGTTGCTGGGCGAGGTGTGCTGGCCGTAGAACTCCACACCGGGACGACCAAACACTTTGATGACGCCACTATTGGTACCGATGGCCATGAGCTTACTTTTCGGATCGTACGCCAGTGCCGATGGTTTATGTGGGAAGCCATGTTGAGCGGTCTGAAATGGGAAATTGAGAAAGACAAAAAGCTTTTTAAAACTAGGACTTTGAATGTACACATAATCGCCATATTATTTCAATCTTAAAATGTTATCATAATTTCAACAAAATTTTCCAATCATTACATGATATAATATACTTAAAGCAATAAAACCACTAGTTAACGATAATCACTGTTTATTTGTGCGCATTGAAACCGATGGCCTAAGGGGTAGAGCACTTCAAGATAGTGTCGGTGAAGTTTGCCGTACAGGAACAAATACCGGAGGTGAAAAAAATATTGTGTCATACACACAGTGTACAAAAATGGCGAAAAAAAGCTATCAC
This sequence comes from Anopheles maculatus, assembly GCA_002091835.1. Taxonomy (NCBI): domain Eukaryota; kingdom Metazoa; phylum Arthropoda; class Insecta; order Diptera; family Culicidae; genus Anopheles; species Anopheles maculatus. Next base: position 83,868 of record KZ061714.1, on the reverse strand, counting down.
GGATCGGTAAGAAGTAAAGAAATCAAACAAACTGTTTTTCGAAATGGTAACGGAAAATGCTTGGATTGCGTCGATCCCATATGTCGAAACGCCGCGTAGTCTACTAAGAGCCCTCGCAGTGGAAAATTTCTCATCTTTCATTGGACGTTCAGATCCAAAGCGTCTAATCTGCTGAACGGCCTTGTCAACGAATAACCACACAGCCTAGGTCCTTTGTCTACTAAGGGACTTGTTGTACCCGTGGATCCCGGAATATTTCTCCCGAGATTTACTCTATTTCATTTGCGTCCTTAACCTCTACAGTACGTGTCCAACGGCCTAACTTTTATTGCTATAAAAAGGATATCTTTGCTATTACAGACAATTTTAACGTTTGCACCGATAATTTCGAACCAAAAAATATTTGCTCAAAAATCATACTGTTTGATTTATTATGGTTTATTACGTTCTGCTCTTGATATGATTTCATTCCAATGCTTTTTTATTCGTCAAATTTAACATAAGGGTCGATGTTTCACTGCAACGTTACTCCTCTTTATCGGTATTTCTTCCTATTGATTCATTCTTCGTCAAATTTAACATAAGGGTCGATGTTTCACTGCAACGTTACTCCTCTTTATCGGTATTTCTTCCTATTGATTCATTCACGGTCACCGCCGCTTCCACATCACCACGAAAACTTATCTGTAAACCTTTGGGAACGTTTTTTTGTTTTGTTTATCGGCACCGGGGAATCAGCGGGTCTCCATATCTTCCCTTTCCGGCTCGGCACGACCACCGCGTACAACCGCTGCCTAAAAGTGTACCTCCTGACTGAGTATCGATAGCCGAAACCAGCCAACCCCTCCACCAGAATGTGGCTGGTCGTATGTTAAGGAAACAGCAGCAGCAACAACAAAAACCACCGATAAAAATAGGGTGCGGGGGTTTATCGCTGTTCAAACACGGCGCGAGAGCGAAACAGGTGAATCAAAAGATAACGACATCGAATCTGATGCGGCAGACTGGGGGAGACTGGCCCTTGAAACTGTGAAGCGACTATGGTCTGGGGCGGTTTGGGTTACACCCCGTACACGGAACCGATGATTAAGCGCTCATAGCTCCACACAACCGAACCACAAAGAAACAATCGGTAAACCCTTGCTGCTGCGTTGATACCATCCGCGTTTCGCGACGATGTCAATGATAAGCGGGACCGGGTAGGATGTTGCAATCGCTTAAGTCGTCCATATTATTGATCTGCTTAAGTGTGGCGAGAGTAGGGTGTCGCATGGAATTAGAATGCCATTTCATTGACATATACGCATCGAGAATGCAGGCTGTCCGTTGCTTTATCTTTAGTATAAAAGATGTTCAACCAAAGAAACATTAAAAACTTTAGCAAATATTTAAACACAAATGTGTAAGGCACACGACTACGTTTGACTATGCTTTTGAAACACATTCGCGACGTGGTGTGTGGTGTATTCTCGGCACAATCATAAGCATTGACAAACATGTAGAGCAATTTGAAATTGTTGATAACATACGCGGCTGGAGGGCGAAGCATGGTGCACCTTGCAAAGTGTTCGTTGACTTGTTCGTTGACTGTTATCTTAAGTAAATACCTTCAAGTGGAAGAACGAGGTTAAAGCATGATGATATCACCAAACACAGCACACACCACTGGGTTCCGGTCCGTCCGTCCGTCCGTTCGTTCGTTACCCATTACCAAATAAGTAATTTTTTCCTGCTTTCCCTAATATTATCTCCCCTTGAGTGAAGGTTTAAAACAGACCTTCTTCTACATTGGGCTGCAATAGAACATTTTCTTCGTCACCACCCATGGCGGCCAGGCAGGTAAAGAGTTGTGATTCGCAATACTTCCGCGACGGCGACTAGTAGTAACCCTTCTTTATCGATTCGCAATATCAACAAGGGTAGAACACACCCTAGCGTAACCACAACCACTGCCGCCCAGTCAATAAAGATGGACCAGTTTTCCGTGGGGATATTTTCTGTTTTCTTTTCAGCGCACACCACCACGGTTCGATCTACTAGGTGTGGCATGCTCTGTGAGACTAGGCAGCCAGCCTGGGCCATGCGGAGGTTACCTAGCTTTGTCGAGATTGAAGCGGAGCTGTGTTCCAGACTAACGGGACATACCCCTCCACTGCTGCTACCCCCACCGGGAACGTCTTCAAGTGCATCATTGCTGCTTGCTAGCTAGACCATCTTTTTGTTATTCCTCAATCTACCATCCGACGCTCGTTGGAGGCAATGTGCTTCACCCAAAACTCGCGGCGAAACAACAGTCGTGACATTCAATGGCTTAATGTCGCAATTATGATAGTCGCCCAGTCTCAGCCAGCGCGCAGCAGTTCGCTTTCCTGGTCCACGTGTTCTTTGTTTTCCCTGCTAGCAGGCATGTACCAAATCATTTCCTTTCTCGCCAAGGCACATACATAGAGCAAGGCTTAGATTCTTTGCGCCTTGCACGCTACTCATTCATACCGGTGACCTTTCGCTACCACTTTCTGCCAAGCAAGATGATCTTAAGAAAAGCACGACACCTTCTACCCATTCCTTTCCTTTTAAAACACGACCAGTCTGTCTCACCAGGTCTTACGAGGTAATTTAGCGCTAGCTTTAAAGCTCCGAAGGTTGATTCGTGCGCGCGAGGAAGGTACCCACCAACAACGCTTAAAAAACCGTTAGTTTACTTTTCCCTCTGCCAGGCGACGCCAACACAATCGTGGCGATTTCTTGCTGTCCGTTCCAGATTTCAGGTTGAGTTCACCTCAACAACAGAACGAAGCAACGGAGTGGCAACGAATCATCTCACGCTGAAAGCAGGATAGAAAGTGAACAGCGAGCGAACGATTCGTTCTTGTGTTGTTCAGTATTCCGTTTTGATGTGTGTTGTGAAGCTGTACGTTTCGTGATCCAATCTCCTAAGGGAGAAGCCTACAGGCGTAGGCGAATGGACAGTCGGGAATAATTTAATACAATTCACGTAGGCAGGCTGGCTGGCTGGCTGGCTGGCTGGATGGATGCTGCAGCAAACGTCCAAACTCTCTTTTTCGGTGATGCACACGCGTTACGGTCGTACGAGATAGGAAAACAGACTGTTTGGGTAAAAATGTCAAGTATCCTGTATCTTTTGTAATGTAACACACGAAATAAATTCATTTTAGACTAAACAATACAACTACGACAAATCTATTCGTGATAGTAGTAAGAATAAGATAATAATGCGCACTTAGACAAACTACCCCAGTAGTAACATAACTAACAATTTAGACAGATGTGAAGGACGCTTAACCATACAGTTCCATGTGTATCAATTGTTATTTATCAAACACACTGTGCATTGAAATCACGCAACAGTTGTGCAATGTAAGTAACACCACAGGAACCGACAAAAAAAACACACACAAACACAACACAATTAACCATATGCAGTGTGAGTAACAATTTGATAAACAATTCTCATGACTCACGTACTGTCAGTGCGTAAGCAGCTTTACATTCATTCAGCTTAACATCTGATACGCATACAACACCTGCAGCACGTGGTTCTCAGCATTCTAACTTACTTTGCACACCACATATTCACACTGGACGATGATTTTGCTTGGGATTTTCATTGAATGCCTATATGATTGAACCCTTTTCTCTCTCTGCCTCTCTTTGTGCCCTAGCTGCATGATCGTGATTGTTTCATTCTTGTTGTAGTTAAGCTACGAATAGCATAATAATACTGACAATCAGATAACTCTGATTTAGCTTTTTTTTTTTTTTGGTTGCAAAATTTCAACTCCTTATCCAGCGTAAAATAATGCTGCTTGTTGTAAATTTATATAACCCGTGATAAATGATCAAAAGATAATCGTTGGCACCTAATCCTCGTACTGTTAGATACATTGCTTTGGCTATGTCTGACTCATCTGGGAGAATTTCAACAGATACAACCCCCCCATTCCAAGTGCATCCGCCGACAATTAAAAATGACGTTATTCGTTTAAGATCGAGGGTCTCTTCAAAATACAGCCCGTGAAGCTATACTAAACAGTGTGACCCGTGGATAACACTTTAAATTGTATTTTATTGATAAAATATTTACATATTATATAATTGTAGAAGAGCTGTTGGATAGAAATTGTTAAGAAAAAGCCAACAACGTAAGGTTCCTTTAATCTTGATCAAAAGTATAGAGCAAACGCAGCTAACTACTTTCTAGAAAATCGAGCATTTTGTGGTGGCAACCGGTAGAGGAGGTATCAAATCCTATCCAAATCGTACAACATACCCAGGATTAATTTATTAGCTGCGGGTAAAAACAAGCTAAGAAAAAGAAGCGAAAACTGGCAGGATAAGATCTCTTGAGTTTTGTAGAACATCTCAACAATTCCTGAAGACATTTAACCAACCTTCAGACCAGAATGTATGTAAATTTATGAATACGGTTTAGCAATACGACATGACTGGACGAAGAAAAGGACATAGCTGCAGCTCAATTTCTGAAGTCTTTTGTTTAACTATTTTTAAATAACTTCTTGGCCTTCTTACTAAAAATTTGTATGTTTACACTCACAAAAATTCTAGTCCAAGATTCCAGTTTGAAACAACGTAATCGAAAATCAATTAAAGAGTAAGAATCCGGTAAAGGGAATTGTCCGACAGCAAGCGTACTTAGATGTATAGAACTAAGATATTGTTGAGGAAGGTTCAGATATTGTTTAGAGAAATTAATGACCGTAGCAAAAGCTACACAAAAACAGTTTGGGAGAATGTTCATCCAGAAATTCTTCGTTGGAACGCTACCTCCCCAACGATGTCAGCGGAGTTAGATTTAGATGATTACTTAACTTGAAACGATACATTGTTCGTCGAAATAGTAAGTAAAATCTAGGCCAATTAAAGTTTCTTTAAACATCAGTTTCCAAACTTAGATAATACTAATCTACGACGTGACTTAAGCTAGAGGCACGCGCGAGGTCACCAAACCAAACTAAATGCTAGCGACGCGTCGCTTTTCGCAAAAATGTTATGTGTTTATGTGGTGCGGTGTGTGCATTAGAGTTAAGAAACAGAAAGAACATAAAGCTAGGCCAAGCTCAAACTTACCCGACGAAATGCAAACAGTTCCTTCTGCAGCTTCTGCCGTTCTGAGGAAGGTTGTTGGCCTTTTCCGCGTATAAACTTCAGCATTGTTCTTCCACTCTGTTGCTGTTTGTAGCGCGATGAGTTGCGATGAGCGAGAATGGGCTATGATGGACCGAGCTTCGGATTTGAAGCCTTTTTGTTTTGTTGGTTCTAGCTGTTGGCTGTTTCTTAGATTACTACCACTTTTCACTGCGACTCTGTGGCGGAGATTGGCTTGTACGCTGGCTGTGTGCGATGCGGTACGAAGCTTCTTCTAGAGCACACGTTGGATTGAAGAAGTTTGGATTTTCCCTCTAAACTCTCTAGTCTTGCCAGTTGCTTTACACTATGTTCTGCTTTTGCCCGTCCCTATTCACATCGAATGGGGGTATGAACCAGGATAATTGAAGATAGATGGAGTGAAAGAATTAACATCCACTCAGTTGATGGGTTTGTTTGCACAATTTTGTTCGATAGAAATGTAATATTATTTTGTCACTAGTTTTTGCTGGTTCCGTTGGTACCAGTTGTACTTTTAGAAGAGAATGTGGAAGGCACACTGTGAATTATATGTTCGTTGTAGTTCGTTGCTATATGATGTCCTTAGCTTCAAGTTCATACAAATCTGAAAAAAAAATAAAAACAAAATAAATTTAGATAATCTTCATGTTGTTATCGCAACCCGTTGCTCAACGATTGATCAATGTGTTATGGCATTTAATCATTCCAGCTGTCAGCACTATTAGCTTGATCGATCGGTCGATCAATTTTGATTGAATATTTATATAAATTTCGAATGATGTAGGGTTCTTTTAAACCGATAACTGTGCAGGGTTAATAATGTAACAGGAAAAAATAACTCAACTTATCATACAGAGTATAATAAAGGCATACAATGAACAATTTGAACGATGGGTTTTTGTTTTGTATCGTGGATATATTGCAAGGTACCTTTTAATAAAGTGTAAGAACAACTCACAGCACCAGTATCTAATGTGTCTACCAGCCCCATCTCGCAAGGTATCAAATTCGGGCTCATTTTACTAAGAAATCACTTCGATCTTTGAAAAACCGGTTATTCACCCCATCCATCAACGATCATTTTCTTCGGCGGTACAGAGAAATCTCCATCCCACCGCGCCTCCCCATCGAATGCATTCTTTCCATCTTTCACCAAACCCCGTTGAAATGATGATCTGATATACAATTGCGGTACATAATTTGTTTAGAAAATAAACACTTCCTCTACCACAACGAAGCGCCCCCTTTACGATCGCTTCGTTGTGGTAGAGGAAGTGTTTATTTTCTAAACAAATTATGTACCGCAATTGTATATCAGATCATCATTTCAACGGGGTTTGGTGAAGGATGGAAAGAATGCATTCGATGGGGAGGCGCGGTGGGATGGAGATTTCTCTGTACCGCCGAAGAAAATGATCGTTGATGGATGGGGTGAATAACCGGTTTTTCAAAGATCGAAGTGATTTCTTAGTAAAATGAGCCCGAATTTGATACCTTGCGAGATGGGGCTGGTAGACACATTAGATACTGGTGCTGTGAGTTGTTCACTTTATTAACACTTTATTAAAAGGTACCTTGCAATATATCCACGATACAAAACAAAAACCC